>CM076583.1:450936882-451289407 GCA_034641835.2 Pinus albicaulis
ACTAAGTTAAAAAATATGGTCATATTATTGGATATATTTCCCAAGAGCCCAAATGTACTCCTTAAGTATATGTGGGGTCTATATAACCATCTACAAAAACAAGTGATTCTTTCCAAGCTAAGGATAATGTATGAGCCATGTGTATATGCACATTATCTAGAAACCATAGGCCAAAATAAATGGTACTTAAGTGGTTTGAAGAAAAAATAGCACCAAGAAGCTTTAAAGGAGGGGAATAAGAACTGGAAATAGGAGGATAAGAATAAAATAACCACTGCACATCCATGCAAGGGTAGTAGAAATAATTCTAACCATTGCAACATTGATGGTCACATTAAGGAGAATTATTGGATATTTGGTATGTGTTATATATTCTTTATGTGAATACCCCCATGCACTATATATTTTTCTAAGCATAGTGGTGGGAATAAAATGGGTGGAAAGGACCCCCACTTTAGGGTTTCATATAGACAAAAAATTTCCCACACATAGGTGTTCAGGGGTAGTGCCCAAAAAAAACATTTTTTGGGAAAAAATGAGCATAGTTTTGAGATATATAAGTCCAAAACAGAATAGTTGTTGGTGAACAAATATCAGTGGATCACTATGGATATATCTTCTTTATTAAAAGGGATTTTTCTAGAAGGATGGACTAAGTTGGAAACAAGGGAAAATATCACAATTATATGTTAATGTACATGTGTTTTACATTGAATATTTTTCATTTTATTAAGAATATATTTGAAACAATTAACTGTATAAGGTTAAAACCTATTTTTTGTATCAAATTAATTTTGGTTTCAATGAGAAACTTTTATGACTAATGTGTTTTTCTCGAAAAGTGATAGACCCCATTAAAATGGGAGATATATCAAAATGATTCCTATGGTGTAATAAAATAGTTTCAGGTAGTTTAAAGATATAGATGCATAAATTCAATGAGCATAGTTTTGAGATATAAAAGTCCAAAATGGAATATTTTTTGGCGAAAAAATATCAGTGGATCACTATGGATATATCTGCTTCATTAAAAGGGATTTTTTTAGAAGGATGTCCACTAAGTTGGAAAGAAGGGAAAATATCACAATTATATGTTAATGCATGTGTTTTACATTGAATATTTTTCATTTGATTAAGAATCTATTTGAATCAATTAACTATATAAGGTTAAAACCTATGTTTTGTATCAAATCACTTTTGGTTTCAATGGGAAACTTTTATGGATAATGCGTTTTTCTCGAAATGTGATAGACCCCATTAAAATGGGAGATATATCGAAATGATTCCTATGGTGTAATAAAGTAGTTTCAAGTAGTTTAAAGACATAGATGCATAAATTCAATGAGAATAGTTTTGAGATATAAAAGTCCAAAATGGAATAGTTGTTGGTGAACAAATATCAATGGATCACAATGGATATATCTGCTTCATTAAAAGGGATTTTCCTAGAAGGGTGTCCACTAAGTTGGAAAGAAGAGAAAATATCACAATTATATGTTAATGCATGTGTTTTACATTGAATATTTTTCATTTCATTAAGAATCTATTTGAAACAATTAACTATATAAGGTTAAAACCTATGTTTTGTATCAAATCACTTTTGGTTTCAATGGGAAACTTTTATGGCTAATGTTTTTTTCTCGAAATCTGAGAGACCCCATTAAAATGGGAGATATATTGAAATGATTCCTATGGTGTATTAAAATAGTTGAGTAGTTTAAAGATATAGATGCATAAATTCAATGAGCATAGTTTTCAGATATATAATTCTGAAATGGAATATTTGTTGGTGAACAAATATCAGTGGATCACTATGGATATATTTTCTTCATTAAAAGGGTTTTTTCTAGAAGGATGGACTAAGTTGGAAAGAAGGGAAAATATCACAATTATATGTTAATGTGCATGCATTTTACATTGAATAATTTTCATTTTATTAAGAATCTATTTGAAAAAATTAACTATATAAGGTTAAAACCTATGTTTTGTATCAAATTACTTTTGGTTTCAATGGGAAAATTTTATGGCTAATGTGTTTTTCTCAAAATGTGATAGACCCCATTAAAATGGGAGATATCTCGAAATGATCCCTATGGTTTAATAAAATAGTTTCAAGTAGTTTAAAAATATAGATGCATAAATTCAATGATCATAGTTTTGAGATATAAAAGTCCAAAATGGAATAGTTGTTTGTGAACAAATATCAGTGGATCACTATGGATATATCTACTTCATTAAAATAGATTTTTCTAGAAGGATGTCCACTAAGTTGGAAAGAAGGGAAAATATCACAATTATATGTTAATGCATGTGTTTTACATTGAATATTTTTCATTTTATTAAGAATCTATTTGAAACAATTAACTATACAAGGTTAAAACCTATGTTTTGTATCAAATCACATTTGGTTTCAATAGAAAACTTTTATGGCTAATGCGCTTTTCTTGAAATGTGATAGACCCCATTAAAATCAGAGATATATCTAAATGATTCCTATGGTGTAATAAAATAGTTGAGTAGTTTAAAGATATAGATGCATAAATTCAATGAGCATAGTTTTGAGATATATAAGTCCAAAATGGAATAGTTGTTGGTGAACAGATATCAGTGGATCACTATGGATATATCTTCTTCATTAAAAGGGATTTTTCTAGAAGGATGGACTAAGTTGGAAAGAAGGGAAAATATCACAATTATATGTTAATGTGCATGTGTTTTACATTGAATATTTTTCATTTTATTAAGAATTTATTTGAAACAATTAAATATATAAGGTTAAAACCTATGTTTTGTATCAAATTACTTTTTGTTTCAATGGGAAACTTTTATGGTTAATGTGTTTTTCTTGAAATGCGATAGACCCCATTAAAATGGGAGATATATCGAAATGATTCCTATGGTTTAATAAAATAATTGAGTAGTTTAAAGATATAGATGCATAAGTTCAATGAGCATAGTTTTGAGATATACAAGTCCAAAATGGAATATTTGTTTGTGAACAAATATTAGTGGATAACTATGGATATATCTTCTTCATGTTGAGATTGCAACAAGATGATGATCTTAGTGGAAAGAAGTCGCCTTCACTAAGTGGGCCCGCAGGCTATTTTTGGCGCAAAGTCTATTTTTAGACTATGTCTATTTTTAGACATATGGATCATGTTCTATGAGTTGCAGGATGCTATTTGTGGATGGTTGGTCAAGTCGGAAAAAATAGATGGACTTCTATTTTTAGACATATTGGGCGGAATCTATTTTTAGATTACCAGTCTAAAAATAGATATGTCAAATATTATTAGCTCTTAATAATATTTAGACTCTAAACATTATCTTATTCTCTTGGAGCACTTCAGTTAAGTGCAAAGATGTGGCACAGGAGCTGACAGAAGGAATTACGCTATTCCTGAGGGTTAAGTGGAGCTATTGCATGGATACTTCAGTTAGAACTCATGTGACAGAGTTTGGTGGAGTTGATTGAGGAGTTAATGGAGTTGTGTTAAGTTTAACTAATCTAAACATAGTTGAACTAGTTGTATTTAGTCTAACTGATTAATACACTAGTGAAGAGTGGTGTGAATTAATTATTAATTAATTCACTAATTATAAACTCATTAATCAACTAAAGAATACATCAGTTAACTTCAGTGCATGGACAGTTTCAGTGGAGACCAGTGAAAAGGTAGGTGAAAGAGCAGTGTGACTATCAGTTGTGACCATACTGGTGCATGAGTTTGCACCACACATTGATGGAGATGCCAATGAGGATTGTGCAGTACACACCAGGTGGATTCGAACTCATATTGGGCCATTATTCATCTTGGATTGCGTAGTAGAGGCAGGCTAACAGGTGGAGCAGATTGGAGCATGTGTTTTGCTAGATCTGAGCTTGTGTAGTGTGTAACAATTGGAGATTGTACTGAGAGCTTGTGAGGAGTTTGTACAATGATTTTTACATGATCTCTATCATTATAATATACATATAGTTGGGAGTTTTCAGCTTTAAGCTTTCCCATAAATACTGTGTTTATATGTGTGATTGTTTATGGTTTTAATGTGCGCATGCGATTGTTTATATTTCTGCAATTAATGATCAATGGTAGAAGAGGTTATGTGTTATGCATGAAGCTCAAATAATGTGTGATCAGGATAATCTCGATGAATAATTTAATAGTTATTCAAATTTCTACATGGTATCGGAGTGATATTGATCATTCGAGCAATTGCAAAACATTGAAGCGGTTGAGTTTTGTGCTGGTTGAATTCGAATTTGCAGCAGTGTTTTCTTGGTGTCAAAGTTGAGATGTCTTTCAACGGATTGCGATTGGAGTATGCCCTTGAGGGCAGCTCAAATTATATTGCATGGAAGGACAGGATGGAGGCGGTGTTGGATGACAATGGGTTGAAGGATTTCATAGATGCAGAAGTTCCAAAGCCTACTTCTAGTGATGCTGTCGTACTTGACGCATGGCAAAAGAAGACAGCAAAGTGTCGAAGGATTCTGTTGGAGGGCGTGAAGGATCACATAGTGTCCAGCCTTCATGGTAAGGCTTCTCCATTCTTGATGTGGAAAGCCTTGACAGATTTATTCCAAAGCAAGAGCGACCAGAGGTTGGCGCTCAAGGACAAGCTCGGGAACATAAAAATGGAAGGCGGCGGTGTACCCCCAAGTGCCTCCACAGTTCATCCAATGCAGGGATGAGATGGGAAGTGTGGGGGTGACTGTAGATGACGAGGACTTGGTGAGCTTGGCTCTCCTTGGGCTTCTGAAGAGTTGGCATTCCTATCAGGACTCTGTCAATGGTCGGGAGAAATTGCCAAGATGGGAGTGACTTTGGTCGAATCTTGTGCAAGAGGAGATAAGGCGAAGTACCAGGGACAGATCTTCATCAAAGAACTCAGATGAAGAAAATTGTGCTTTGGTTGCCAAAGTAAGGAAGGGGAAGAGCAAGAAGAATGCTTCTCAATCCGGTGTGAAAGGCAAGAAGCGGGACATGTCCAAGGTGAAGTGCTTTCACTGTCACCAACACGGACATTATGCCACTAATTGTCCACAGAAGAAGAAAAATAAGTCGGCTGCTGGATCTACAGCTGGAGAGGCCTTAGCCTCACTGTTTGAGCTGGATTTTTTCACTGATCACATGCTTGGTCTCAAGTATGATGGGTTCAGTGTGGTTTCTTGACAGTGGTGCGTCTTTTCACATGACAGGAGATCGAGATTTGTTTACTGATCTGGATGAGAAAGATCTTGGAGTGCACATCGAGATAGGCGATGATGGTAGATACAGTGTGACCGGTATCAGTACCATTTCCTTTGAGAGGGAGTCTAGTAAACCCTTCATATTGAAGGAAGTGATGCATGTTCTAGGATTGAAGAAGAATCTTATCTCTATGGAGATGTTAGAAGACAAGGGATATGATGTTGTCTTTAGCGAGGGAAATGATTTCCTACGTAGTAAGGCAACTGGTGAGACCCGGAGGATAGGGGTTCGAGTTAAGAACCTTTATCAATTGTAGGTAGATGGCTGCGCAGCAATGGTAGGCAAGGTAGAAGGAGTGGTGAGCCGGGATGATGGCGAGTTGTGGCACCAGAGATTGGGCCAACTTCACCATGGAGCTTTGAAGATACTGCAGCATATTTATACTGGGCTTCCTAAAGGCACTCTTGCGTAGTCAGATTAGTGCAAGGGATGTACCTTGGGAAAATTTTTGAAATCCACCTTTCATGAGAAGGATAGTCGCGCCACGAAGATCCTTGAGAGAATTCACACAGACGTGTGTGGACCTTTCTCAGTAGCTTCGACAACAAATCACAGGTACTATGTGATATTTGTTGATGATTTTTCTCGGAAGTGCTGGATCTTCTGCATGCAGAAGAAGAGCGAGACATACTCAAATTTCTATGAGTTCAAGGTGTTGGTTGAGAAAGAATCAGGGAAGCAGGTGAAGGCTCTTAGGAGCAACAATGGTGGTGAATTCATCTCTGGCGAATTCAAGGACTTTTGTAGCGCAAAAGGAATTCGAAGAGAGCTCATAACACCTCATAACCCACAGCAGAACGGGGTTGCTGAGCGGAAGAACAAAACGATCGTGGGTGCTGCACAGCCGATGTTGCATGATCAGGGCCTAACCATTCACTTGTGGGTGGAGGCATGCAATACTGCAGTATATGTGCAGAATCGTTGTCCTCACAAGATACTTGGCATGAGTACACCCGAGGAGGCGTTTTCTGGTAAGAAGCCTAATATTTCCCATTTGAGGATTTTTGGTTCACCTGTTTACATTCATGTGATGAAGGATGCCAGGAAGAAGCTGGAACCGATCGCAGAGGTTGGGATATTTGTGGGGTACACTGATACGCCCCAAAACTATCGTGTATATCTACCAGAAAGTCGAAAGACTGTTGTGCGACGGGATATCAAATTTCAAGAGGAGAAATCCATGAAGTGTTCGCTTGAGAGGGAGCCACACTTGCATGCAGATGAGGAGCTATTAGTTCCTAAGGATGAGCCTCAGGATGTGGATAAGCCACAAGAGGAGGTTCATGGAGTGGAAGATACCACTCATGCAGCGCCAACCATCAGAGGGCGGAAGCGCACTACAGAAGCTAAGCGACTGGCTCAAGATGCAGAGAAGGTTGTAGGAGCACCTACTTCACAGCGCAGACAGAGACAGTCACTTGACCGGTATACTGGATACATGGCTCTAATGAGCAAGTGTATCGTGACAGAACCATCTTCTTTCGAGGAAGCTGTGGAGGATCTTGCATGGGTAGATGCCATGGTGGAAGAGTATGATTCGATTGTCAGAAACAGTGCATGGGAGATTGTCCCAAGGCCGGAAGGGAAATCAGTGGTAGGTTCGAGATGGATCTACAAAGTGAAGCAAGCAGCTGACGGGAGTGTGGAGAAGTACAAGGCAATATTTGTTGCCCGAGGCTTTTCACAGATTGAGGGGATCGATTATGAGGAGACCTTTGCACCTGTCGCAAGGTATTCTTCCATGCGGACGATTCTTGCTCTCTCAGCGTAGATGGGGTGGCACATTCATCAGATGGATGTGAAGACTGTGTTCCTCAACGGAGTCATTGAGGAGGAGGTGTACATAGAGCAGCTTGAAGGTTTCGAGATCTTCAGCAGCGAGTCACATGTGTGCAGGCTGAAGAGAGCGCTATATGGGTTGAAATAAGCACCTCGTGCTTGGTACACACAGATAGACAATTATTTCACCGTACTTGGATTCTCCAAGTGTGAGGCGGATCCGAACCTATACCAGATAGTGGTGGAGGGTAAGTTGCTGATCATTATACTTTATGTAGATGATTTTTTTCTACCTTCGTGATGAGTATTGATACTCTTATGCAAGGAGGATCTTGCAAAAAGAGTTTGAGATACGTGAGGATGGGTGTTTGTTTCTCGGGGTAAGTATTCCTGGGAGATACTGGAGAAGTTCAACATGCATGGCTGCAAGCCTGTTGATACTCCTCTTCCTAGTGGTTGGAGGAAGGAGGATGCTACTTCGGCGGAGTTAGTGGATGCCACTGTTTATCAACAGTTGGTGGGGTCGCTTATGTATCTGGTCAATACCACATTAGGCACTTATGCTGTACTGTGCTTAAAGCTTTCACAAGCTATGGTTGAAGCCTACCAAAGCTCTGCTAGAAGGCGAGCGAAGCATGTATTGAGAGATCTCAGAGGCACATCGAGATATGGATTGTGGTACAGACAGTCAGATGAGGTGAAGCTGTGTGGCTTCACGGATGCAGATTGGGCAGGGATCCCAACGGACAGAAAGAGCACATCTGGAGGGATTTTCAGTATCAATTCGACAGCAATTTCTTGGTACAGCAGAAAGCAGAGATCCGTGGCACTCAGTTCAGCAGAGGCTGAGTATATGGCAGCGAGTTTGGCTGCATGCGAGGCTATATGGATGGGGAAAATCCTGGTCGGGTTGTTCGATTCACACTTAGAGCCTACTGTGATTTATTGTGATAATCAGAGTTTCATCAAACTCTTGGTTAATCCAGTATTTCATGATAGATCTAAACACATTGACATCCGGTATCATCATATCAGAGATTGTGTGCAGCGGAAGATCATGTTACTTTCATACATTCCCATGGAGGATCAGGATGCTGATATCTTGACGAAGGCGCTCACCAGGAGAAAATTCGAATACCACAGAGGCAGGATAGGGGTTGCAGATAATCCATATCTTGTTGAGAGGAAGTGTTGAAAATGCAACAAGATGATGGAGCTTAGTGAAAAGAAGTCGCCTTCACTAAGTGGGCCCGCAGGCTATTTTTGGCGCAAAGTCTATTTTTAGACTATGTCTATTTTTAGACATATGGATCATGTTCTATGAGTTGCAGGATGCTATTTGTGGATGGTTGGTCAAGTCGGAAAACATAGATGGACTTCTATTTTTAGATATACTGGGCGGAATCTATTTTTAGATTGCCAGTCTAAAAATAGATATGTCGAATATTATTAGCTCTTAATAATATTTGGACTCTAAACATTATCTTATCCTCTTGGATCACTTCAATTAAGTGCACAAATGTGGCACATGCAGCTGACAGAAGGAATTACGCTATTCCTGAAGGTTTATTGGAGCTATTTCATGGAGACTTCAGTTAGAACTCAGGTGACAGAGTTTGGTGGAGTTGATTGAGGAGTGAATGGAGTTGTGTTCAGTTTAACTCAGTTAAACATAGTTGAGCTAGTTGTATCTAGTCTAACTGATTGATACACTAGTGAGAGTGGTGTGAATTAATTATTAATGAATTCACTAATTATAAACTCATAAATCAACTAAAGAATACATCAGTTAACTTTAGTGCATGGACAGTTTCAGTGGAGACCAGTGGAGAGATAGGTGAAAGAGCAAGTGTGACTATCAGTTGTGATTATACTGGTGCATGAGTTTGCACCACACATTGATAGAGATGCCAATGTGTTAAGTCCCTATATTAATAGTGTAGCCCCTTATTATGTTAGTGTAGCCCCCCTTATTGTTATTATTGTACCCCTGTAACCCCCATATTGTTATTATTGTGCGCTTACATTATTATTGTTAGGTCGGCTAGGATTACATTGCGGCCCCACTAGGATTATATTATGGCCCCATGGACTCCTATATATAGAAGGAGGTTTTGTTCATTTGTATCATCCAAGAATTGTTCATTTATGTAATGTATTGGAGGTTGCCCCCTCGAAGTGGCTCATTTCTAAGGCGTTGATATCTCTTTTCTTCTCTTTTTGGAGCTGGTTACACAACATTTGGTATCAGAGGCTTTGGATTCTAGGGTTTCGCTGCTCCAAACAGGTCATCGTGGCATTTTCGCTATAACTTTTTTTCTACGAAGTTTCAGAAGCTGAAATTTTTAGGGTGCGAAGCTGAAATCCTGAGGCAGATTGTCTAAAAATTTCAGAGCTTTGTTCGCAATATTTTCGGAGATATCATCTGTGGAAGTTAGGTATTTTTTCAAGCTCCTAAACAGGTCATCGTGGCATTTTCGCTATAATTTTTTTTCTACGAAGGTTCAGAATCTGGAATTCGTATGGTGCGAAGCTGAAATCCTGAGGAAATTTGTCAAAAAATTTCAGAGCTTGGTTCGCAATATTTTTGGAGATATGATCTGTGGAAGGTAGTGCTTTTTCAGGCTCCTGAATTTCATCTCAAAGAGGTGATCGTGGGAAAAGTTCAATAACTCTCTCTCTGGGCATCGGATTGGAGTGTCGTAAAAAGTGGTCGCAAGTACACAGACTGTAGTTTCTTGGCTATCAATTTCAGAGACAAAGGACGAAACAGTGACACGTGGCAATTCGTACAAGTTCGCTCTACTGAACCAGTCCATAATTAGGTCATTGTGGGAGATTGGACACAACTTTGTCTTGGAGAATCCAAATCAGGTCAGACCTGTGGCATTCGAAAGATAATTCAGAGGGATACGTTGATACTGAAATTCAAATATTGAAGTGCTTCAATCATAGATATTATCCAATTTCAATATCGAGCTCCTCAAAAGCAAGAAAAAGGTGTGTATTGTTTTTTCCGAATTGCATAAGTCTTGTTTGAAGAATCAAGTTGAATTGATTCCAAGGGAATATTGAAGAATTTTTGTTAGTAATGGGTTCTATTATGCCTCCAAAAAATAATTCCATACCCATTAATCCCTCAAAAAGCTATACTATGACGCATGAAGAGGAAGAGTTGCAGTATGAGATATCAAAATTACGGTACCAAGTGCAACAAGTTTCAATCTTACGAAGAGAAATTGAAGATGAAATAGATGGTTTAAAAGAAGAAATGGAGGCTAAGTTGGATGGTTTGAAGGATCAAATAATAGCAAATATGGATGATAAATTAGTGGAAGATCACATCGAACATCAACAACAAGTTCTCCAACTCTCAAAGGATAACCCAACTTTGATGCAGAATCTAATGAAACAACAGGAAGATCAACATCACATCGAAAGAAGTTATGAAGCAGTCATAGAAACAAGAACTCGAAAAGTACGATCAATTTCAGAGTATCTCAGCAAGTCGAAGAACTTTCTTGTAGAAGATTTCACATGGGAGGAAGAGAATTTTATACAGAAGCATCAAGAAATAATCAAGCGTTGAGGACAACACTTGTTTGAAGGAGAGGGGCATGTTAAGTCCCTATATTAATAGTGTAGGCCCTTATTATGTTAGTGTAGCCCCCCTTATTGTTATTATTGTACCCCTGTAACCCCCATATTGTTATTATTGTGCCCTTACATTATTATTGTTGGGTCGGCTAGGATTACATTGTGGCCCACTAGGATTACATTATGGCCCCATGGACTCCTATATATAGAAAGGAGGTTTTGTAAATTGTATCATCCAAGAATTGTTCATTTATGTAATGTATTGGAGGTTGCCCCCTCGAAGTGGCTCATTTCTAAGGCGTGAATATCTCTTTTCTTCTCTCTTTAGAGCTGGTTACACAACATTTGGTATCAGAGCTTTGGATTCTAGGGTTTCGCTGCTCCAAACAGGTCATCGTGGCATTTTCGCTATAACTTTTTTTCTACGAAGTTTCAGAAGCTGAAATTTTTAGGGTGCGAAGCTGAAATCCTGAGGAGGATTGTCTAAAAATTTCAGAGCTTGTTTCGCAATATTTTTGGATATTTCATCTGTGGAAGCTAGGCCTTTTTTCAAGATCCTAAACAGGTCATCGTGGAATTTTCGCTATAAAAATTTTTCTGCGAAGGTTCAGAATCTGAAATTCGTATGGTGCGAAGCTGAAATCCTTAGGAAATTTGTCAAAAAATTTCAGAGCTTGGTTTTCAATATTTTTGGAGATATAATCTGTGGAAGGTAGTGCTTTTTCAAGCTCTTGAATTTCATCTCAAAGAGGTGATCGTGGGAACCGTTCAATAACTCTCTCTCTGGGCATCGGATTGGAGTGCCGTAAAAAATTTTCGCAAGTGCACAGACTGTAGTTTCTTGGCTATCAATTTCAGAGACAAAGGACGAAACAGTGACACGTGGCTAGTTTAAAGATATAGATGCATAAATTCAATGAGCATAGTTTTGAGATATATAAGTCCAAAATGGAATAGTTGTTGGTGAAAAAATATCAGTGGATCACTATGGATATATCTGTTTCATTAAAAGGAATTTTGCTAGAAGGATAGACTAAGTTGGAAAGAAGGGAAAATATCACAATTATATGTTAATGTGCATGTGTTTTACATTGAATATTTTTCATTTTATTAAGAATCTATTTGAAACAATTAACTATATAAGGTTAAAACCTATGTTTTGTATCAAATTACTTTTGGTTTCAATGGGAAAATTTTATGGCTAATGTGTTTTTCTCGAAATGTGATAGAACCCATTAAAATGGGAGATATATCAAAATGATTCCTATGGTGTAATAAAATAGTTGAGTAGTTTAAAGATATAGATACATAAATTCAATGAGCATAGTTTTGAGATATATAAGTCCAAAATGGAATAGTTGTTGGTGAAAAAATATCAGTGGATCACTATGGATATATTTACTTCATTAAAAGGGATTTTTCTAGAAGGATGGACTAAGTTGGAAAGAAGGGAAAATATCACAATTATAAGTTAATGCATGTGTTTTACATTGAATATAAAAGGTTTCCACTAAATCCATTTCCTATTACTTTTCATTTGAACCACATTCCCAAACCCACCCATCTATGTACCTAAGAGCCAAGCTGCAGAACTAAGAATCATCATGTTTTTAACTATAATATCACAAGTACAAATGATGACAACTACTGGAACGATATGACAGATGATAGAATAGTTAAGGAATGTTAGGTTTTTATCAAACAGACTTATCAATGAAGATTTATGTATGACAATTTCAAGTTAGTAATATGAATTGGCACATTATATAAGCTAGATTTTTTTCTGTCTGAAAAAAAAGCAGAAATACTAGCTACTGATTTTCCAATTTTTATTATTATTTTCCTTCCGAAATAGTATGTACGATTTATGGGTTTCATCCGAAAAATGTATGATTTATTGATAATCAGGCACAAAAAGATGTTATAGAGGACACTGTTGAGATAACCCATGATAATGAGATAGAAGATGTTCCAGAAGAGTTAGTGGAACATGAGACAAACAATGATGTCGATGATGACGATACAGATAGTTTTGATGATGACTCTATCGAATGGAGATAGGGGCAATCTAAATTAGCAAGCAACGTACTTTGAGAGGTTGTAGAACTAAGAATAATCATGTTTTTAACTGTAATATCACAAGTACAAATGATGACAACTACTGGAACTATATGAAAGATGATAGAATAGTTAAGGAATGTTATGTTTTTATCAAACAGACTTATCAATGAAGATTTATGTATGACAGTTTCAAGTTACTAATATGAACTGGCACATTATATAAGCTAGAGTTTTTTCTGTCTGAAAAAAGCAGAAATACTAGCTACTAATTTTCCAATTTTTATTATTATTTTCCTTCCCTAATAGTATGCATGATTTATGGGTTTCATCTGAAAAATGTACGATTTATCGATAATCAGACACAAGAAGCTATTATAGAGGATTCTATTGAGATAACCCATGATAATGATATAGAAGATGTTCCAAAAGAATCAGTGGAACATGAGACAAACAATGATGACGATGATGACGATACAGACAGTTATATTGATGATGACTCTATCAAATGGAGATTGGGGCAATCTAAATTAGCAGGAAGCATACTTTGAGAGGCTACAAAACTAATAATCATCATGTTTTTAACTGTAATATCACAAGTAAAAATGATGACAACTACTAGAACTATGTGACAAATGATAGAATAGTAAAGGAATATTAGGTTTTTATCAAACAGTCTTATCAATGAAGATTTATGTATGACAGTTTCAAGTTAGTAATATGAATTGGCACATTATATAAGCCAGTGTTTTTTCTATCTGAAAAAAAAAAGAGCAAAAATACTACCTATTGATTTTCCACATCTGCTTGCAGAAAAATCACCCGAACGACAATCTACAGAAGAATTGCTACGTTGTCATGTTGTGAGAACAAGGGAGATACATGCTGCTGCTGAATAGTTTAATAGTTTTTTTTAATGTAGGATTAAACCTTACTTTCAATTTCAACAAAATAATTTCTTGCATTACAACTCCTGGTGTATGGCGTATAGGAATCTGGTTTCATAACTGGAAATTCGCAGAAATTTGCAAACGAAGATGCAACGAGGTTGAAGCCGGGAGATCCCTGGAGACATCATGGAGGAAGCAGACCAAATTCCCTACGAAGAAAAAAAATTAAAAAAAAAAAAAAGAGCAACTGCAACTGCAAAATCAACTGCAAATCACCTCATCACAGAGCGCAACAGAGTTAAAAAAAGACCTAGATAGATAGACGCGTGAGACAAATGTGAAAAATAAACCTATAAAAGTTTACCGGCCGATATATTTATAAAATACAAGTTCAACCAAACTATTTTAAAAGTTCGGCTGAACTTTTTTTGTCGGTTTTCCCATCTCCAGCCAAAAATATGTTTTCCCACGCCGTCAGTACGCCGTTAATGTAAACGACACAACGAGTTCGACCGAACTAATTTTGAAAGTTCGGGGGAACTCTATAATAGTTCGGTCGAACTTTTAGAAAAGTTCGACCGAATTATTGAGAAAAAAAAATTTCCGCCCCCAATTCTCACAAAAGTGTAACCCAAATTCAGAATTTTAACCATTAATACAATTAAAATTTTACAAATATTTACATACAATTAGAATTAGAATTAGAATTACAATTACAATTTTACAATTTCACATACAATTACAATTAGAATTACAATTACAATTTGAGAATTTTACATACAATTACAATTATAATCAAAATTTTACAATTAAAATTTTACAAATATTTTACATACAATTAGATTTATAATTACAATTACAATTACAATTTTACAAATATTTTACATACAATTACAATTAAAATTACAAGTACAAATACAATTACAATTTTGGAATTTTACATACAATTAGACTTACAATTACAATTTTACAATTTGTCATATATACAATTGCAATTAAAATTACAATTACAATCCTTTCACAATAAATTAAATATTACAATTACAATTAAATTTTACAATATTTTACATACAATTACAATTAAAATTACAATTACAAATACAATTACAATTTTACATACAATTAAAATTGAAATTTCAATTATAATCACGACATAATATTTAATAAATATCGTGATTTAATATTAAAAATAAACATTACGATCATGATAACCATCATATAAACATCATATTCGACTAAAAAACACATTCAAATTCACTAACATCATCATGGTCATGATCATCTAACAAAACACAATTAGCATTGTATAACATCATCACAACACAAACATGAAATATACATCTTATGTCAAATAAATGCTATCACATACACATCTATCTGCAAGTTGCACATTAAATGAACATATCTAACATCACCTAACAATATACACATCATGATGATCACCAACATGTAAATTAAGTACAACTGCCATATGAACATAAAATACATGGACCATATATATATATATATCATATATATATATATATATATATATATATATATATATATAACTGAATAATGTCAAAAATATACAACTCTAATATAAATGTCATGGATCAGCTTGTGGTACATCATAAATAGAAGTACTAGTCGAGGCCTGCTCAGTCAATGGTGCAGCCTTGGTGGTCGATGGTCTAGCCTGCTCATGATCATGAGTACTGATGGATGCTGCAGGTTGTTGACTGGATGTGGCCGATGGTCTAGCTTGCTCTCCATGATGACTGCTACTCAATGCTAGTGGATGCTGCGCATCTGGCGCGACGCGAGGTGAACGATCATCAAATGATGCATCGCTGCTCGTGAATTATCGATCACGTGCTGTGTCTCGACGACGCCTATAATGTGCAATGGTCCTCCTCAGCCGTGTAACTAAGGTCATAGCTCCTACGACATGCCGCATTAGGTTGTACATGTCACGCGACATGCCTCTCCACATATGTAATAGCCTACCATCGACTTGTATGTCTCTCATACTAGTGGGATTAATGCTCGCTTCAAAAATCAATGTAGTGAGTTGGTCGCCCGACTCCATCCTATATCTGCTCTCAAGCCTACTGTGCCTAGCAAAAGGTGGTACCGACACACTAGCAGGAGCAGGTCTCTCTGCACGAGCCTCCTAATGATCCTCGGCATCTGGCATACCCTGATCATCATCAGGATCCACACCTGGATCATGTGGTGGTGCTGGCATGTCCTCGCTATAAAAGGACCCAATGTCTACAAAATATATACAAGTACACAACAATAATTAGACAATTTCATTACACAATTTAATAAAAACAAGTTAAAGAAAATGTTAGAATAAATTTAAATAAAATAGTAATATTACCTCTACCATCCGACGAATCATCATCTGTGAAGAGGATGTTGGCACACGCTTGCCAATCCAAACCAACATAAGGACAGGGGACCATAAGGAAGGGATGCTCGTCAACACTGGCTAGCAACTCCAGTGCATCATGCGATATCCTCACTGAAAACATAGTCTCACCCCTCTTGGGCATAATCTGTCCCCACATGTGCATCCGTGCCTCGAACATCGGCCTATGAGGCTGCCGAACAAAAGTAGGCCTCGTCTCTGGAAACCTCTCAAAAAATAAACAAAAAAGCTCTGAAGAAAAAGGGAAGTTGACCCTCCCTTGTGCATGAGCACGACATCTATCTAAGGCTATATAGAACTGCCGCAAAAAAATGGCAGACCACCTCAAAAGTTGTGGCTCCTATACTAAAGAATCAACATAATATAGAAGCAAGCAACTAATGTGTTTCCTGTCGCTGGTGTTGTGTGAAATGGCTGAAATCAGAAGTGAGAGGAACCTCACCTCCTAACTACCAAATGCACCAATACGTAACTAACCTCCAGAGACCTGAAAATTTGAAGGAGACAGTATATTTGTGCTAATGTATCTCTGGGAGTACACCAACTGACTCCCTGCTACATAGCCAACTGGAACCTCTATGAATGAAGGAAAATCCACCCCTCTCCTCGATAGCCCTGTAATGAAATATATGTCCTCCTTAGTGGGCACGTACCACTCGTTAGGATCAACCCGGAAAGCCTGTTGGTGGGCATTCCACCCGCGGATAAGATGTCTCAAAAACACACCATCGCCCTTTAGGGAAGTAGCCTCCTCATAGAACTTGAGGAGGCCTACCTACCTTAGGAGCCCCTGGGTAGCTGCTGTAATAGGGCGAGGGTACGCATCTCTCTCCCTCTCTCGTGCCTCCCACAAGCGAACCATGTTATATTGGTCCGCCTGTTGTTGCTATTGTTCCCCCTCTTCTCTCCTTTCAATACAATTTTTTTTATTAAATGAGACATGTCTTTAGGAATATACATATATAAATTTTTTTGGAAAAAAAAAACAAAACAGTTGGTGCGCCACAAAAAACAGGTATGCACTGGTTCCGTTGCATTTTTTTGGTCGCGCACTGGCGACGGTGCACCAGATAATATTCAACGCACCAAAGGCAGTGCACACGAAAACTTTCAGCGCACCGTTGACTATGTACGGTGTCAGGAGTGCAGTGCACTGACTAAACTCTACACCCTGGGGCGTATAGTTCAGTTAGCGCACCGATCTCATGACATCATTATAGAATAAAAAATGCGATCTTTTACCATGCCGCACCATTGACCTTGTCAAAATGCGGACTGTGGTGCACTGACAAAAATATCCATCCTGGGGCGGATATTTAAGTCAATGCATTGCATTGCCACTATTCTACATGGTCAACGGTGCGACCAGTACCAGTCTGGATACTGTTAGCACTGGTTGCGGTGCGGCTTATAAATTTACAGGCAACACCGCAAATTGGTGCGAGCCAAATGGCTCGAGCGCACCAGGCGATAATTTTTTTTTTTTCGTTTAAATAGTTAATTTTAAAGGTAATTTGAAATTTTAATTCCCTAAAAGGCTTAATTATGGAAAAACAAGAAAAATACCTGTACATTTGGCTGTCGAGGAGGCATATTGGTTATAGAATTTGCAAAAGAAAAATTTCCCACCATTTTGCAAAATTGAAGCTAGAGATTGGTGGGCCATGCACAGCAGCAGTGCGTGCAATGGGTGCAATGGGAGCACCGATGTTAGGGTGGCTCAGACAAGGATAAATTGGACCAGTGCTTGAGAGTTCTGGAGCACTGAGAAAAGTAAAAAATGCGGTTTTTTGGCCATAATTTTTATTTTATTTAACCCTGTTCTAGTGCTCGGAGTTTGATAGGTGCACTAGTGCAGTATCTTAAGACCACACTAGGCAGTTTCTGTTTTGGCGTGGGGTTTTATGACGCACCAGTACAGAATATTTGTAAAGCACAAGTGCGCTACAATAATAAAACGTACCGAGTGGGTGTGTACGGAGCGCAGAGTGTTTGGTGTGCCAATGTTTTGTGTGCACCGGTGCCTTCTCTTATTGAACGCACCGGTGCAGTTTAGGATGATTAGCGCACCGAACGAAAACATCCACAAAAACCTCCACTTGCCAACCTCCTCTAGTAACCTCTGCTAGAAACGGATGTCTAGGGTATTTTTATAAGGGGTTCCTCAAAAACATCCACTAGAGAATATTTTCCTTGTAGTGATGTGATCAAAAGAAAACGATTTGTACAAATATCTCCAATTCTAATAGACAAGAAAAGAAAAAAATTCCTTATAGAAAAACATACGACTATGAAATTCATATTTCTTAAAATATGAAAAAAAACAATAAAACCAAATAAATCATTTTAATAATGCAATTTATACAATTATAAAATCAACAACCAATTCTTAAAGCACTTGGATAACTATATAAAACTAACAACAAATCTATTTACATACTTTCACTCATACTATACTCACCCTAAAATTCATAATCCTTTGATTTATACATTACTAGTCTAACAAAATTCATAAACTCACACTCTCCCATTACAATATATACATTATACATTATTAAAATTCAATAAACATTTTTGCAATTTCTCTACCTTCATCTTCCGTTTCCTTTGCATATTATTCAGTTCCCTTTATATATTATTCATAATCTCATGATAAATATCTTCGACCACAATATGAAGCTTTGCCTTACATTAATAAACAATAGTTGGAAGAGTAATACAGGCTATTTGATTAAATAGTTTTTCGAACACAATATGAATTTTTACCTTACTTGAATGAACTATTATTCAATAGTTGCTAGAGGAAGAGAGGTTATTTGATTAATGACATTATGGATATTTTCCTCTAAAACAAATAATTTAATCAAATTATGCAAGTCAAATTTTAAAGGAACAAGAGGAATTAAACGGAACAATTCATCTTTATACTCAAGAATCTTCGAATTTCCAGATTCATGACCTTGATTTTAACATAATTGGGTAACTATGCTGCACACCATCTCAATCTCAATATTTTGAATATTAATTTACACAATTAAGATCATTTACACAGTGAAGTACTCAGCTTTGACAAGGTAGGCTGTTTCACATGGGTCTTAATTTAAGAAATCTTTTAGAAATTTTAGAAGTATTTAATATTTTTAAAATAATATGGCTGAATTTTTTAATATAATATTAGATATAATATATTTTATAATGAATATTCCAGGAAAAAAATACTAGTTTAATATTATTATTAAATTTAAGATACGGCATTTAATAATAAATATTAATTTATTAAAATATATAAATATCATAAAATTGATATTCATATTGGTTTTTAGATTCAGGTAAAATTTGAATAAAAGTTTATAATTCAGTTTTTAAAGAAAAACATGAGTAAAGTTTACATCTTCGAAAATTTGATTTTTTTTTTTTTTTTTCAGAAAGAAAAAAACGCTGAATATATTGATATATATACAGTACATGTTCATATGATCATATAATCTCAGCTGTGTATGGATAGCGAGAAATCAGACATCAAATGCCCCTAAAAAACTGCTGAAATTAAGCAGATTCAGATGAGTGGGCAACCACATGAGACGGGTCAAAGATCCAACCCGGTTTCAAATACGGAACCATGAAAATCAAAAAGGGTCAGAGCCTTCCGTCTCTCTATTACAATTCAAGAAAGGAGAAGTAAGTAGATCGGACAATAATGATAAAAAGTTGAAAAGGAGAATGTATCTGTGATAGCATGTTAGAGATTAGGAATAGATGTAATCAACCCTTCTCAGAAATGATATGAAATTTGATAAAGATACATATACCACTTCACAAGGCAGTCAGAAAATGGAAGCACGGTCTCCTGAAAAATCAGGCTCGCGGAAGATCTCTTGGCACTTGATAGATATGGAGTTAAGATCGATGTAAGTTGATGTTAATAAAATAAGTGCTTTGATGCTTATCATGCCATTTAATTTATATCTTTGCACTAGTTATAATGTTTATATTATATTGTTTACTAATCTTAGTATCTCTAATAAAACATTATTAGAGATATATTTATTTTTAAACTTTAAAAATAGTTTTTTTTACCAATGAGTGAAAACACTTCTTGGGGCTGCCTACTCTTTGAACCTAATTTTAGAGAATCAAATCTAGGTGGAAAGGATGATAACAAACCTTAACCACTCAATCTACTCTTGAAATCTTAAAAATATAATTTTAACAATATGTTTATAGTACATATCTTGCATCAAGAGGCTTTAAAATATGAAGTAGATGTTGTAGTGGAGAATTAAGGTCAATGAAGCATTAGATTTAAAATTAAATTAAAAAAATAAATAAATAAGGTGGACTCCATTTAGGTGGAGACTTTTTACTGAAATGTTAAATCAAAAAATAATAATCATAAAATATAATGTCCATTTAATTAAAATAATAATAAATAATGATAAACAATAGAATAATAATAAAAATAATAAGCCCAATTCAATTTTTTATATTGTAATTTTATTTTTCTTGATAAAATTATGGAAATGTTCTTTGACATTAAATGATGATGACTCATATTACTAACCATGATATTCCAAAACTTCATATTTAAATTTAATTAATAATCACATTTACCCCTAGGAAAAAAGCATTTCTATATGCAAATGTATTACATTATTACTTGAGAAAACAATAACACATGGCACATAGATTCATTCTGTTCAAAGGTCACTTATTGAATATAATTCACCTGACTGTCACACATTGAAGTGGTTTCCAACCTAAGGGTTTCCAACATATGGTAAATATGGTTTATATATATATATATATATGGAGTAGGTTCTTAACATGTTGTTGATTATATGATTTTCCTTATATGTTTTATTTTCAAAAACCTATGGCATTGGGTTAACCCACACAACTCACTTATTGTGATTAAAATGAAATTAAATTTTTACACACATACATCCACTTCTGTACTAGTTATCCTAACCACCTGGGTGTGTATCCACCATCTAGCTCGGGTTAATTGATCCAACGACTAAAATGAAAGAGACAATCGATGAGGTAACTTCCCGCTCCTGCGTTCTCAAGGTTTACTTTCATTCTATTGCTCGGTTTAGGGTTTGTTGGGTCTGCAACGAGGTTTATTAACCAGGGAAAATTAGATTGAGCAACTTCATGGAGACCAACAAGTTTTCCTTCCTTAAAAAATGTATTATTTTATTTTCTTAATCTTCTTCCTTAGAAAATTATTTCTTTTGGGGTTCCATCGCACCCACAACTAACTCTCCGGGGTTCGACTTGCAGGTTCAAGTTTCTTGTCAGGATTACAAGTGAAGTTGGTTAGCTTGGGTGCTCCCTCGTGCAGGTCTATTGCCCACACTTATCCATTTCGAGTTCTTCTCTTGGATGCTTTCTTGGTAACTGTAATGACCTCCTTTCTCATTATTTTTGCAGCACCGAAGCCTGCAGAATTGTGTATTTTTTAGGTACTGCAATTTAATTTTCATTTTATTATTCTGCAGGTTTATTTTCTTTAACTATGGGAGCTCGACTTGTTTGACATAATTTTATCATATGTCCTATTACCAGCTACTTCTGATGTTATTTTTGCTGGTTTTGCTTGCAACACTGAGCTCATGCAACTACTCACCTACTTCCTGTCTCTCTAGGTTATTTCCCTTAATCCCGCTAAGGCTATTTGATGGGTCATTTGTAGAGTTTAACTTCCAGCGACTTATGTTATCGTATTCATGGTTGGCTAGAATTCCCTAGGGTCTAGGAAATACTTGTTGCTTACTAGGGTTTGAATATGATTCCTAGGGTTTATTTGCGACCCGAATGTATTAAATCTTTAAGTTTTGGGTTTAATGAAAAGCCCTACGAGGGTTATGGCTACCAACTGTTCACTATTGTTTTCTCGCAAACTCTTATGACAATTATATATATATATATATATATATATATATATATATATATATATATATATATATATATATATATATATATATATATATATATATATATATATATATATATATATATATATATGGAGATCATGTTGTACTTGATAAGATAACTAGGTTTTTAATTTATGTGAAAATGATGGAAATTTTGTGCTTATTTGTTTCATTAACAGTTTAAAATGAACGAATTAAGGCCTGCTCCCATTTTCTTTACTTGTTCGCAGTTACAAATTATAAAAATAAATACTGTGTTTTCAATCTTTTTGTTTATATTTTCAAGAATTAAAAAGTATATTTATGAGTTTCGTTTTCGATTATTCAAGACTTTTGTTACAAGGTATTTATCTCTTGCGTTTAACAGTTTTCAAATGGAAAATTCCCTTCTGAATTAATCTCGCAACCTTATTCACTATAATATCTGTGTTTTTCTTTAATTTACTAACGTTCAATTTTCAGTTTCTTTTCCTGAGTCTAGTATATGGTTCTTTACATGTTATTTCACTAATAAAATTTACATGTACTCATGTTGTCTGGTTGTAAGGAGGACTGAAATTTTCCCGGTTCAACTTTTTTCCCAATGGCGCTACGAACTTAGGCCATGGTTTTGAATTATCTTTGATAGGCTTCCAAGCCTTTGAACTCCAGACTAACCAAAACCCTTGCACAACAACCTCCTATTTTTTAATTATTCTAAAATTAAATATGTACAGTTGAGATTCTATGGATTATATGCATAACATTTTTTTTCCTGTAACCAATGTATCTTCAGTTCCAAATTTTCTTTTTTTATTTTGATGAACTATTAAAAAGAATATAGATCTCTGTAAATTTTGCATTATTCACACAGTTTGAAATTAGTTATGCAAAACTATTTATTCTACCGTTCTAGATGCATTCAGATTGAATTCTCATTTTCACTGTAACCATAAATTTTTTGAAGATTAATAATCACAGAAAATAGGTCTCCAATTTTTCTAAACAAATACTATCAGAAATGTCTTTACTTAAGCACAATGCATCCATACATGAATAGTTATCTAATGTTTTTACAACATCAAAAAATTAACCAGGAAGTCACTCCACCCGACTGTGAGACATAAAATAATGTCCAGTCCCCCCGAGCTTCCTCTCGTCTAAATAATATAGGAGTAAATCATTGGGTTAAGCTAGTTAACTAAACCTCGACCACCTGGTCTAGTTCAGAGCCTTAACTCACATGATTTGTTTTAAGGGTTCCACTGGCTCAAAGTCCAACTCAAAACTCCTTAAGACTTTGTAGCATCCTGCTCACCTGGACAACGTCTTGTGTCAAGTTTTTCAGTTCCTTCTGTTCTCTCTCTCTCACTCCTATAACTATTTTCCCTTCTAGTCTCTACCTTGGAAAAAAATGCCTTCCTTGGAACTATCCTTTCTCTAGGAAACGAGAGATTCCCACCCCCAACTAACCTAATTGTTTGGAGAGTTTATTATTATTATTTTTAAATTTTATTTTAATAATCAAAACTTCCTTTGTTCAATTATTTTATAAATACATCATTTATTAAGCCTTCCTCTATAGCATAGTTAGTTAAGTTCATAAAAGAAACCGTAAAAGTGAAAAGTAAAAATTAAAACAACAACAGTAATTCGTAGAATATCCACGAGGTGTCACATCTTCGCCCCCTCGAGCAAAAAAATGTCCTCGGTGTTCATCTTGAACTGCTTAACCAAATCTAAATAGGCTTGTCGCATGAAGTCATTAGCTTCCTAGGTGGCCTCAGCCAGGCTGAAGTGCTTCCATTGCACTTTAACTTGGCTGATAGTTCTCCTAAGTAGCATTGTTTCTCTGTGCTTGAGAATGCGCAGAGGTTCTACCAGGAGCTCTCCATTCGGTTCGATCTACATCAAGATCACATTTCGTCATTATTTATATCAATTTATATTAATATTATATAATTTAAATTCACAATTTATATGTTACCTTCATGTCTTGCCAAGTAATCACATGTCTAGGGTCATAAACATATTTCTTTAATAATGAAACATGAAACACATCATGGACCCTTATGTGAGCAGGTAACACTAATCTATATGCCACTGGTGCAATTCTTTCTAAAATCTGGAAAGGACCACACTAGTATCGGGGTTCTAATTTCATGACCACCCCACCTTAAGGTGATTTTCCTACGCTTCACTCATAGGTAAAAATGGTCTCCTACATGGAACTCTTAGTAGGTCATTTTTTTGTCCACATAAATCTTCTGCCTATCCTGGGAAGCTTTTAATTTTGATGTAATTTATTTACTGCATGTTCCATATCAACAAGCATTTCGGTTCCTAATATCAACTTGTCTTCAATATTGTTCCAATTGGTATGCACTCTACATTTACTCCAATATAATACTTGAAAGGGAATATTTCCAAAAGATTCATGGTAGCTGTTATTGTAAGCGAGTTCAAATAAGTGGAGGTACTTCTCCCACTTTGCCAGTTGTTGCATCACGTACATTCTTAACATATCTTCCAACACTTGATTTACCTGCTCTGTCTTTCCAGCAATATGGGGGTGATATGTGGTGTTGATCTAGATTTGAGTACCCAGTCTTGTAAAAAGGGCTTTTCAAAAAGAGAAGGTAAATTTCATGTCCCTATCCGAGATCACCACCTTCAGTATACCATGTATCTGAAATATGTCCCTCATAAACATGTTAGCAATTTCTATTATTTTTTACGTGGATTTAACCAGTATAAAATTGGTTTTTTTGCTTAATTTATCCACCACTATGATGATGGAGTCATTTAATTTTCTGGATTTGGTCAGTCTCGTAATAAAATATAAAGTAATCATACCAATTTCAATTCAAGAATGGGTAAGGGATGGAGCAACCTAGCAGGATGTTGATGTTATGCTTTAACTTGTTGGCACTCTAAACATTTAGCCAAGTCTTCAATAATGTCTTTCCTCATTCCTAGCCATAAATAATTATTTGTAATAGAAGAAAACAACTTTTGATATCCAGGGTGAGCAGTATACGAGCATTAGGGGAATTTTGAGGTCTAAAATGGGCCTCCTAAGAAAAATGTACAACCAAAATAAAATTTACAAAAACCAATAGGATTCAAGATGATGATGTCTACCATGGGGGATGATTCACCATTTTTGGAGTAAAAATGTAAAAAGATAAAAAATAAAAAAATAGTAAAATTAATTTTTCAACTCGTATTTTCAACTGATCTCTCTATGGTTTTATTCAAATTTCAAGTGAGAGTACTTGTTGGATGCAATATTTAATTCTTCATCCAATGAGTACCCATGTTGCATGCTTTCGATGGACCCTGCTACACCAAAAACGAGAAATACATGTAAAAACGTGATTGCAATCACGTTTTTTCATGTAGCAGGATCCATCGAAAGTATGCAACATGGGTACTCCTTTTTTGAGGAATCAAATTTTGTGTCCAATGAGTGTTTCCGCTCGAAAATGAGTAAACCCATAGGGGGATAAGTTGAAAATATGAGTTGAATTTTTTTCTTTTTCTTTTTTCCCTCTAAACTTTGATGATGTAATACAATATTATTTTATTATTTGCACTATTATTTTATAATTTCCTTAGGAGGCCCATTTTAGACCTCAAAACTCCCCTAATGCTTCTATGGAACTCATCCAACATAAATTTCTTAACAAAAATCTAGTTAGGAACATATATCCTACCTCTAAAGGTTAGTAATTGTCACCATTTAGACCATAATAATATTTCTCTTCCGAGTTTTGTGTTTGACTAGATTGTTGGTATAAAAATTTATATTCAGGGTCTTTATTGGAAAATTCTTTAATTTTCTCCAAGAATTTTAGTTCTACTCGACTATACTGAATTTCATATACACACTGTAATTTCCTACTCAATGCATCAACCACTCGATTCTCTTTCCCCTTGAGATGTTTTATGCCAAAATTGAATTCACTTAGAAGAGAAGTCCATCTAGCTTGGCGAGCATTTAAATGAGGATGGCTGAAGAAACTCATTAAACTATTGTGATTAGTCATTAACATAAATTTCTTTCCCAATAGATAATGTCGCCATACCTTCAAAGTGTACACTGCCACAATCAACTCCAAATCATAGGTAGAATATCATTGTTCATGATCCTTCAATTTGTGGGATTCATAGGTTATGATTATTCCATCATACATCAACACCCCTCCAACGCCTTCCTTGCAAGCATCCGTACACATAGTAAAATCCTTTTCTGGATCTGCTACCTTTAAAACAGGAGTAGAGGTCAGTAATTTCTTTAAACGTTCAAAAAAAATTTGACATTTTGTTGTCTAGTTGAAAGCCTTCCCTTTCTTTTGCAGGGAGGTAATACGGTAGGTGGTTTTAGAAAACCCCTTTATAAATCGACGATAATAACTAATTAACCCCATGAAGGATTGGATATATGTAACATTTTTGGGGACAAGCCATTCCATGATTGTTTTGATTTCCTCAGGGTCCACTGTTATCCCCTCTAATTAAATTATGTGTCCAAAATACTCAATCTGATCTTTATAAAAATCACTTTCACTGTATTTAGCATATATTTGGTTATCCCGTAGAGTTTGCAGTACGATTCTTAAATGTTTTTCATGGTCCTCCAAATTATGAGAGTAAATTAGAATATTTTCAATGAATATTAAGACAAATTTGTCTAAATAAGGATGGAATATACCGCTCATCAAACTCATAAATCTTGCTGGGGAATTGGTGATCCCAAAGGGTAACACCACAAACTAATAGTGTCCGTAACGAGTTAGGAACGTTGTCTTACATACATATTCCTCTTTGATCTGTATTTGATGATAACCCGACCGTAAATCGATCTTTAAAAACACCCTCACCCCTCTAACTTGGTCAAACATGTCATCAACCCTTGGTAGAGGGTATTTATTTTTGATAGTCGGCTTGATAAGCTCTCTATAGTCTATACATAATTGTAAGGTACCATATTTTTTCCTTACAAATAGTATAGGCCCCCCCAAGGTGACACACTTGGGAAAATGTAGCCTTTATCCAGAAGTTCTTGCAACTGCATTTTAAGCTTTGTTAATTCAGGTATACTCATACGATACAGATTCCTCGACACAGGGGTCACTCCTAGAATTAATTCTATGGTAAAATCAATATCTCGCTTAGGTGGTAGCCCATGTATTTGTTTTGGAAAAACATCAACAAATTCTTGAATAATTACTACATTTTCTAAGGAGGTTATTTTATTTTTAGAATTTGTATAACCTACCTGAAAAAAATAGATTTGACAACCTTTTCAGATGCATTATCCTAGTTGGTTAGTAGTAATAGGTCGTAATTTAATAGCTCTTTTTATTCCTAGTATTTCTTGCCTTCTTCCACTCTCATCAAGGAAACTTACAATTTTATCTTTAAAATTTACCAACGACCAATGTTTCTCTAACCAATCCATCTCGATTAACACATCAAATCATCCTAAAGGTAATATGTTTAAGTCCACTACAATTTTTTGTCTTGCTACCCCAAGAGAGAAGTTTTCAACTTTAGCAACCACCCTTAGCTTGGATCTAGTGGGCAGTTGCACTAACCAGGGGTTTTTGAATTTCATTTTCTGTAGTTTACACAAATGTACTAACTTTAGACTAATGTAACTCAGGCTTTCACCCGGGTCAAATAAAATAGAAATAAAATGTTCAGATATTTTACCTTTAATTTCTATCATTGTAGGTTGGTATTTGACTTGGTTATCATTTAAAGATGCATTAATCTGTGGAATGCTCCTAGCCACTTCTCCTACCATACAGGCTTCTTGAATATTAGCATCTTGTTCGATCTGGGTACGGTGAGGACAATTTTTATAATAATGGGGCTCTCCACAACCCCAACGCTGCAAAGGGGGTTTTTTCTATTGACTAGGTTCCAGTTGGCTTGCTACCTCTGATTTCTTGGCTTCATTTTGCAATCCAAACTTCTGCTATTTTATTCTGATTATTTTGGTTTGTGGTTTACTGTTCATACTCTTTCCATTAGTGGATTTTTCCCCTCTAAATTTCTGAAATTTTTTATGGCCTTTTATATTCAACCCACTTCTGTTCCCTTCCACTTTTTGTTTCATTTGATGATAATATATTTGAGACTTCGAAATGGATTCATCCAATCTATTTGGGTTGTAAAACTCAATTTTATGCTTCATAATGTATGGAACCTACCTTAACAAGTATTCATCCATTGTATTTGGTTTTTCAAACTCAAGTTTCTCCTCCCAAATGTATGGAACATACCTCAAGAAGGATGTAAATTTGGTTATAAATTCATCCATAGTTAGTTGTCCCAATCTCAAGTCATGGAACTCATTTGATTTTTCATCATGGAAGAGTTAAATTAGATAATAAGCTTTAAAATATTTCTGAAATTTGCTCCATGTTATCTCCCGTTTTTCAATTTCCCAAACAAACTTGACGTCTTCCCACCATAGAGTAGGTTTACACTACAATTGGTAAATTTCCAGCCTAGATTTCAAATTATTATCATAGTCATATATTTTAAAATACTTATTCATATTAATCATCCAAGCCTCAGCTACCTCTTCAACTTCACCATCAAATGTTGGGGATTTTATCTTCTTGAACTCCCCCTAAAGTTCAACTTTATTTTTTTAGCCCCTCTGTCTCCTGAGACATTATCAGATTTTCCTTCTTCAGCATTGTGTTCCCCTTCTGATTCCTCATTATACTCCCTATGTCGAAGTGTTTATGTATGTTTTCCATTTACAACACTTGGGTTGGGTTCCCGTTGATTCTTTTTTTTTTGAAAAAACTTTTCAAAATTCTTTCTTATTCTAGCCTTATTCTTTCATTGTCAGCTCTTAAGTTAGTCATTTCATCTCACAGTTGCTAGAATGATTCCAGTAATTCTGCATTTGCCTACCGAGATTCCTCTCCCAACTCCACCCACATCTTCAAATTTGTTTCCATGTAAGGTGTATTGGATATTTCCCGAGGTTCAGTCCCTCTCCGTATCATGTTCACATTCTATGAACAATAAAATTTGTATGACATATTAGTTACCCATTTTTCCGCAATGTTGAAAATAGGACTCTTATACCACTTGTAACATTTATCACTCCTAAAAAAAATTATTATTTATATATGAAAATGTATTAAATTGTTAAGAGAAAACAATAACACCTGGAACATAGCTTCATTCTGTTCAAGGATCACTTTTTGAATATACTTCACTTGAATGTCACACATTAAAGTGGTTCCCAGCCTAAGGGTTTCCAACACATGGTAAATTGTGGACAAGACTCTCAATGCACGAATTATTATATGATTTTACTTATATGTTTGATTTTCAAGAACCTATGGAATTCGCTCAACCCACACAGCCCACTTACTGTCATTAAAATGAAATTAAATGTTTACACGCATGCGTCCACTTGTGTAATGAATATCTTGACCACCTTGGTGCGTATCCACCACCCAGCTAGGGTTAATTGATCCAACAAATAAAATGAAAGCGGAAACTAATCAGGTTATTGCCCGCTCCCAAGTTCTCGAGGTTTCCTTTTATTATATCACTCGGCTTAGGGTTTATTGGGTCTGCAACAGGGTTAACCGACTAGGTATGATTAGATTAAATAGCTTCATGGCGATCGAAAAGTTTCCATCCATCACATAGGTATTATTATTTTTTTAATGTTCCTCCCTAGAAAATTATTTATTCTAGGGTTTCGCTACACCCACAACTGACTCTCTAGGGTTTGACTTTCAGGTACAGGTTTCTCACCAGTATTATAGGTGAAGTTGGATAGCTCGGTTCCTCCCTAGTGCGAGTCAGTTTCCTACAATTCTCCCTTTCATGTTATTTTCTTGTAGGATTTTTTGGTGACTGTAACGTTCATCCTTATCATTGTTTTGGAAGCTCCAGAGCCTACACAAATGTGTCTTTTTCAGGTACTATGATTTAATTTTCATTGTATTATTCTGCAAGTTTCTTTTCTTTAACTATGGGAGCTCGACTTCTCTGACATAGTCTGACCCTGTGTCCTATTACTTGGTATGTACAATGTTATTTTTTCTAGTTTTTCTTGCAACGCCAAGCACATGCAACTACTCACCTACTTCCTGTCTCTCCAGGTTCTTTCCCTTTAGCCCACTCATGCTATTTGATGGGTATTTTGTAGAGTTTAACTTATAACATCTTATTCTATTGTATTCTTTGTTGGCTAGAATTCCCTAGGGTCTAGGAAATACTTGTTGATTACTAAGGTTTGAATCTGATTCATAGGGTTTATTTGTGACCTGAATGTATTAAATCTTTAAGTTTGGGGTATAATGAAATACCTTATGAGGGTTATGGCCTGCGGCCAGGTATATGGATTATGGCTTTGTTATCTGGGTTTTTAATTTATGTAATTATGATGGCAATTTTATGCTTATTTGTTTCATTAACAGAGTTTAAATATGAATGAATTAATGCCTGCTGCCATTTTCTTTACTTGTCCATAGTTTCAATTTATAAAACTAAATACTGTGTTTTCCTTCTTTCTGTTTACATTTTCAAGAATTAAAAAGTATAGTTATGAGTTTCGTTTTCAATTATTCAAGACTTCTCTTGTTTAAAGGTATTTATCTGTTGCATTTAAAAGTTGTCAAATGGAAAATTCCCTTCTAGCTTCGACTCGAAGCCTTATTCATTGGCATATCTGTGTTTTTCTTCCACTTACTAAAGTTCAGTTTTTAGTTGTTTTTCCTGACTCTAGTATATGGTTCTTTTCATGTTATTTCGTTAATATAATTCATATGTACTCATGTCACTTGGTTGTAAGGAGGACTAGCATTTTCTCAGTTCATCTTGCTTCCCAAAGGTGCTACAGAGTTAGGCCATGGTTATAGACTTTCTTTGATAGGCTTCCCGACCTCTAAACTCAAGAGCAACCAAAACCCTCGCACGTCAATTCCCCCCTTTTTAAATTATTTGAAATTATAATATGCACAATTGAGATTCTCTATATTATATGTATAGAAACAAATGTATCTTTAGTTATAGTTTTTGTTTTTTTCCTTTTGATGTTATTAAAAATAATATAGATCTCTGTATATTTTTCATTATTCATACAGTTTGAAACTAGTTCTGCAAAACTATTTATTCTATTGTTCCATTTGCATTCAGATTGAATTTTTATTTGCACTATAATTATATATTTTCTCAATATTAATAATCATAGAAAATAGGTCTCGAGTTTTTCTAAACACATACAATCACCAATGTATTTAAAAATTAAGCACATTGCATCCATACAATAATACTTATCTAATGTTCTGCCTACACTGCAAAATTAACCAGGAAGTCTCTCAACCCGACCGCGAGACTGGAAATAACATCCAGTTTCCATCGAGATTCCTCTCGTCCACACAATGTAGGTGTAAATATCCGGGTTTAGCTAAGTTTCCAAACCTTAAGACCACCTGGTCTAGTTCAGAGCCTTAAGTCATAGGATTTTTTTTAAGGGTTTCATTGGCTCAAAGTCTAGCTCAAGAAATCTTTAAGACTTTGTAGCGTCCTCCTCACCTTCACAATGTCCTATATCAGTTTTTCAGTTCCTTCTAGTTTCTCTCTCGCTCCTCTGGCTATTTTTCCATCTGGTCTCTACCTTGGAAAAAACTTCCTTCCTTGGAACTATCATTTCTCTAAGAAACGAGAGAGTTTTCCCCAACTAAGCTAACTGTCTGGAGGGTTTTTTTTTTTTAATTAATTTTCTTTTAATACTCAAAACTTCATTTCTTCAATTATTCTCTAAACACATCATTTATTAAACCTTCCTCTAAATTAAAATTAGTTAAATTCATAAAGAAACATTAAAAGTAAAAATTAAAAATTAAAACAGCAATAGTAATTCATAAAGTATCCATAGCGTGTCACACATAGTTATTTTCCTCTATACAAATATATAATCTATGCTATATTTATCACATTAAAAAATTGTTTAAAAAAAAATATAAAATACAGGAACAAACCATCATATATATATATACACTATTTGTTGTAATGGTTTCAATTGAGTATTAAAAATACTAATACTTTTATTTATAGAGATATTAAATGTACATATAATATAAAAATAATATTACAAAGAATCAATACAACTCTAGATTTTCCAAGAACGAAAAAGATCAAATCTTTCTAAGTGTAATATTGTTTTCAAAGATTTCACTAAAATTTTTTATTTTTTTATTTATTTTTATTTTTATTTTTTTTAATACTCGAAACTTCATTTCTTCATTTATTTTCTAAACACATCATTTATTAAAAGCCTTCCTCTAAATCAAAATTAGTTAAATTCATAAAGAAACATTAAAAGTAAAAATTAAAAATTAAAACAGTAATAGTAATTCATAAAGTATCCACAATTTGTCACACATAATTTATTTTCCTCTATAAAAATATATAATCTATGCTATATTTATCACATTAAAAAATTGTTTAAAAAAAATATAAAATATAAGGAACAAAACATCATATATATATATATATATATACACTATTTGTTGTAATGGTTTTCAATTGAGTATATATATGTTTTAATAAAGTTTAAAATACTAATACTTTTATTTATAGAGATATTAAATGTATATATAATATAAAAATAATATTACAAAGAATCAATATAGTCTAGATTTTCCAAGAGCAAGAAAAGGATCAAATCTTTCTAAATTAATAATATTGTTTTCAAAAATTTCACTCAAAATTTTTATTTTTTTATTTATTTATTTATTTTATTTTATTTTATTTTTTTTTATTTTTTTTGTAGTAAAAATGATGTTTATGGACTGACAAATTTATGTTAGGAAGAAAAAGAGTAAGATGGATCTATATTAATTTAGGGAAATCAAAATTAACCTTGTATGTCATACTTTTGTATTTATTTCTACATGCTAATATTGAGATTGATAAGTATGAAAAATGTTTGTATATTTTAAATTATACTTAACTAGCAATTGCACCATATGTTGGAAAGGAAACGATGTAAAGCAGTAACATAGAAAAGAGTAATATAGAGGAAGAAATATGTGATATGTTATGTGGTTTAATTGAATATTTAACTTATAAATATGAATTAATTTATTTAAAAGATATTATAGGTTTGGAGAATTGTTTGGATAAAAAAATTGGTTTTTTATAACCTAGGTAGGCTCTTCCTTTCAAAGTGATGTCTTATTATGCACTATGGGCCACATGGAAAACTATTCTCTGGTGAAAGAACAATAATAGCATCCATAATGGCCATCTCTTCTTTTGTAATACAAATTAAAAAATCAAAACCCTGAATATTTTTGTTGTTGTGAAGCAGAACCATCAAAACTTCCCACTTCAAAAACCCAAATCTTGCAGTCTATGTTCAAAGCCTTAAAGCCTTAATTTATACTGAACGAAGCATTAGTGGGAAATGATTTATGGTGAATGAGATGCAACTAATCTCTGACTAGAATATGAAGAGAATTTGTGAGCTTTCTAGTTAAACAACAATAGTAGCATCCATAATGTCCATCTCTTCTTTTATCATACAAATTAAAATATCAAAACCCACATTATTGTTACTATTGTGAAGCATAAACATCAAAACGTCCCACTTCAAAAACCCAAAGCTTGCAATTTGTCTTCAAAGCCTTAATTTATATTGGAGGGAATAACTAATATCTTTTTATTTGCATTTTTATTATACACTAAAAGAACTACTAATATCCTTTTATCCTTTTTAGCATTTTGAGCATGCAATGCTATAAGAGTGTTATAAGTCCTTGTGTCAGGAAAACAATGAATGATGAACAATTAGGCAGAAACCCTGCTTCCTGCATTTTTCTAATGAAGTAATTTGATTCATCTAGAAGTCCTGAACATGCAAGTGTCTAAATGATAGAGGCATAACATCTAAAAATGAAATATAACAACAATGACAATCTTTAAAGAGCACACTCATTTCAAATTCTTGAATAAGAACCATAAAAAACTTAAATCTTCTGCGAAGAACATTTTCATCTTCCATAAGGTATATAAAGTTCATCTTCCATAAGGTATATAAAGTTCATCGCCTGAGTACCAACCAATGATGAAAGTGGTTAACAGATGTGAGAGAAACCACCAATAATGGAAATGGCTCTCAAGCTACAACTTAGTAAAATCCACGGAATGTGAATAGTGAGCTTGGAGTCAAACACCAACGAAATCACTCGATCGAAGGCCAGTGATGAGGACCTGTCGTCGAATGCGAAGAACTTTCCATTGAGGCAAACAAGATCCAAGGTACTGGAAGGAAGTCCCTGGATCAAATTCCTAGATACTGAGTTGAAATCGACATGAAGTGATATGATCAAAGGAAGGCCATAATATTTCCCACATCATCGACACAAGACAGAGGAATAAGATGCTAGTGAATCAGGACTAAACAGAGGTTCAGGGGTTGAAAACTGCAGACAAAAACTTCTCTTGAACATATCAACGACATGGCTCCGAAATTTGGTAGTATTTGACATCAAGGGATCTAGGGTCATGATGACATGGAAAAGAGCAGATGAGAGGTCAAAACCGATAACTCAAACCCATGGAAGCAAAAATAATGAAATGGGAAGTCCCCAACCCGACACGAATTGCAGACAAGTGTCATGTTCAAGAGCGACATACTGCCAACACAACTAAGAACTAGTTCCATTTTTTTTAAACCATTGCTGGTGAGTACCCCAATTATTTTTGGAAATAAGCTTGAAGGGGATAGCATATGCTTGTCATATAAGTTTTTCCTTCGGAAAAATTGATGCAGGGGCATTAGACGCAATAAAATAATTTGTATTTTAGTAGACATAGGGGGTTCTGATGTTTCTCATTTCTTGTGTAATTATTAATATTTGAGTGATTTTAAATTAAATATAGAGAGAAAATTGTAAATGTCTCCAAATGATTGGAGAACATGAGAGAAACCGATTGTTAGGAATGTGAAGAGTTAGTTTCAGTTTGTTTAAGGATCTAGGCTAAACTTAGGCTTTGAGGAACTTCAAGAGTTTTGTTGAGTTGTCAAATAAGCTAAATCAATTCATTAATCTATGTATAAGTGTAAGCCTCAAGGGCCTTAGGAAAAGGCAGAGAGCTAGAGAGTGTTGTTTGAAAAGCCTCGGGCGAGTTTGTTAGTAGTGAGGTAGAAGGCCATCGAATTGAAGATCTGGCCAAACAAGAAGCTTTGTAAGTAAATTCAGTTGTATATATGAAAGGATTTGTTTAGCCTTATATGAATATTATTTGATTTAACTCTGTGTGAATGGATTGAATTTCGATAAGTAATTGTATAAGGACCAGTGTAGCAAAATACTAAAATTGGGTTTTTAACAGCATTCTGGTTATCATTAAGAAGTCGATGGTAATGTCAATATTTTGATTCATAGGCAATTGAATGTGCTGAAGACTTATGTTATAAGGGTTGGTTCTGGAACAAACTAGGAATTAAAGGTCAAAACCACATTGGTTTTAGTATGTTATAATGGTTATAGAAACCTAGAAATGGAGTCAAATAATTCCACTCCTTTATTAAATACCGAGAGGGGCCGAAACGTACTAGAATATAGGATTGCAGAGATCCTGCAGTGAAATCGAATGAAATTTCGATGGCGCTGGAATAATAATTCAAAATCAAGAGTGAAACTATGAGGATTAGTGTATGTTGGCAGTTCAATCTTCAGATGCAACAATGGAATAGAGATTAACACAGCGATGGAAGAGTAATGAATTGAAGATGCAGATAATCCACATTTCATTTGCAGAGATGTCGTAGTGCAGAGTTTAAACCCCAGGCAGAACCATGAAGAAGGGAGTGGAACCATGAAGCGGCCTTAAGAAACCACTAATGGTATTCTCATAAATTATAAGCAGTAAGTTTTTTTGTGAAAAAAAATGCGATACACTCTAGGCATTGACACGTGTCTTGGCGGTTTTAGAATACAGCCCCATTTCGGAAAAAAATTACGGGTTAAAGCTCAGGATGAAAAAAAATGCGATTGTCGTTCGATCGGGTGACATCGAAGACCAACGGCGTTCGCACGAGCAAGTTGCATGGTCGATAACGCAAAGGTAATTTGTGAATGTGGTGGGCCCAAATAACATTATATGTTGGCGTTTGGGTAGTTACCCAAGGTTTAATGCCGAACCTTGAGTGATTAGATGAAGGGCGCATTAATTTATATTTGCTGATGTTTGGTTTTAATCCAAGGTCGGTATTTCATATGAGGTATGGAATGATAATGTGGTAAATATATATATATATATATATATATATATGAATTATGGGATCAATTACATTCAAAGGTTGATTTATATCGGAGCTGGTAAACATGTTGAAACCTGATTTAAGGAGAGGGTGAATCTCTTAAGCTGTGACCGCTATTATATTGAGCTCTGAATAAAAGTCGAAGAGTGAGATTCAGGTGAGTTGGTAAGTGTAAAAGCTAAGAATTAATTGAAGCATAAGTGAAATTCGAATAATTTATTCGATAATTCCATAAAGTGGGTTTATTAATAAGGTTTTAATTTGAAGAGGAAAAGAGAGAGAGCTTCCGCATAAGAGAATAGAAATCAGGGCCGTTGTAATGTGTGGTTTTTAGAACCATAAGAAATATTAATTTAATATCTAAAATCTTCGATTTAAGATATTAAGGCTTCCAGAGATATTTTTAAATCCTGCCCAGACTAACATTGATATTTGGGTGCATGCATTTTTATATACATTGAATGTGAAGATGTGGGGTTAGCAGGGTAACCGACATCAAGTGGTATCAAAGCTAGAATAGCTCTTTGAAGGTTCAAAGTTTTTATTAATTTCATGTGTGATGAAAAGAAATCAGATTTTTGAAACTGATAGAGATTGTAGCATATAGAGATGCATTGCAGGTGAAAGAAGAAGCAAGATTACGAAGAATCTTGAAGTTGAGTGATGAGCATTATTTAACTCTGGTTTGAAGAATTGTTTGCAGAATTCAAATTGCAGGCAATTGAAGAAATCTCAACAAGGCAGATCACAGCTTTGAGAGCAGTGATGAAAGAGTCCAGCAGAGGATTCTGAAGTGAAGAAGAAAGTGTGGCAGAACCTGGAGAATTCCCAACAGAGGTTGGATGAAAGAAGAACAAATGTGTTCTTGATAAAGTTGTAAAGTGAAGCCTAGAGAGAGCAGAAGAGAGTGCTTAGAAGATTCCAGCAGATAGGGGACCAGTACTTGCCAAAAGCCCAGATCCGGAGGAAAGGATTGGTGAGGTAAGTGGAAGCAGGAGAGCTTGTTGTTGCAGAGGCTTAGTGTAGCTTATGAGTGAAGAACTGATGGAGAAAAGGATGACTATTGATTGTCATAGCAGAAATTGTAGAGGTTCTGAGAGAGGCCACAATAGAAGAGAGAAAGAAAATGCTAGTACAAATGGCATGAGGAAGAATTTGACTGATGCAGAGTATTGGAAAGAGGTAGCTGAGATCAAAGAATAGTTTAGCAAATTGAAGATGATGATAGAGGAAATCTAGAGAGTTGGTTGGCTGATGAAGAAGAAGGTAAAGTGGCATAGGCTACAGATGAAGAAAGAGCAGATGATACATGCTCAGCAGAAAGAGAGATTACTCAAAATGATTGAGTATTTGGAGAAGGAGTTGAAGACTGAAACTTCATGTGAGACCAAGGGGTCAAATGACTTTACATCTGATGATTTTTGTATGTTTGCAGGAAAAACATGTGAAGGAGGACAAACTGCTGATGTTGTCACTAAGGAGGAAAATTGAACAGCCAGATGTTTTGAAAATGTCCATACACAGTTGGGGAAAGGTTTTGTTTTCCAATACATTGGAAGCAGAGGAATTCTAAATTGTGGTGATGGCCAGAAGTTGGAAATTGAGAAATCAATTGGATAGCTCAAAGATACTGAAGAGAGGATCATTGAAGAATTTCTGAAATGTATAGAAGACTTGGAACAGCAGGAGGATTTGATGATTAAATCATCAAATGAGACCATGGGGTCTTATAGTTTTACAACTGACAAGTTGTGTGTGAACGCAGGTATTAGAGAAGATAGTCCATGTAATGAATTTGTAATGAGTGAAGCTGAATGTTTCCAAGCAAGATATGATGGTGATTATCTTTCAGAGGAAGATCAAACTGAATTACTGCAGCAGAAGGAATTCATAAATTCCTTGTTTAATGAAAGAGATTGTTTCAATGGGGACAAGACAGTTATGTTTGATGATGACCAATTTGTTATTAATGCTGATAATGTCAACTTGTTTTTATTAAATGGCCAAGTGAAGGGTGATGGACAGATAACTGAGATTATTGCAGAGATGGGAGATACGCCAAGTTACGGACACCTATCTAGAGCAATGGTATGATATTGTCCAGCGTCGGCTAGTCTCTTTTACTTGCACTATCCTCTCAAGGATGTTTCCTTACTCTGGTTCATAAAAATGAACCCCCTTAAACTTGACTTGGGGATTATTGACTAAATCCATCCAAACTGCTAAGTGAGACAACCCCGCTCACTCTAGCTCTTCCCCCCTCAAATTTTTACCCAGGGTAATTGTAAAATTGACATCCCCCCTATCACCTAGGTCTAACTCAGATTTTACCAGTGATTACCCAGGGGTACGCATGCCATACTAGGTCTTACAGCAGTATGCCCATTTACATGTAATAAATTAACTTCATTATAATATATTTTTTTTGTTTCATTGTTGCTGTCTTTGTACATATGAAATCAATGTCAATATAAAAAGAACCCATCTACCAGATTACATGGGTTACCAGCCGCTGTAACTGATATTCCTCTAGGATTTCTCTTCAGATACATGGTTCATTAAATCAATCCATGTGCACATATCCTCTCTCCTCCTCTCTTGACACATTATGTGCCCAATGCTCTCCTCCCTTATAGCGAACTATCTCCTTCATATTAAGGTTTGTTGTCGACACCTACCACCACTGTAGCATTGCGCTCCTTCAAAGGTAACAACAACCATTAAAATATAGCACAACATAATGAATTCATGTAGAGAAAATAGCTGCAAACAATATATTTATTCCCAGGTGGAAGATACGAAATTTATTTGGCTTTTTATGTTCCCGGTACTGCGTTGCACCACAAAACAGTAACTTGCTGCCATTGGCAGCATTTTCTTTCGAACAAATTGGAACTACGGACCTCGTGACCCTCATCACCATCCATGTCCTCTTCCATGACTCTGATCTATGCCATGAAAATAGCCAGCAATATAATTCCATACGTTGCATTTCCTCCTATGCAAATTGCTCCATGAGGCCAACACGATCATGAATTCTATCCTGATGAAAGATGAAGAAGTAGTGACAACAAGAAACTTGACTTGTAATAGAAAGAAAGATAGTGAAGATAGTATGAATGTTTTCTTAGATGAGATGAATGTTTTCTTAGATGAGATGACAGATTTGTGGCATAAGTTAAGTGTTCTAGAGCAGAGGATAGAAACACATAGAAAAGGTGTTCAGATTGTAAAGGTAGAGATGAATGAGAATGAGAAGGTTCATTTTTATGAACCAGAGAAAGGAAACATCCTTGAAGAGGATAGTGTAGAAGAGAGACTAGCTGACAGTCTCGAGAAGTATTTGAAGGATTGGAATCAGCATACTGATGTGTTGATAAAGAAGGAAGGAATTTCAGGACAATATACTGAAATTCTGGCAGAGGAAAGAAAGGCACTGAGGCCTTTTGATTTTTGTTTTAACAATTGTTTTGTGAATACAGATTCTATTGATGCTGAAGAAAATTTGACACCATTGGGTAGTCAGTTAAAAGAAGAGGAGAATTCTGTGGAAGATTTTAATCCATGGAATGAGGAAATTGGATTGTTGGAGGTTATGATGAATAAACAGAATTCAATGCAGGAAGGAGAACCTCAATTTCAAAATTTGGGATTGTAGAATGTGAAGATACAAAGGAATGAAGACAGTGAAGATTTTCTGAGTCTTGGAAAATATTTTGAGTTGCAGAAAGAAGAATTGGTGACTCGATCATCAATTGAGACCATTAGGTCTTGTGATTTTAAAATTGACAAGTTGGTTGTGTTGACAGGTGATGCAGAAGACACTCCATCATTTGGAATTGTCTTGAAAGAAGAAGATCTATTGCAGAAAGAAGATGAGACAGTCATGTCTCATACACAGAAACTTGTTACTGTTGGTGACGGAGAAGAATTGGCTTGTCTAATGGGCCAAGAGCAGACTATAGGGCAGATTTTTGGAACTACTACAGTGGTGGAGAATCATAATTTTATTCTAATAGAAGATGAAAATGCAGAGCTTGAAGAACTTGATTTGATTTCCAGAATCAATCAAGATGACGATGGAAAATTACTGAAGATTTTCAAGGAAGAAGAAGAAGAACATGTTGAAACAAGTTTGTAGTATATTGATGAAATGCTTGAAAATAGATGGCTGAATTGTTTGCTGAAAATATTTAGAGAAGAGAATGAAATGGCAGAGCAACAGATTGAAGTATTGCCAGAGGAAGAAGAGACACAAAGATTTTATAACTTTTATGGTTGTTTTATGACTGCAGGTACTGATGGAAGGACTAAAAGATGTTTGGTCCAGGAGAAGAAAAGAGATGATGACAGTGACTGGAAATTTAAATACCAGTCCAGAGAATTGATGAAGTCAGAGAATGAAGAAATTGTCATAAGTGAAAATCAGGAATATTTTTTCTATAGCAGAAGACAAGAGGGTATGGATGATTGGGTGGCAGTCAGGGCTACAGCTACAGCTAAATTTAAAGCTAGGGCAATAGTAAGAACTGAACGAGTAAGGACTGAGCAAGTTAAAGCTGGGGCTAAAGCTACATAAAATGTGGCAGTAAGAGTTCAGCAAATAAGAACTCAGCAATTAGAAGCAGAAGTAGAAGTTCAGAAGTCAAGAGGAAGTGGTATCCAACAGTCAGAAGATAAATTAGATCAGGAAATTGAATTGATGAGAAAACTGATGGTGAAGGTGTCTCAAAGGAAGGCAACAACAAGAAAATAAAGAAAGCAAGGAAGCAGCAGCAAGAGAAAGACAGTCACAGACTGTGAAAGCTTAGCAAGAGGGAAGATGCAGCATGAAAAATGGAAGCCTGGAGAAGTGCAGAAGGAGAAAGTTGCAGCAGATGATCAGTTGCAAAACAAAGTGTGGGATCCAGGAAGGCAAGGACGGAAAGCACATGATGAGGAGATCATGATAAATTTTAACCTTGGGAGTCTGATGCAGGGGCATTAGGCGCAATAAAATACTTTGTATTTTAGTAGACATAGGGGGCTCTGATGTTTCTAATTTCTTATGTAATTATTAATATTTGAGTGATGTTAAATTTAATATAGAGAGAAAATTGTAAATTTCTCTGAATGATTGGAGAACATGATAGAAGTCGATTGTTAGGAATATGAAGAGTCAGTTTCAGTTTGTTTAAGGATTTAGGCTGAACTTAGGCTTTGAGGAACTTCAAGAGTTTTTTTGAGCCGTCAAAGAAGTTGAATCGATTCATTAATACTCTGTATAAGTGTAAGCCTTAAGGGCCTTAGGAAAGGGCAAAGAGTTGGAGAGTGTTGTTTGAAAAGCCTCGAGTGAGTTTGCTAGTAGTGAGGTAGAAGGCCATCGAATTGAAGATCTGGCCAAACAAGAAGCTTTGTAAGTAAATTCAGCTGTATATATGAAAGGATTTGTTTAGCCTTATATAAATATTATTTGATTTAACTCTGTGTGAATGGATTTAATTTTGATAAGTAATTGTATAAGGACCAGTGTAGCGAAATACTGAAATTGGGTTTTAACAGCATTCTGGGTATCATTAAGAAATCGATGGTAATGTCAATATTTTGATTCATAGGCAATTGAATGTGCTTAAGGCTTATGTTATAAGGGTTGGTTCTGGAACGAACTAGGAATTAAAGGTCAGAACCACATTGGTTTTAATATTTTATAATGGTTATAGAAACCCAGAAATGGAGTCAAAGAATTCCACTCCTTGATTGAATACTGAGAGGGGCCGAAATGTACTAGAATATAGGATTGCAGAGATCCTGCAGTGAAATCGAATGAAATTTCGATGGCGCTGGAATAATAATTCAAAATCAAGAGTGGAACTGTGCGGATTAGTGTACACTAGTAGTTCAATATTCAGATGCAACAATGGAATAGAGATTAATGCAGCGATGGAGGGGTAATGAATTGAAGACGCAGAGAACCCGCATTTCATTTGCAGAGGTGCCGTAGTGCAGAGTTTAAACCCCAGGCGGAACTATGAATAAGGGAGCGGAACCATGAAGTGGCCTTAAGAAACCACTGATGGTATTCACATAACTTATAAGCAGTAAGTTGTTTTGTGAAAAAAATGTGATACACTCCAGGCATTGACACGTGGTCTTGGCGGTTTTAGAATACAACCCATTTTGCAAAAACTTTCCGGGTTAAAGCTCAGGGTGAAAAAAAATGTGATTGTCATTCGATCGGGTGACATCAAAGACCAATGGCGTTCACATGAGCAAGTTGCATGGTCGATAATGCAAAGGTAATTTGTGAATGTGGTGGGCCCGAATAACATTATATGTTGGCGTTTGGGTAGTTACCCAAGGTTTAAAGCCGAACCTTGAGTGATTAGGTGAAGGGCGCATTCATTTATATTTGCTGATGTTTGGTTTTAATCCAAGGTCGGTATTTCATATGAGGCATGGAATGATAATGTGGTCAATATATATATATATGAATTATGGGACCAATTACATTCAAAGGTTGATTTATATCGAAGCTGGTAAATGTGTTGAAACTTGATTTAAGGAGAGGGTGAATCTCTTAAGCTGTGACCGCTATTATATTGAGCTCTGAATAAAAGTCGAAGAGTGAGATTCAGGTGAGTTGGTAAGTGTAAAAGCCAAGAATTAATTGAAGCAAAAGAGAAATTCGAATAGTTGATTCGATAATTCCATAAAGTGGGTTTATTAATAAGTTTTTCATTTGAAGAGGAAAAGAGAGAGAGCTTCTGCATAAGAGAATAAAAATCTGGGCTGTTGTAAAGTGTGGTTTTTATAACCATAAGAAATGTTAATTTAATATCTCAAATCTCTGATTTGAGATATTAAGGCTTCCAGATATATTTTTAAATCCTGCCCAGACTGACATTGATATTTGGGTGCATGCATTTTTATATACATTGAATGTGAAGATGTGGGGTTAGCAAGGTACCCGGCATCACAAATCCATCCTAGTACATTTTATGATCCCTAAGAAGGAGGAATTTGATTACGTCATGGTAACGATTTCCGATGTCATCTAGATTTTAACGAGTCTGACAAAGGAAGAACTCGATATCTTTTCATGTTTAGAGAGTTTGAAAAGAAGTGGAAAAGAAAACTCCAATAAGTCCCTTTTCGTAGGTAGTCTCACAGATCTGAAAAGGTAGAACACCATATCTGAGAGAAACTCTTAGTCGCAATAGGCTAAGGTATTCCATTTTTGTAAATAATCTGTCCCAGCCCGAAAAGGGGTAAACATAGATTGGGCAGATGTTGTTTCGCAGCCTTTAACGAGTTAAAAATGACAATAGTCTCGGAAATCTTTTCAATTTTAGAGAGTCAGAAAAGAGCTGAAAGATGACTCTAGGGGGTGAATTTTTCATATGTTTACCGAGTTCGAAAAAGTAATAAAATATAACTCGTCACTTCACCGTCATCAAGTCTAGGACCTGTTGTTGCACAAGAAACGCATGTAAAACCCATTTTTCGAGATAAAATATTAAAATAATCGAAAAATAAGCTCAAAAACCTAATTATGTTTTTGAAAAGGCTATAAAATGATAGAAATAGTAAGACTAAATTACTTTTCACCTTTTCACTACTTGTGAGCATTTTTACCATTTTTCACTGTGACCTTGAGGAGTTGGCAGCGGAAAATCCAGGAGACCAATCGCGAATCTATTTTCTTCAGGTAAGAGCTCTTATCCTTTCCTACATTTTAAATCCAATTTCATTGCCTGAATTTAATTTTTCATACGCTGTTGGGGAACTTTTGTTCAAAGTTGGGTGTGGTGGTCGGCGCGGGTTCTGGGCACGGAGTTGCGCCAACCCGCCTTGAAATTTAATGAGGAGGCGACAATTGGCGTTTTTGTTTATAAAACAACATTGTCAATCGCTGCAACCTATTTTAGCTTCAAAATTCTAGAAAATAGCTCGTGTGAATAAATTCAAAAGTTGATAATCGACTGATGAAAGCCCCAATCATGATGTTGCAGGTGTTTGAAAGAAACAATGGTGATCGAATGGAAGGAAAGAGAACACAGAGAGGAATATGAGCAAGCCATGAGAAGTGTAAGATGCATGGAGTCCCTAAGAGACTGAGGGCTATTGAAATTCTTCATGGCACTGTGTCTTTGAGCTCAGCCGGAGCTATTACAATATCTGATTAGTGTGCGTGACACCGATCAGGAAAGATTTATTATTCATGATCAAGAGTTAGAGATTGATGTCTTCGACGTATACTTCATCACTAGATTATCATGGAGGGGAGCAGCACCAATCCTGACAGGTACTCAGCCTATGATGGAAAATAGGAGCATGCTCATAGACAAGGTTTGTCAAGGGACAAGGAAAGGATCAAAGAGCAGGAAAGTGGATATTCAAACCATTTCCGATTTGGCACTAAAAGTAGTGCTACATACCATCACTCGAGCTGCTGGATCTCAAGACCCACATGAAGCCACGAAAACACAGCTACTACTTGTCGTAGATTGTATGGCCCCAACCATTTTCAACTAGGCAGAGGCTATAACCATCAACTTGAAACACCAACTGACAAAATGGAAGAGCGGAAAGCTGAATAAATTCGACTATGGGTCCATCTTGGTACCATTCATCCTAGACTGGTTGCCAATATTTCAATGCCAAGAGGTGATAGTTCCTGCACCACCATTACGAGAGCCACAGATGGTTCGTTGGGCGGCTCTAATGACTAGAGCGGGAGGTGGTCAACAAATGTCGTGGAGACCAGATTTCTTTGACTGGTTCTGCCGACAACTCATTATCGTGGAGGACTGGCCCTATCACGCACGGACTTCACGGGTGATGCGGACCTCCCACTCTCGGAAGGAGAGGATTGGGATGAAGCATTAGGTAAGACTCATTTTTTTATTTTGATGAGTATTATGATTTTTTTATATATATGTTTTGATGTTTATCCATGCATTTGTAGATGTCGGCCCAGAGAGACCTGCAGGAATGTCTCCAATAGCACGAAGGGTTCCTCTTGTTTTTGACGCGGCCCCTCATGGTGAGGGAAGCGAGGAGGAGGAGATCGTACGCAACCTAGAGGATCTTACCAGCAGAATCCCAGATTACAAGAGATTTGACAATGTTCCTCGCGCATACCAAAGGCACACTGCAGGGGTGTATAACCATGTCCACCACTTATTGAGGCGGATTGTGTGTGCAGTGACATGCTACCATGAACACCATGTTGATAAACACTCGATATATATATATATATATATATATATATATATATATTCCTGTATGAATCTTATTGTGCAATGATGATGCTTTTACAAGTTACGTAAATGTCTATCTAATACAATATTGGCTACTGCATCAATTAATGCATTCATTCATCTAGGAATATGTTGATATGTGATGTAATCAAAATTCCTTTCTAATAAATGAACACGCAAATACAACCTTAAGATTTGAGGATTTCTAACATAATAATGCCCATTAAGCTGAATAACAACAAGCTGAGAGTTTAGGTGAACAATTAATGTACGAATTTCAAGAGCAATGGCCTTGGTTAAGAGTTCAATGAAGGCACTATATTCAATGACATTGTTTGTGGTTCATCCTAGACAAATACATTGGAGGTCTATCAACTCACCATTAGGATTATAGATCACCAAGGCTACGGAAGACAGATTCTGGGTACTGCGGGAGGCACCATCCGTGAAACCAACATAAGGAGTGACAGGCATCTGCATAGTAAGAAACAACATAATAAGCAGGAAAAACTGCTCGCAAAGCACACCAAGCCCAAAAATGTACAAACATGAAAAACACACATATGTACAATAGGACATCCACGAAAAGCTCATGCATAGTATTTTTTGAGATACAACCCATTTCTGGGTTGATTCAAAGGATAGCCTTCATAATCAATTAGCTTATAAGCCTCGTTTTGCAAAACGTGCTTAACAATATAGGGCCCATGCCACAAGGGTTCAAATTTTCCTTCCCCCAGCTTATCATGAGCTTGGTAGTACAAGAGGACGAGGTCTCCTTCTATAAAGGTACGAGGTGAAACCGTCTGATCAAAATGAGATTTGACCCACTTTTTTTGTGCTTCTATGACAAGAGCAGCAAAGCGGTGATTTTCATCAAGCCTCTCAGAAATATATAAGATGCTCTTCTTCTAGAGAAGTGTTAGGCAGTAATTCAATAGCTATCTTGAGAGAAGGGATTTTGCATTCAATCGGAAGGGTAGCTTCAAGACTATAAACGAGTTGGAATGGAGTGAATCCAGACGCATCCTTTACCAAGGTTTGATAAGCCTAGAGAGATGAAAACAACATGAGATTCCAGTTGGACTTGTGCATCCTAATCATACGTTGAAGCATAGTGACTAGAACCTTGTTCATGGCTTCAACCTGGCCATTGGCCTGAGGGTAGTACGACTTTGAGTTTTCATGACCTAGACCCAAGTTAGAAGTCAACTCATCCATCATGTAATGGCTAAAATGAGAACCATGATTGGTAACAATGGCTTGAGGGACACCAAACCTTGTAATGACATGATTGAATGGAAATTTCATGGTTGTCTTACTGTCAGCTATGAGTGTAGACATTGCTTCAGCCCATTTAGTGAAGTAGTAAACATTTAAGATAATATAAGTATGCCCCCCAAACGAGTGAGGGTTACACGTCATAAAATCGATTCCCCACTTCCAACAATGTTATCGATGAAATAGGTAACCGCAATGTTACCTACTTTTTTTTTGTAGCATAAAAAGCACCCGATTTTGAAAAGTGGTGATGCAGAATCACCATTTTTTTTTTGGTACACATTTTTGACACTCTAAAATTTTTATTTATGAAGTATGAATATTTGTTTTAAAATGTTAGTGATTTTCATGCTAATTTTGAAATGTATTGATGCAGCATCAATTTTTTTTTTTTTTTTTTTTTTAGAGTGGTGATTTTCATGCTAATTTTGAAACGTATTGATGCTGCATCAACCTTTTTTTTTTAGAGCAGTGATTTTCATGCTAATTTTGAAACGTATTGATGCTGCATCAACCTTTTTTTTCTAGAGCAATGATTTTCATGCTAATTTTGAAACGTATTGATGCTGCATCAACCTTTTTTTTTTAGAGTGGTGATTTTCATGTATGTAATAAAACACAAACTTAGATTAAAAAAAATATATAAAAGCAGTTAAAAAAACCAATAAAAATGTAAAAAAAAACAAAAATAGCTCATAAAAAGAAAAAATTTAAACAAAAATAAATAAAAAAAACAAAAATATTTGAAAATTATATCAAAGGAAATGACAAAATTTGAAGAAAAAAAACACATAATTTAAAGAAAAAAAACAAAAATTCACCAAAAAATTTAAAAAAAAAAAAATCAAAAACATTTTTTTTCGAACTTATTAAAAAAACAATATATTTAAAAATATATATATATTTAAAAAAAATTTAAAATAATTAAAATTACAAAATTAAAATTTAGGAAAAAAAAATAAAAAAATAAAAAATTTAAATTTAAAAATATAAATTAAAAAATAATAATAATAATAAGGAAAAAAATACAACTTTTAAAATTTACAAAAAAAACAAATTAAAAAAAAACAATTAAAATTGAAAAAGAAAATAAAAATAAAAATTTAAAAAAAAAAAAAAAAAACCTATCATTAAAAAACAAAAAAAATGAAAAAAACCACGTGCAAATAATTAAAAAACAAATATACATAAATTTAGTGTTTTTTTTTTTTTTTCAGTGAAACCATTTATAGATTTTAAAAATGAAAAACTAAATAAACGAAAAAAAATAAGAAAAACAATTAAATTAAATTAAAATTTAAAAATTTTAATAAATAAATTTTAAATTTTAAATTTAAAAAAAAAATTATTCTATAATATTAAATATAAAAAAAATTAAACAAATTGAATTTAAAATAAAAAAATTGAATTAAAAAAATAATTTTAAATTTTTTGAAATTCAAATTTATTTTTTTTAAATCAAATAAAAATAAAAATATTAAAAATTAAAAAAAAATAAAAAATAAAAAATAAAATCAAATAAAAAATAGATGTAAGTATATATTTAAAAAAAAAAAAAAAAAAAGAATTTTACTTCAAATAAAAATATTAAATTAAAAAAAAAAATTATTTTTTGAAAAAAAAAAAATTATTTTTTCAAATTAAAAAAAAAAAAAATAAAAAAGAAACAATTAAAAAAAACATTAAAAAAAAACAATTAAATTTTTTTTTAAAAAAAAAATCAATTTAAAAATCAATTAAAAAAATAAAAAACAATTAAAAATTTGTTTTTAAAAAAAAATCAATTAAAAAAAAAAATTAAAAAAAAAAACATTTAAAATTTTTTTTTTAAAAAAAAATCAATAAAAAAGAGTTTTTTATTGGAGCGGCCCGCCCGCTGGGGCCCGGGAATCGGCCCTCCGCCCGCGGGGGCCCAGGAGGGCGGCTGCGCCGCCCAGCGGGCGGGCCGCTCCAATAAAAAACTCTTTTTTATTGATTTTTTTTTTTTTTTTAAATTTTAAATGTTTTTTTTTAATTGATTTTTTTTAAAAAAAAAAATTTTAATTGTTTTTTTTTTTTTAAATTTTATTTTAATTGATTTTTTTTAAAATTTTTTTATTTTTTGTTTTAAATTTATTATTATTATTATTATTTTTAATAATTTTTATTAAATTTCGCCCATTTTTTTTATTTAATTGATTTTTATTTTTTTTTTAATTTCATAATTTTTCATTGTTATTAACTTTTACTTTTAGTTTTTTAATATAATTTTATAAAATTTAATAAATTTTTTATATTTTTTTTTAATTTATTTCGATTTAATATGTTTTTTAAATGTTTTACTCTTCTTCTTTTTTTTTTTGTTAATTATGTAAATTTTTTATATTTTTTATTTCAATTAAAATTGTGTATTTAAAATTAGATTTTTTTAAAAATGAAACTTAATTTTTTTAAATTATTTTTATTTTTTATTTTTTTTATTTAATTTTTTTTCTTTTCTTTTTTTTTCAATTTTCCACTTTTAATTGATTTTTAAAGTTTTTAAAGTTTTCGTTTAACAATATATATATTTTTTTCTTTTATATTTAAAATTTATTTTTTCTTTCAAAATTTATTTGTTTATTCATTTATTTATTAAAATTTAATATTTTTGTTTTTAAATTTAATTTGTTATTTTAATATTAACCTCTTTTTTTTTTTAATTTAATAAAATTTGATGTATATACCTATTTTAATTTAAGTTCATATATATATTTTATTTTTTATAATTTAAATTTAATTTATCTTTTATAGTTTATTTGTTTTTTTAATATATATTGTTTTAAATTTGATATTTTTATTGTATTTTATTTTTATTTTTTATTTTTAATTAATTTTTTTTTTTTCCTTTTAATTTGAATAGTGTTTTTTTTTTAATTTTGAATTTTTAAATTTATTAAAATTTAATATATTTCCTTAAATTTAATTATTTGTTTTAAATTTTTTTTTCTTTTTTTAAATTTAATAAGCATTTTCTTTTTCTTTTTTAAATTTAATTTCTATATTTTATTTTTTTAATTTCCTTCCTTTTTTTACTTGTTTTTTTTTTTTAATTTAATATTTTTATTTTGTTTTTATTTTTATTTTTTAATTTCTATATTTTTTAAATTTTAATTATAATTTTTTTTTGGTTTATTTTTTATTTTTTTTTCCCTTAAATTTTAGGTTTTTTTTAATGATTGAATTAAAATTTTTACTTTGCTTTTATTTTTATTTTTTTTATCTTCATATATTTTTAAATTTTAAGCTTTTAAATGTTTTTATTTTTTTAATTTATTTTTTTTCTTAAATTTTAGGTTTTTTTTTAATGTTTGAATTTTAAAAATTAAAAAATATTACTTCTATTTTTAAAAATGCCAAAAGTATGACACAATTTTTTTTTTGTTATTCCAGCATCAACTGGTTTTGTTTTGAGGGTGTTTTTTCAATCCTTTTTTCAAGAAACAATTTTGTTTTTACCATAATTTTATAAAATGTTGAAATTTGACCTTAAAAAAAAAACGAAGTGCGTTCTGGAAGACATACTCTTTTTTTTTGGGTGTTTTTTCAATCCTTTTTTCAACAAACAATTTTTTTTTTAGCATAATTTTAGAAAATGTTGAAATTTGACCTTCAAAAAAAAACAAGTGCGTTCTGGAAGACACACTTTTTTTTTGGGGTGTTTTTTCATGTTTTTTGAGAGTTTTTGGGCTAGAGTTCCCGTTTTGAGGTCAGGTTACCTATTTCATCGGTAACTATGTTGTCCCTAAAGGGAACAACGATATTGATAGGATGGAGGTGAGTGGGTGGCACGTGCATCTTGCGCTAGTAAATCTGGAAATTATGACACTTACGGACAACAACAATGTAGTTTTTAAAAATGGTAGGCTAGAAATAGCCAACACGAAGAATATTTTTTGTAGTAGCATATCCAAACATGTGACCGCCACATGCACCAGAATGGTAGTCATTGAGGAATTTTTTAGCCTCCTTGAGAGTTAAACATCGGCAGAGAACAGAATCAGCTCCAATGTTGTAAATAGTATCTCTGACTATGCGATAAGGTTGTGAATGATGGCGGATGCGTCAACGAGCATATTTCGTCAACTCGGATATGAAGGTGGAAGTTTGGAGATAGACGATGATATCACTGTACCATGGATCGAGAGTGTTAATGAGAAAAAGGGTGTCGTCCAGAATGCGTTCCTCAGAACCAGATAGAGCGGAATCAAAAGGGAAGCAAATCAAATCGTCAAAAACCAATGATTTCTTCAATTTGGCAGTATTAAACTCCAAATCGAACTCTTGGAGGATAAAAATCCACTTTGAGTATTTCCCCCCCAACAATTGTTGAGTCAGTATGTAGGTCATGGTGTTGCAATCAGAAATCACGGTGACTGTGTGCAGTAGAGTATAATGGTGAAAATGTTGGACATCTTGAAGAACAACCAATGCCAATTTCTCGACATGTGTGTAACATGTTTTAGTATCAATAAGATTACACCTAAAATAGTAAATGACGTGCATGTCACCATTGTCATCATCTTGCACCATAAATATGGAAATAGTGCTAAATGCGACAGCCAAATAGAGGGAGTAGTCACGATGATAATTGGGAGGAAGCAACAGAGGAGCATTGATAAGCAATGTCTTCAGTGCATCAAAGGATTTTTGGGTGATCTCATCCCAGAGGAACAAGATGCCTTGCTTAAGCAATCGCGTGAATCCTTTGGCAACCTCAGCATAGTTTGGTGTAAAACGACGCAGGAAATTGGCTTTTCCTTGTAGACTCTGCAACTGATGTCAAGAGGAAGGGGAGGTGAGATTGACAATAGCTTTGAACTTGAAGGGATCGAGATTAATTCCGTCTTTAGAGACGATAAACCCTAGGAGTATACTAGAATCAATGCAAAGGACACACTTATACGAATTGATCTGAATGTTATAGCGTCTACAATGGAGAAATATTTGATGGAGATGATCTGGATGGTCCTTATGCTTAGCTGAATGAGGTGGAAGGTCATCTAGATAAGGTTGGACAATGCGCTTGATATCATGGAAAGCGTACGAAATTTCTCTTTGAAACGTGGCCCTAGCATTCTTAAGGAAAAAAAGGAGCTTCTTATAGGCGAAGGTACCACAAGGATAGATAAAGGTGATATTGTGTTGATCAGCTGGAAGAATATTGATTTGGTTGTACCCAGAAAACCCATCCATAAGGGAAAATATCTCACTCCCAGCACATTTGTCAATGATCTGGTCTATAAAAGGAGTGGGAAAGTTATCCTTAGGGAAATTGTGGTTGATATCATGGTAATCCATACTAAGAAGAATAGTACCTTGTTTCTTATTCACAGGAACAATATTAGAAACCCATTATATCAAGGGAATCAGATAAATGAAGCTAGCTTTAAGATTTTTTTCAACTTCTCCCTTGATGGCAGCTGCCTTTCTAGGGTGCACGAGATGAAGACATTGGCGAATAGGTTTTTCACCAGAATAGGTAGGGATCTCATGCACAGCTATACTGGGATTGATGTTGGGCATTTCTTCATAATACCAAGAGAAAATGTCGTGAAACTCGTGAAAGAGACTAGCATAGACCTCGATCTCATCAAGAGAATAGGTCACCCCAATGTGGATGTTCTCGACAACCCCCAGCTTAATCGAGATGTCAATAGGCATCGTTTGTGTAATGTTTCCCAGCTTACCTTATGCAAAGACCTCATGTATCAGGATGGGCATTTGAAGCAGATGGGAAAGAGCTTGGGAAGAAAAATTCTCGAGACAAGTAGACATGGCACCAAGGCCAAGCATAAAATATGAACGATGATGACTATCATCCCAAGGAGGATCCTCAAGAGACATAGTTTCCATGATGTCCTCATTAGTAGGAAATATCTCATTCAAGGGATTAGGAGAATCTAAAGCGCTGAGCCAAGGGGATTGAGAATACATGTCAAGAGACACACTTAGAGTATGATCAGAGGGAGGAGGAACCGAAGCCAAAATAAGTTCGCAATAATCAATTTCTATTGGGATTAATGGCATCGTGTCACCAAACGAATCAATTTTTCCGGGCGAAGGGATGATCCATAGATCATAGGACCTAGAGATCACATTGACCTGAGCAGTGTTGGGTGGAGGAAGAGAAAAAAGACCCATGAGGACAGGATCTTTGAAAAGACCTGGTCCTATACTCTCATAAGGCATAGGAATACGATCTACATATGGAACGTTGCTCTCAGAAGACATGGAAGTGAAAAAGGTTGACTGATCGACAGTGATGATTTTTCCTTTGTGCAGAAATCGAAGAACACAAAAGAGAGTGGATGGAATGCATAGCATGGCATGAGTCCAACTGTAACCAAGGAGAATACTGTAATTGAGTTTGGCATCAACGACTTCAACCTCAAATTTAATTTTTTTCCCTTGTAACGTAATAGGTAAACTAGCGAGAACACCAAGAGGACAAGATTCCCTTCTATAAAAAGCTTCTAAAGCATTTGGAGATTAATTGAGGGTTGGAGAACCGATGGCTTTCTAGCAAGCAGAAAACATGATGCAAGTAGATGCACCCTCATCCACGACTGCTCGATAAATATTCTTTCCATTAATCCCAACTTGGATAATCAATGTAAGCTAGTGAGGGAGACATGGAACGAAAATTTCCAAATCGAAAGTGATAAGGCTAGAATCGGCGAGATCAATCCCTCCGATGGCAGATAAAAAAGCCTTCCGTTGTGACGGACAACTTTGAAGCACTTCCAATGCGGACATACTAGATAGTGCCTGAGCCAAATCCTCAATAATACTGTAATGCTGAGTGGCACAGGAATTTTGGATGTAGGAAGAGTTTTGAAGCACACCTTTAGAAGGTGGTCGTACAACGGGCTTAGGACTGGGCCTTTCGATATGAATAGGGCCAGTAGCAGGCGGGGGAGTAGGACCATCAACGATTTCTTTCCTTGCTTCCTGACGCGGTTTGATGTAATCTTTCGATCAAGCAGAAATAGAGATGGGTGTAGGACTGTTCATCATGAATACCTTAGAGCCAGATGGGGCAGAGGACTGAGGTTACTCCACCATCTAAGTTTTTTTTGATGGGAATGGTTCTTTAAGAATAGCCAGAGTGCCTTGAGTGCCTTTCAGAAATCGACTCACCTCAGCATGTCATGAACAGTCCTTGGTGTAATGCTTGTCCACACAAATTAGATAAGGGTACTTCGGTTTTCCTTTTGAGCCATCATCAGCACAAGGTTTCGGAGAATCATGTTTTAGGGTATCGACCTTGGCCTTACCTTTACGCTTATTCTTAACTTTGGAAGATTTATCTGCCGGATTGGATTGGATAGCATTCACTTCTACGGTCTTACCAGAATTCAGAGGTGGCTGAGAATAACTATCAGTGAAAGAAGTGGATTTTTGCTTTGCGGGATTTGGAGAATACTTCTGAGAAGTCTGAGACACAGAACCAATGATACCATCGACAGATGGTGTCGGCGGTGCTTTGGTAGCTCCACGTGCAGGGGCATCGGGCAAGAGTTCATACAACATGTCAGACTGAGAGTACATGAGATTAAGGTACTGGGCATGAGTGATGGATTGTTCCTTAGTAACACATTACCCCATAGCAATGTCCTTAGCAATCGGAGCAACAAAATAAGTAATGAACCAATCAGTTAGAAGTTGATTAGGAATCTAAAACTTGATCAAACGACAATGTTGCCTCCATTCATGAATATGATCAAAGATATGGGTAGCCTGATCCTATTTCAAGGATGTGAGGAGGTGTGTCCCAGTTTCATACCAAACTGGTAACTGAAAGTGCGTGAGAAATTCCATGACTAGAGAGTTGAAATCTTGGAAGATGTTGCGGGAGATTTCAATGTACCACTTGGAAGTGGCACCAATGAGAGTCCTTCGGAAAAGATGTAATCGAACCGAATCGTCAACCCAAGAGTTAAAGGAGTACCAAAGATGGTATGTCACAACATGTGCTTGGGGGTCTTCTCCGGACTTGCCTTCAAATTTGGGATAATCACGAGGGATTTTAGTCAAAACTAGAGGCCAATATGGATTATGAAGGATAGGATCGTTTGTCAACTTCGACATATCAGGCATTGCAGGCCTTTAACGGAGACCAATATTGGGATTTCAAAGAGGTTGGGGAAATTTTTGACCCCAAATGTTTTGTCCCAGAGGATTTTGTCTATAGGGGTTATAAGCCTCATAATTTTTCCCATACACCGTTTGAGGACCAAGATATTTATTCTGAGCGAACCACTGAGGTCCTGTCTGAACAGCATATGGATTTTGTTGTGGAATGTAAGTAGTGCCTTGGGGCGCACTATATACCACCTCAGATTGACCTTGAGGAATGTAAGCAGTGCTTTGGGGTGCACTTTATATTAGTTGGGATTGACCTTGAGGAATGTAAGCAGTGTGCTAAGGCTATACGGGTTGCCCCTAGGGTGAGAGTTGACCTGGATGCTTCGATGGAACAAGTTGTCCCTACGGTACAGGTTGGCCTAGATCTTGGGGTTGGACAGGTTGCCTTTGTGGTGTAGGTTGGTCTGGATGCTGAGAGCCACTGGGATGCCCCTGCAAAAGAGGTTGCCTCGATGGTTAGGATGAGCCAGGTTGGTCATGAAGAATAGGTAAAACTGTCTCAATAGTAGAGGGTTGACCTTGCTGTACAAAATTTAGGCCTTGTTGAACGTAAGGTTGGTTCTGTTGCACAAAATTTTTTCCATGAGATGGATATATTTTCCCCTGGGGAACATAAGATGCTCCATGTTGAACATAAGGTTGACCGGCAGGACCATAGGGTTGTCCCTATTGGAACAAAGGTTGTCCCCGATAGGGTTGTCCTTATGGACCATAGGGTTGTCCCTGTGGACCATAGCATTATCCCTATTGGATTGAAGGTTGCCCCTGAAAGGGTTGTCCTTGTGGACCATAGGGTTGTCCCTGTAGTTATGTGAAATGGTTGGGGTAAACGGGTGCTTGAGGTGTATGAACATACAATGGGCCTAGCGGTTAGGCCCATAGTAATATATGTGATTTCCATTCTCATAATAATAATGTGGAGGATTGAAAGGAGCTTGCATCTATTGAGAACCCTGAGGGGTATACTTATGTTTCTGAATGGCCAACATGTACTATTCATACATCAAACCTTCAGGAATCGGATTAGAGGAGATGGGCGCACTACCACTAGGTTGGATTCCTGACACATGAGGTTGTGATCCATTCATGGTGAGCCCAACAGGTATCACGGAAGAGATAGGAATTGATCCATGAACAACAAAATATGGTGGTACTGATGGAATTACACTGATAGACAATGCAGATGAAGCCACATAGACAGTGGGCTTGGTTGGGATAGGTGGAACAACCATCGACATAATGGGAGTCGATGGGGATGCACCCGATACCATTACAAACTACCCTTCCAAGGGAGTCGATATACCTGCCCATTTTAGGTTCTGATACAAATATGTAGCACTAGATATGATTTGACTCAACGAACAATAACCGGCTAGGAGAGATATCAGCTGTGAGGAAGGTTGACATGAGACATAAGGAAAATTCTTCGGAGGGAACTCATAGTCTCATGTAGAAATATAAATCTCTTCACTACTGATGGGACTCGAAGCATCCATGTTGGATGAAGCCATGTTTTCAACGAAAAGGCGACGAGGAGTGGCAATTAAAGCATGTGTTAATGGTGATTCAAGTGGTTCTGAGGCAGGTGGTTCCGAGGTAAGAGGAGAAAATTCTTCTTTGCCTCTGAAACGAGCCCAAACATCCAGAGGTTTCCAATTGATATAAAATGGTTCCTCAAGAGGAGATCGAGTAGCAAGGGGTAGGATACTCGAAATAATAGAACGCCGGTAACCTATAGGACTAGTAGGCTGAGGTGCCTCCGAAGAAACTTCAGGAGAAGGATCTCCACTATGAGGTAATGAGGGGGACGATGAAACTGGTGGTTCTGCCACCATGACTTTGTTTCAAAAGCATGAGAGAAAAGAGATAAGTAATTCGAGCTTTCAAGACAAAACACTAAGGACTTATGTAAGAACAAGCCAAGAAAGTATCTTTAATGGGTGTGTGATCATAGGCAATTCATTTTATGACACTGAATAAAAACTCTGCCTTTTCATATTTTACGAGTCAAGAAAAATAAAAAGGTGACTCTAGTCACTTTCAGGTTGAACGAGCACGAAAGGACAAGTGATCGATGATCTTTTCAATTTTAGAGATTCATGAAAATACCAAAATAACTACTCAGGAAACTCTAAGCAAGAGGGTGTATGAATTTTCCGTGAACTGTAATATACACCTTGGTGATCAAATGAAAGAGAAATGACCAAGGAATTAACGTACGTGCAGGCAGTCTCCCCAAATGTTGTGTTTGATGTATCACGGTTACAGGGTGGCAGACTCGGCTTCCTATGGATAAAGGTTACGACCTATGAGGGTCACCCTTTATATACTCGATAATACGTGGAGCACAACCCCGTGCTAGTGTTGTCTACTACCAGATGGCGAACGACATATACTAGGTTTAATGACGTCGGAACATGTCACTAGCCTAGAATTCTAAATGTGAGCGTTAGGTTTCAATGCTTCCTTAGGTTCATTGAATTCATTTTAAATTTGATCTTGAATTAATGTTTCAATTGCAAGATCTTACTGAATGTAATCTCGAATCCCTAATGCACAACTATATGCAAAAGAAAATCATTCCAATTCGATGAATAGCTAGCTAAGAGAAGGATAGTAATTCATAACGAAGCAACAATAAATCGAATATAAGAAGAACTTTTCCTAATGCATCTAAGACAACCACAGCAGAAAATGAAAATATATTTCCTTGTTCACTAAAAGCTACTAATGCAAAAGAACGTTTTCATTTTCAAACCAAGAGAAAGAATGCAAATTTTGGTCTTTTAGATAAATAAAAAGCAAAATACAATGTTACATTAAAAGAAAAAATGAATATTAGCTTTGATTCATTCGAAAAAAATGATCAAAGACAAAGATATCAATCTAATGTGAATGTAAAACGCACTCAAAATAGAGACGCATTCCTTCAAGAAAAAAGAGGATCTTCAAATCGATTCAGTGAGCAATGTGATCTATGCTCAGGGTAACAAATGGAAGGTCAAATGAACACCCAAAATGACAGTTCAGTGACCTAACGACACATAGAATCGAAATAAAAGTTCAAAGAATCAGTCAAAAATTTGAAAAGATAAAAGACTAGAATCACTCGGACTCAACTTAGGAGGCCCAGCGAGGAAGTAGCCAAACAAGCTACAAAATTCACCTAGAAACCCTAGGATGATAACCCACATTGATTAGACGAGGGGAAAACAGCTGAGAAGAACATGACAGGAGAGTTAAAACAACTCCAATGGACTAATGGAAGAGGAAAACCAACCCAGAGGAAAGACACACTGGCAAAACTTCAGGGAAAAGGCCAAAATCCTAACCTACAGGATTCGGCATGTCTGTTAAGTTGTAATCCATGCTAAATATAGGATGGTGCACCAGTAAAAAATGTAACAAGCGCCAATCGGCACGACTGTTCAAGAAACAACTGTGCTGAGCTAGAAAAATATGGAAATGATAAAACTGGCTAGAAACAGTCAGACAAGAAAATAAAAGCAGAAAAGCGGTAATACGACCAAAGTCGGACATACAAGCAAAACACTAGACGAACAACGAGAGACGACAAACACACTTATCCCTAGTATGGTCGCCAACTTGTTGGTCATGTAAATCCCCTTTGAGGACAAAGGCAATCCCTCTAGCCCTAGGGTGGGTCTAGAAACAAGGGAACATGCTGGACTTTCGGACTCCTAGCTTATAAATGAAAAAAACGTTAGGATAGATGACCTACCTTGGTCCAACGCTCTCGTCGTAGCTTGCAGCAATGATCCTCTGATCTTTGTCTTCACACATCACGATTCTTTAGTGATAATGCCCATGTACCTGTACAAGTATCAAGTGAACGATGACATCATACGAAAACATACTTTCATTTACAGCTATTCGATTGGTCAAGGAGAATAAAAAATTTTGAATATGATTGAGCGCAAAATTGGAATGAAAAAACTAGTCATGTATTAATGATAAAGTAAAGAAGTTTACAACCTTAATTCCTTGACGTTGCAGCCTCCTTTGATTTGTTCAGTCAAGTGCGTCTCAAGAATTTGTGGAGGATCGGACTTGATGAGGAAATGGCCTAAACTCTCTCTCTCGACAATAGATTCCTCTCTGCCTTATTCTTCACACCAACTATAGTAAGGACTGTTGAGCTAGCTGAAACCATGTGTTGAGTCTCAAATCTGCATCTTTCCTACACACCTTTCTAGACCTTTTTCATTCACCTGAACCTTCTAAGTTGTCAATATCATTGCATATTAATTGTAAAAGAGCATCTAAAATGGTTTTTAACTATGTTTTGTGTCTACTGTTTGATTTAGATTTTTGCTCATTTAGCTGCGGAATCTTGCCACTTTCCGCAGCTGCTGCAACTTTCCGCAACCATTTTGTGAAAGTCTATGTTACAGGTGTCTTCAGGAAAAACGAGCCACATGGGCAAGTCAGAAATGATGTGGACATGGATCGTGTCCTATTGGCTCGAGCAAATTCACCCAAGGAGGCTGCGGTCAAAGGTGGCCAAGTGGAAGTCAACCGTAGAGTCCCACGGTGACAGGACTCTGTTTCTCATCACGTGAGGATTTGCATGACCGTTTCTAACTTACGGGAGACACATCAACACCTGTACACGGCTCCATAAGCTGAATCCAACATCCACTCTTCATAGATTTACTCCTCAACGCGGCCATGATCCTAGATCTCTGGACGTAATGGTTTACGTGTTTTCTATCAGCATAAACTTTAGGGAATTAGTTATATCACCTTCAGTTATAAATAATGTGTTTTCATACGCATAATAGCTAGCCTCCATATAGCTCTGTAATGTAATTGCGTTGCCACTATGCTGTAATATCATTTCTCTGTTATGACTGCATTTTAATATATAAGAAGACTCTGTTTCCAAGCGTAATTCGTATTTGAAGGCTGTTTCCCGAGGCTGGTGCAGAGGGCCCCTGCACACGATGAGGTTTTGTGCATTACTGTATAGTTTCTTGTTTTATTTATTTAAGTTCATTGTGCCATAATTCATTCACATGTTTATACATTGCATCTTTCATGGTATTTATGCTTTATCTCTGTTCATAATCTTTCATGCTTTACATTTTACTTTTGTCCATAATCTTTCATGTTTTATGTTGTGGTTAACTGATCAGTGTTCTTGTTTCAGATTACAATAGGCAGCCCGGGCACTTGCACATCTTTTTATAATGACTAATGACATGGAATCAATATTGTCCTTCTGCTAATTTACTTTTCTTAGTTTTTTGTTTAATTCCAGCACTGTTTGTTTATTCCAGTCTTACACATTTGCTTCAGTAGTTAGATTTAAATATATTAAATTGCTCATGTCATTTTCAGTTACCTCCGAAAACCATAGCTGGACTAATGGTGAGGGATTGAAGTATGAGTGTGTAGTTTGATATTAGTTTACTTTCTGTAAGTTAGATATATTAAATTGCTCATGTCATTTTCAGTTACCTCCGAAAACCATAGCTGGACTAATGGTGAGGGATTGAAGTATGAGTGTGTAGTTTGATATTAGTTTCTTTTTTCTGCAAATTAGATATCAGATTGCTCAAGTTGTTTATGGTTACCTCCGAAAGCCATAGCTGGACTAATGGTGAGGGATCAAAATATAAGTTGATGTAATTTGATTTAGATTTACTTTGTTGCAATTCTTGATTTTCTTTGAGTACAGTTTCTTTTGTGTTAGACAGCAGCAAGGATAATGAGTTTCATGATCAGTAGTTCACTGTTTGTTTGACTAGAATAGTGATGCAATTTCATTTTCTTTGAAGAATTAATTTTTTCATTGTGTGTTTTAAAATTCTTTTGAAGTTTGGAAAATCATTAGAAGGACATCATTGTCTTGAATATTTGTCTCCATACTTGTCTTTTTAGAATTTCATAAAAATTCAAAAACGACAAAAAGTAAGAGATAGGTTATCTTGCACATATAGTGCGCCACACTTCATCAGCTTACGAATCCCGGATTGATAAATTAATGTAGCAATTTAGGATACACTAAATTGACCAAACATTTTGGCGTCGTTGCCGGGGAAGTGTAACTAGGTAGCCAATTTCTTAAAAAAAAAAAACAAAATAATAAAAGAAGGGAAAACTTGATAACTTCTTGAAGTATGCTCTCCTCTTGCACCTAGTGTGATCTGGAGGATCATAAAAGAGAGTTATTGGTTTAGTAATTTCTTAAGTATGCTCTCTTCTTGCACCTAGTGTGACCTGGAAGATCAGAAAGAGAATTATTAGCCCAACTTTAAAAAAAAAAAAAAAATGACATGCATAGAGCAAGAGATTCTAGGGGAAGGTTTATAGCTAAAGCCAAGAGTTCAATTTTCACAACTCCATCTTCTTCAAGGCATAGACCAGATTCACCACCATCTACCCCTAGCCTTAAGATTTTTGAAATTCAAGGAGCAGCTGAATTAGAGGATTCTCCTATACCACCTACTAAATCCCATTTAGAAAAAAAAAAGACTCTCTCTCATCCTCCCTTGATAGAAGAACTAGAGGACTTTAAGGACTCTAAAGAAACTATCATGGCAGAGGAAGTAATAGATGGAGGTAGAGGTAGAGGTAGAAGAGGAGGAAACAATGGAGACAACAATGGTGAAGGAAATAATGGAAGAAATAGGGAAGGAGACAACTTGTTTGGATTCCCCATAGTTGATGAGGAAACTCATACAACGATGAAAAATATCTCACCATCTATCCTCCCTAACTTTTATGGATTGCGAAGTGAGGATCCTGAAACATTTCTGTTTGAGTTTGAAGTCGTGTGCCGAACCTATGACTATATGGAAGACTCTCAAAAACTCAAATTGTTTCCTTCAACATTGAAGGGAGTCGCTTTGAAATGGTTCATGGGATTAACCACTCAATCTATTAGGACTTGGAATGATATGAAACAAACATTTTTGGATAGATACTTGGACTATTGTATGCCCACCAATCACAAGGATGAGGTATTCAAAATGATGCAAAAAGAAGATGAAACTTTGGAAGACTTACTTGAAAGATTTCAATACAACTTGAAAAGAGCAAAGATGAGCAACTTAGATGATGAAACCTTGAAAGCCCTCATATTAAAAGCCATTAGAGATGAATGGATAGATATTTTAAACATGATGGGGAAAGGAGACATTTCTCAACTTTCACTTCGTGACATAACAGAACTATGTGTCCATCTCTCAAGAGGAAAATCTAAAACAGGAAAAGGGCCTAGGGATCCTTCTCTTATTAGGGCTAACAAATCTGCAAATGGATCAGTAAGTAGGGCAGAGATTGGTAATATGCTTGATGAGTTCAAAACTGATATCTTAGGGAGCCTTAGTGAACAACTAGACACCCTTAAAATCCAAAACAAGCAGAAAGCAGAAACAGATGCTCTAGCCATCTTTTGTCCAAAATGTAGGAAGAAACATGCTTTAAGGGAATGTCCCTTGGATGAAAAATTTGTAGAAACATGTATGATTTTCTCAGAGAATCATGAGATCAAGGATTGTCCTTCAATTCCTGGACTCAAAGTTGTTTTTCAAGAAGACCCAAATTCAGTAGAATCTCTCTGTTTTGTCGCAAGGAGACCTTGGCAGGGACAACAAACTCAAGGGTTTAACAACCCTATGAATTATCAAGCCCAACCAAATTGGAATCCTTGGCAACAACCTTGGCCCCAACATCAAAATTCATATCAGCCATGGGTACAAGGGATGCAAAATCCTTATGGGAGATTTGCTCAATTTTATCAATATCCTCCATCTTTTCAAAATCAACAAGCTCCACAACTTCCAAACCTAAATCCACAATTTTCATTGCCATTTCCACAACAACAACCTTCTCAACAAAATCCAAATCCTCAACTCATGCTCCCATACCAACAAAAGACAAATCAACTTCCAGCTCAGCCATTGCCAAATCCTAACAATAAAAATCCTCAGAATACTTACATGATTGTTCCTCTCAATGATGTACAACTCAGATCTGGTAGAGTTTTAGAAAAACCTTCTATAGATGACCAAGAGCAAGATACCTCTGAGGAGGACTCTCTTGAAGCCAATAAGGGTTCTGAGGAAGTATCTCTTCAAAACTCAAACATTCAAAAAGAGAAAGAAAAGTTAACACCCACAACTCCTATAGTTGAGCAACCTGCATCTTCATCTACACCTCCTTTTCCTGAAAGATTACAAATTGACAAAGGGGTGGAAAAAAAAATCTTGTTGCCTAACTATGATTTTCTAGATGAATTGAAGAATTTTTGTATCAAGATTCCCTTATTACAAGCCATTCGAGAGATTCCTATTCTAGCAAAAACAATAAAGGAGTTGAGTTTCAAAAGACCAGGAAGGAAACTAAAAGACACAAGAAGAATTCACCTGGTAGGAAAAATTGCAGATATTATGATGGGAAAAATTACCATGCAGAAGTATGTAGATCCAAGAAGTCCAATTGTCAAGACACATATAAATGGGATAGAAATTCCAAACACATTGATTGACTTAGGGGCTGCTATCAACATTATGAGTAGACAGACTATGGACCAGCTAAAACTTCCTAACCTTCTTTTACACCTACTTTACTGCAACTTGCAGATCGATCAATTATTAAACCAGATGGTGTATTAGAAGATATTTCAGTCTCCTTAGATTCTTGGGAATATCCAATAGATTTTATGATTTTGACTCCCAAGAGTAATCTAGGAGGGCACCCACTTATCTTAGGAAGACCTTGGCTAGCCACAGCTGATGCTTTTATTATTTGTAGATCTGGGGATATGTACATTTCTAATGGTAATTCGACAAAGAAATTCAATTTGTATCCTCCAGCAAAAGCAATCACAGAAGTAGGAGACAATGAATGGGTCGATGATGAGGACATTATACAACCTGTCTTTACCATTTCTGAAATCAGTGAGGATAGTCAAATTCTGAACACATTAGAAAATTTTGAGACATCTTCAGAATATGACCCCACACAATTTCGGTTGGAATCTGACATAGAATATTTATCATCAAGACAAATGTCTCTTTACTCTATGGAAGAGTTTGGTAGTTCTACTATTGAGATTTTTCCAAGAAAAACATTGAATATCAACAAACATTTGGAAAAGTCACAACAAGAAGAACTAACCAAAATCTTGCAAAAAAATTCTACTGCATTTGCATGGGAGTATACTGACATGAAAGGTATTGATCCTAAGACTTGCATCCATCATATCTATATTGATGAAAACAGTAGACCAATCAGACAACCTCAAAGAAGGATGAATCCAAATCTTAGGGAGATGGTGAAAGAAGAGCTCCAAAAACTACTCAATGTAAACTTCATTTATCCAATTTCAGATAGCCGATGGGTTTCTCCTTTGGTTATAGTACCTAAAAAGAATGGTAAATGGAGGGTATGCATTGATTATATGGAATTGAACAAAGCAACTTTGAAGGATCACTTTCCTTTTCCTTTTATCGATCAGGTATTAGATACATTAGCAGGTAAAAAGTACTTTTCATTTTTGGATGGTTTTAGTGGCTATAATCAAATTCAGGTAGCACCTGAAGATCAAGATAAGACCACATTTACTTGTCCATGGGGAACTTTTTCCCATCGAGTGCTTCCTTTTGGGTTATGTAATGCACCTGCAACATTCCAAAGAGCAGTACTAGGAATTTTTTCTGATCTAATCCATGATTGTGTAGAGGTTTATATGGATGATTTTACAATTTATGGTAATTCATTTGAAGAGGCATTAGAAAATTTGGAAAAAGTCCTTATAAGATGTAAAGAAGCAAACCTTTCATTAAGCCATGAAAAATGCTTTATGATGTTTACTGAAGGGATTGTTTTGGGGCATCATATTTCAAGAGATGGGATTAAGGTTGATAGATCAAAAGTTGAAGTTATCTCCAAGTTACCTATTCCAAATTGTCAAAGAGATGTTAGAAGTTTTCTAGGATTTACTGGTTACTATAGAAGATTTATAGAAAACTTCACTAAAATAGCATCTCCACTCTTCAAATTGCTTACAAAAGACCGTGAATTTAAATGGGATCCTGATTGTCAATCAGCCTTTGAAACTTTGAAAACAAGAATATCTGAAGCACCTATCTTGAGAGGACCAAATTGGAAACTCCCTTTCCATATTTCTACGGATGCTTCAGATACAGCTCTAGGAGCTTTGTTGGGTCAAAAAGATTTAGTTCCTTATGCCATTTATTATACCAGTAAAAATTTGACTCCCACAGAGTTGAACTATACTGTGACTGAAAAAGAGTTTTTAGCCGTTGTTCATGCAATTAATAAATTTAGACATTACATAACAGGCTATGAAACTTTTATTCATACTGACCATTCTGCAATTAGATATTTAATGAACAAACCTGTTACTAATGGCAGAGTGACAAGATGGCTTTTACTTTTGCAAGAATTCAATATTACCGTGTTGGATAGACCAGGAAAACAGAATACAGTAGCTGATTTCTTGTCTAGGATTCAGAATACTAAAGAAGATTCTCCTGTAGAGGATAAGTTTCCTGATGAATACTTGTTTGCAGTAACTATTAAGACTCCTTGGTATGCAGATATTGCTAACTATTTGGTTACAGGGAAACTGCCTTCACATTTATTTCTAAGTGAAAAGAAAAAGATTATTCAGGAGAGTTCAAAATTTTCATGGATTTCTAACGAATTGTTTAAAACAGGGCCAGATCTTGTGATCAGAAGATGTGTCAGGGAAGATGAAATGCCTGATATCCTTAAGGCATGTCATGATGAACCATGTGGCGGACACTTTGCAGACAAAAGGACGGCCTATAAAATCCTCTCTTTAGGATATTATTGGCCTTCCCTCTTCAAAGATGCAAAACAATATGTCAAAAGGTGTGACAGCCGCCAAAGAGTAGGGAAACCTACCCTTTCAAATGAAATGCCATTGCAAACACAGGTACTCATTGAACCCTTTGAAAAATGGGCTTTAGATTTCATTAGACCTATTAATCCACCATCTAAGAAAAAGAAGTATATATTGGTTTGTACTGATTATGTTACTAAATGGGTAGAAGCCAAAGCATTAGTATCTGCTACTGAAAATTCAGTTGTTCATTTTCTTTATGAGAATATTTTTACTCGCTTTGGTGTTCCAAGAGAAATTGTGATAGATCAAGGAAGCCAATTCACATCCAACCTGGTGGAGAAGCTGATGGAAGAATACAAAATCAAGCACAGAAGATCTACTCCTTACCATCCGCAAGAAAATGGTCAAGTGGAGTCTACCAACAAAGTTCTTGAAAGTATCATCACCAAAACTGTTCATCTACATAGAAGAGATTGGGCAGAAAGGCTTCCTGAAGCCTTGTGGGCCTACAGAACTACATGGAGAAATACAACAGGACATTCTCCCCATGAACTTGTTTATGGGAAGGAAGTCCTGCTCCCCATTGAGTTCCAAGTCAAGACCTTCAAGATAGCAGTTCAGTTGGGGATGAATCTATCATAAGCCCAAAAGCATAGAATGGAGCAGTTGAATGAGCTAGATGAGATCAGACAAGAAGAAATTTTAAGAACTGATCTAGTTCAATATCAAAGAGCTAAATGGCATGACAAGTACATCAAAGAGAAGAAGTTTCAAGAAGGAGATTGGGCATTGTTATTTGATTCCAAGTTTAAAGATTTTCAAGGAAAATTTCAGACTCATTTGCTTGGGCCATATGAGATTGACAAGATCTTTAGCAATGGAGCGGTAAGAATCAAGACCATTGATGAGTTTCAAACTCCTCTTATTGTGAATGGCCACATATTGAAAGTTTATCATAAGCCACTCTCAAAGGAGGAATTTGTCAAAATGTTTCAAGAGAATTCTGTAATCAGGCTAGTACAGAAGAATTCTTCTTCTCCACCAGCCTAGCTTTTGTTTTTTTCAGTTAAAAAAAAAAAAAAAAATTGTATAAGCCTGAAAACCAATCACTGATTGGCAGTCTTATACAGAAAATATAGGGTGAAAATCAGGAACACCTGACACTCTATATTTTCCAAAAAAAATCTCTCTTTCATTTCACAAGTTTTGTGACCACCCACTCCATTCCATTCCACTTCATTCCACTTCATTTCACTCCACTTCATTCCATTTCACTTCATTTTATCTATTTCATTCCATTTCATCAATAAAATTCTCTTTCATGACTATTTCCATTTAGTCAATTGTCATCCGTTCATTTCCATTCACCCAAATAATAGCTGTGTCAGTTTCCGCAGCTGACATCTGTTTCCGCAGCTGACACCAGTTTCCGCAGCCAGAAGCAGATTCCGCAGCTACCACTCTGTTTTTCAAAAGAATGTACAGCCAGATGTTATTTCCACAATCATGAAATCAAATGCAGGTATGAGGACCAATTATGAAGACATGGGCATTCAAGATATCAATGAGGAGCAACTAATTGAAGACCAAGGAAAAATGGCAAGAATTCCAAGGTATGAGTAAAAATTTATTTCAAATGGCATTTAAAACACATTTTTACATAGTTATGAACCATAAGCTCCATTATGTGCAATGATTGTATTGAAAAACTCCGTAACCACTCCATGATCTCTGTACAATCCTCCCACAATCCTTGCATTCATTCTCAAACGGTCCCATAATTAAACCTTCGATCTTCACTTAAACTCCGATACTCCACCTGTGATGATGAAACGTGGTTGATTTGACTACGGCTTAAACTCCGATACTCCACTTGTGATGATGAAACGTGGTTGATTTGACTACGGCTTCTTTCAGCCGCATGAAATCCGTAGCCGTTGTATAAACGTGCTTACATTTACTCTGCAGCCACCAAATTTTAAACACTGCCGGATGTGTTATACTCCTCCTATTGTTCTATTAATCTCACAGCCGCATTTCCGTCGTGCTCACGTAACCCTTCTCTGTTCCGCTTCACCCCATTTCATTCTCTGTTACGCTACAGTCTGTATACCCATTCTCTGATATCTGCCTACAGTCATCATGCTCATTTTCGTTCATTCAGCCGTCCTACTTCCATTGAACCCTCCTCACGCAGGCAAGTTTTTAAAGAGCAGAAAGAAAGATGGGTAAATTGTTGAGAGCAGAACCAGAGGGACCTAAATTCATGGAAGGATACCCGCAAGTCAGGGATATATTGAAGAACGCAAAGTGGCTGCGGTTTATCCAAAAGTTTAGAGGCTACCATAAAGAGGTGACAAAAGCTTTTGCAAGGTCTTTCAATGGCCTGGAGGTAGAGATTGGAGACCTTAAGTTTACGGTGAATGAGGCATCTATAGCGTCTGCCACAGAACTTCCTCAAGAGGGTGAACGTTGGTTTAAGAACAAAAGCATTAGTGATGAAGCCTGGAGAGTGATTCTACATAACCCAGGTATGGACATAACTATTTTTAAAAAAGGAATTCCTGTTCATGCTTTAAAAGAAGAATGGACTACTTTGCTGCTAGTTGTTCAAAAATTTATCACCTGTGAGGGCCGTTTTGGGTCAATGTATATGTACCATACCAGATTGCGGATGAACTTTCTAGATAACCAGACCCTCAATATGCCATACTTTCTATTAAATAGTTTGAAGAAGATGTCTGTGACCGTTCAGAAGCATTTAGGGGATGTAGAACCACATCTATATCACCATGGTCTTGTGAAAATTTTGATTGAAAAACAGTTAAAAGAAAACAAGGACACATGGGAACGATTTTTTATTAGAAATTTCTTTGAGGAACCTCAAGAAATTCCTGAAGGTAGCACATCAAGAAGGAGTAGGAGAAAAAGAATAAATGATGAAACTCAAAGTACTCCTACTACTACAATTGAAAGAACTAATAGGGAAGAGAGACTGTCAAAAATGAAGAAGAAAGAAACCAAGGGTAAAAAGCCAATAACATCAAAAGAGAGAAAAAGTATTGAGGCTATGCATCAAACCCCTTCTTCCGAAGAAGATCATCAAGTGTTATCTGAGAGACTAGTTCACCTTCAAGAACAGTCATCTATGGCCAAGAAAAAAGGGAAAGGAAAACAAAAGCAAAAAGACAGTGGTCCACAGCATGTGAGAAGAAGTTCCAGGCTTAAGGGGAAGTTGAGGAAAACGCAAATGAAAGGACCCCATTTTATTGATTTGGGAGAAGAAACATCTGAACAATCCCCAGCTGACCATAGTCCATCTCACTCTCAGTCAGACAGTGAACCTAGTTCATTTCATTATCAGTCAGACATTGAACATAGTCCATCCCATTTTTAGCCAGATGTTGATGTGAGCCCTTCTCAGCCAGATTTTGAAGACAACTCTCCTCCACGGCATTTTGGGGACAGCCCAATAAAAATGACACCTGAGATAGACCCAAAGCAACAAGAAGTATATGATTATATAGAATCTTTAGAAAGAGCAGCTACGGGTCCCAGTACTTCGTCCACTCAGCCTCACACAGCACAAGATGATCTAGTCCAATCACTGAAACAAGAATTCTTTGAGCTAGAGCTTTTAAATAGACACATCAAAAATGAAAATGAGACATTGAAGGAACAAAGCAAATTGGACAAAATCATTCATGATAATACCATGCTACATCTAGGACTATGGCAGAAGAAGAACAGGAAATTGAAGAAGAAATGCCAGAAGTTAAGCAGAGCACTGATTAATATCAAATTCAGATGCTTGATGAAAAAGCCCAGGATGTTAGCAGCACCAAGGAAGAGGAGGAGAGGACTTGGGTGAAGTGTCAAGGCATATGAATCGAAGAAGGATTATCAAAATTTTGGTTGCATGAGGACATGCAACACCTTCACAGTGGGGGTATGTTGAGACTCAAATCTGCATCTTTCCTATACACCTTTCTAGACCTTTTTCATTCACCTGAACCTTCTAAGTTGTCAATATCATTGCATATTAATTGTAAAAGAGCATCTAAAATGGTTTTTAACTATGTTTTGTGTCTGCTGTTTGATTTAGATTTTTTCTCATTTAGCTGCGGAATCTTGCCACTTTCTGCAGCTGTTGCAACTTTCCGCAGCCATTTTTTGAAAGTCTATGTTGCAGGTGTCTTCAGGCAATTCGAGCCACATGGGCAAGTCAGAAATGATGTGGACATGGATCGTGTTCTATTTGCTCGGGAAAATTCACCTAAGGAGGCTGTGGTCAAAGGTGGCCAAGTGGAAGTCAACCGTAGAGTCCCACGGTGACAGGACTCTGTTTCTCATCACGTGAAGATTTGTATGACCGTTTCTAGTTTACGGGAGACACATCAACACCTGTACACGGCTCCATAAGCCCAATCCAACAGCCACTCTTCATAGATTTACTCCTCACCGCGGCCATGATGCTGGATCTCTGGACGTGATGGTTCACGTGTCTCTATCAGCACAAACTTTAGGGAATTAGTTATATCACCTTTTTTATAAATAACGCGTTTTCATACGCATAATAGCTAGCCTCCATATAGCTCTATAATGTAATTGCGTTTCCACTGTGCTGTAATATCATTTCTCTGTTATGATTGCATTTTAATATATAAGAAGACTATGTTTCCAAGCGTAATTCGTATTTGAAGTCTGTTGCCCGAGGTCTGTGCAGAGGGCCCCTGCACACGCTGAGGTTTTGTGCATTACTGTATAGTTTATTGTTTCGTTTCTTTAAATTCATTGTGCCATAATCATTCATGTGTTTATACATTGCATCTTTCATGGTATTTATGCTTCATCTCTGTTCATAATCTTTCATGCTTTACATTTTACTTTTGTCCATAATCTTTCATGTTTTATGTTGTTGTTAACTGATCAGTGTTCTTGTTTCAGATTACAATAGGCAGCCCGGGCACTTGCACATCTTTTTATAATGACTAATGACATGGAATCAATATTGTCCTTCTGCTAATTTACTTTTCTTAGTTTTTTGTTTAAATTCCAGCACTGTTTGTTTATTTCAGTCTTGCACATTTACTTCAGTAGTTAGATTTAGATATATTAAATTGCTCATGTCATTTTCAGTTACCTCCGAAAGCCATAGCTGGACTAATGGCGAGAGATTGAAGTATGAGTGTGTAGTTTGATATTAGTTTACTTTCTGCAAGTTAGATATATTAAATTGCTCATGTCATTTTCAGTTACCTCCGAAAGCCATAGCTGGACTAATGGTGAGGGATTGAAGTATGAGTGTGTAGTTTGATATTAGTTTCTTTTTCTGCAAATTAGATATCAAGTTGCTCAAGTTGTTTATGGTTACCTTCGAAAGCCATAGCTGGAATAATGGTGAGGGATCAAAATATAAGTTGATGTAATTTGATTTAGATTTACTTTGTTGCAATTCTTGGATTTCTTTAAGCATAGTTTCTTTTGTATTTGGACAGCAGCAAGGATAATGAGTTTCATGATCAGTAGTTCACTATTTGTTTGACTAGAATAGTGATGCAATTTCATTTTCTTTGAAGAATTAATTTTGTCATTGTGTGTTTCAAAATTCTTTTGAAGTTTGGAAAATCATTAGAAGGACATCATTGTCTTGAATATTTGTCTCCATACTTGTCTTTTAGAATTTCATAAAAATCCAAAAATGACAAAAAGTAAGAGATAGGTTATCTTGCACATATAGTGCGCCACACTTCATCAGCTTACGAATCCCGGATTGATAAATTAATGTAGCAATTTAGGATACGCTAAATTGACCAAACACCATGTGAGAAGGAAGTATTTATAGGAGAGGAGGAGGTAGTTTGGGATCCAACATTATGTGGAAGAGAGGTCTTATCCCTTTGGGGAGTTTCAGAATTATAGGAAACAAGAATTCAAAAGAAGGACTTCAACCTTATTCAGTCAACCAAACCATGATGACTCTGCTCAGAAAGTAGTTAGGAATGGAAATTTCGTTTCTATTTTTTTTTTAAATCCAAAAGCAACTCGGCATGGGTGTCCCACTGAGACAAAGTGACAATGGGCGCGAGGCCCAGTGTTAATTTCTCTATGGGCGCAAGGCAATATCTGCCTACCAATACCGACCCAGAATCACATGTTTTTGGGAGTCTGCTTGAGGAATGATCAACAGAGGAAATGTTCTCGACATGTCAAGGGATGCAGTGACACTATTAGCAAGGTATGAAAATACACAGAAGTCGCTGAAATGGTCCTCCAATGTTCAGGATGGGGATTGTAGGGATGGTGACAAAATATTGTGTAACAATAGGTACAGGTATAAGTGGCAGTACAGGTGCAGGTACAGGTACAAGTAGTGGTATGTTATGAAACTAGCTCCAAAAATAGAAGAAAAGAGAGATCAACGCCTTATAAATCATCCACTTCGAGGGGAATCCCCCTTTACATTCCATTAATGAACAATTCTTGGATGATTCAAATGAAAAAAACCTCCTTTCTATATAGGATTCCATGGTATCACAATATAATCCTAGCCAACCTAACAGTAATAATGAAAGGGTATAACAATAACAATAGTGGATTTTTATGGGGCACAATAATAACAATACGGGGGCTACAGAGGTACAAAAATAACAATAAGGGGGTACACTAACAAAAATAAGGAACTACACTAGTAATATAGCGAGTTAAAATGCCCCTCTCATTCAAAAAATTGTTGTCCTCAATGCTTGAGTAGCTCTGGATGCTTCTGTATAAAATTCTCATCCTCCCATGTGGAATCTTCAGTGGATAAGTTCTTCCACTTGATGAGATACTCTGAAATTGATCGATTTCGTAGTTTTCGAGTTCTTGTTTTCGTGACTGTTTCAGGTTCCAATATGATTTTTCCTTCCTCATCAAGTTCTGGCAATATTGTTTGAATTGGAAGTTTGTCACCTTTAACCTTCTTTAAGCATGAAACACGGAAAATTGGGTGCACTTGAGAAGAAGCAGGAAGCTCCAATTTGTATGTCATAGTACCAATTTTTTGTAACACCTTGTAAGTACCATAATTTAGTATCCTTCTTAGATTGCTTGAGGGGCATTTTTTGGTATGGTTGTAGCCGTAAAAATGCCCAGTCTCCTACATCAAAACTTCTCTCCCTGCGATGTTGATCTTCCTGTTGTTTCAATCGATTTTGAGCCAAATTTAGGTTATCCTTTAAGAGTTGGATAACTTGTTGTTGATGCTCGATGTGATCTTCCACTCCTTGAAACTTAGAATTTTTTCTTAGAGATGATACGATGGACGACGGATGATATCCATAAAGTGTTAAATGGGGTCATTTTTGTTGCAGTATGGAAGGAAGTGTTATACCGCCATTCAACCATATGTAACCAATTGACCCATTGTGTTTTTTTATCAGATGCAAAACAACGAAGATATCCTTCCAAACACTTATTCACTATCTCAATTTTCCCATCGGATTGAGGATGATAAGATGAAATATGAGCTGGTTGAGTACCCAAACAAGAAAATAATTTCATCCAAAAATTTCTAGTAAAAATGGGATCTTTGTCACTGACAACAATCTTTGTGTTTCCATGTAGCTTTTGAATTGTTTCCATAAATGCAGTAGCAAATGTACTTTCTTTAAATGGATGAGAAAATGCACAAAAGTGTGAATAATTGGTAAGTCTATCAACTACCACCATGATGACACTCTTTCCTTCGGACTTAGGTAAACTTGTGATAAAATCCATTGAAATCTCCTCCCAACATTGACCTAGAATTGATAAAGGTTGTAGAAGACTCAAGGTCTTAATTGTCTCAAATTTATTTTGCTGGCAAACCAAACATTCTGCCACAAAATTTTGAATATCAGATTTAAGGCCATCCCAAAAAAATTATTTCTTCACCCTGTGGTATGTTTTTAAAAATCGTGAGTGTCCTCCTAAGGGAGAGGTGTGCAATTCCAAAAGAATCTATTTTTTTAGTTGGGAATTCTTACAAATATATAAGTGATCTTTGTACCATAAGGAATCATTTTTCCAACTAAATGTATCAGATGTACTAGGATCTTGATGCAAATTTTGAATGAGTGTCCACACTTCTTCGCCATTCTTCCATTCATCCCTTGCTTCAGTTATCCAATATGGTTGGATAATATAAATGCCACAAAGCAATGCTTGCACCTCTTCATCCTTTCTTGAGAGTGCGTCTGCAACAACATTTAAGTTCCCTTTTTTTTAGATGATTTCAAAGTCATAACCCAACATCTTTGTGACCCATTTTTGTTTCTCTTCTAAATATAGTCTTTGTTCCAAAAATTATTTAAGACTATCATGATCAATTTTTACCTTGAAGTGTCTTCCCATTAGGTAAGGTCACCATTTCTTTAGTGCATGTGGTATTTCTAACATTTCCTTCTCATAAATAACTTTATGTAAATACTTTCCTTTGATTGGATGAATTTCAAAATCAATGGGTCTTCCTTCTTGCATTAAAACAGAACCAATTCCATTTCTTGAGGCATCACATTCCACAATAAAGGTTTCAATAAGTCTGGCGTAGCTAAGACTGGTGCTAGGCACAATGTCTCTTAAGATGTTTAAAGGCCTTAGTTGCTTCAGGAGTCCATTAAAATTCATATTTCTTCAACAATGTTGTTAGAGGTGCTACTATTTTCCCATACTTCTTAACAAACTTGTAATAATACCCTGTTAACTCGAGAAATCCTCGCAACTCATTTATGGTTGTGGGGACTTTCTATTCCTTAATGGCTTTAATTTTGTTAGGGTCTACCTTAAAACCCTTCTGAGATACAATATGACCTAGATATTCCACCTCTTGTACTCCAAATAAACATTTGGAGGTTTTTTCATATAATTGTTTCTCCTCTAATAGTTTGAGCACCCTGTCAACATGTTAAACATGATCCTTCCAAGACCTATTGTAGATTATTATATCATTAAAAAATACTAACACAATTTTTCTAAGGAAGGGTTTGAAAATGGAATTCATCAACCCTTGAAATGTAGAAGGTTGATTGGTAAGTCCAAAAGGTATGACCATAAATTCATAATGACCCTCAGGAGTTCAAAATGTTTTTTTTAGAATATATTCAGTCTTCATTCTAATTTGATGATATCCTGAACGAAGATCCAACTTGGTAAACTAAATTTTTCCATGTAATTCATCCAATAATTCATAAATCATATGAATTGGAAATTTATCTTTAATAGTGATATTATTTATCTCCCTATAATCTGGACACATGTGCCATGATCCATCCTTCTTGTGCACCAATACTACTGGAGCGGAGAAAGAACCTTGACTAGGTTGAATTATACCAGCCTCTAACATTTCTGCAATCATACATTCAATTTTTCTCTTTTGGACATAAGGATGTTTGTAAGGCATGCGGTTTGGAGGAACACTTCAATAGAATCAAATGAATAGCATGAGCATGATCAGGAATAGGTGGGAGTCCTTTGGGAGTTTCAAACACCTTGGAATGATTGTCCAAGACATTTTGGAGATCTGGAGAAATATATGATTTTGATGTTGGAACTTCTAGTGAGCATAATTGTGAAATTATGCCTCGTTTTTATTTCTTCAGAAGATTTGTCATGACATTAGAGCTTATTATCTTTCCCAGCTTCCCTGCGATACCCCGTAATTCAAATTCCTTTCCTTTCAAAAAAAAAATTCAAGAAAATTTCTTGAAAATTAAAAGCTACAATCCCCAAAGATTGTAACCATTGCACTCTTAGTACAACATCAGCACCTCCCATTGGAATGATAAGAATTGGACTATTCAATACATATTCCCCCATGATTAGCTTGAAATTATGGAATTTTCTAGAGAAATTTATAGTTCCTCCATTTGCAACCATTACTTGACAATCTGGTGCTAGGTGTAGGAAGCAATTCAATTCCTTGGCTAACTTACAATGAATAAAATTATTGGTACTATCCGAATCAATCAACACTATAACCTTTTTCTTCTTGATGTGTCCTTTTAGCTTGAGAGTTGGAGGAGTGGTAATTCATGCCAATGCATTGCAGGATATGGTCGGACTCATTTCTTCTTTCTCTAAGGTTGGTTCTTGGTGTATATCCTCTTCTTTTTAAGTTTCTTGTTCATTTTCTTCCTCCTCTACACAATCTATGTAAAATAATTTTTTCTCAGCACACTTATGACCTTTAGTGTATTTTCTATCACAACTTTAGAAAATCCCTTTTTCTCTTTTTTCTTCCAATTTTTGTGGTGTCAACCTTGTAGGTTGTGGAAGTCTAGTAGTAGAAACACTTCCATCCTTATAGATGTGAGTGGTAGGCTTCCTTGTCGCCATAATTTTACATTCAAATTTTCTTTCCAACCTGAATGCCTTATCCAATGAATCAGGTTCCCAAATGTGAACCTCATGTTGGATGTTATCCTTTAAAGTCCCTATGAAGACATCAATCATGTGTTCCTCTGGAAAATCATCTACCATTATGTTCAATTTTTGGAAGTCCTCTATGTGCTCCACCACTCAACCCTTTTGTTTGAGATTTATCAATTGGCTAAAGAAGGTGTTTCTCTTTGTACCCTCATAATGTTGTTATCATTTCCTCTGTAAAAATTGACCAAGTGACAATTTTTTTACGGGAGAAAAGCCATTGATACCATACAAATGTATTTTTTTCTAAATATAAAGTTGCAATACGTACCTTTTTTGTGTTTTGCACATTATTGAGATCAAAATATTTCTTTTTCTGTAGTATCCATGTTACAGGATCATTGCCATCAAACTTCCTCATATCAATGTTTGGAATATGGTGGGTCTTCAATCAAACATTAGAGCTTATAAAATCACTATTAACATTTATTTTGTTCTCATCATGAGTTTCCTCTACTATCTTTTTTCCATTAGGAATAATTTCTTGTATCAACTTTGTCAATTCATTTTTTATTCGATATCATCCATATTAGCTTCGATGCCATCCATATTAGCTTCCATGCCATTCTTCAAACCATCCATCTTAGTTTCCACGCCTTTCTTCAAAACTTCCATTTCATTTTTTATTTCTCTTTGCAAGATCAAAATTTGGTGCACTTGCTTTTGTAATTTTGATACATCATGTTGCACTTCTTCCTATTCATGAGTCATAGTAGAGTATTCTGAGAGCTTAATGGGTGTTGAATTATTTTTAGGGGGAATTTTTGAACCCAATACTGATATCTATGCTTCAATATGCCCTTGGAATCACTTCAAACTGATTTTTCAAATAATACTTATGCAATTCAGAAAAAAAATACACACCTTTTTCTTGATTTTGAGGAGCTTGATATTGAAACCGATGTATCTCTGTAATTTTAGATCCCTGAGATCTAATATTTGGTATTTTAGTAGCGCTTTGAATTGTCTTTCCAATGCCACAGGCTTTACCTGATTTGGATTCTTCAAGGCAAAGTTATGTCCAATCTCCCACAATGACCTAATTATGGACTTGTTCCATAGAGAAAAATTGTATGACATGCCATGTGTCATTGTTTCCTCCTTCGGCTCTGAAATTGATAAAAAGGAAACTACAGTCCGTTTGCTTTTGGCCACTTTTTACAGAGTTCTAATCCGATGCTCAGAGAGTGAGAGTTATGACAATTTTCCCAAGGTCACCTATTTTAGATGAAATTCAGGAATCTGCAAAAACCCTAACTTCCATAGATCACATCTCCGAAAATATTGCGAACCAACATCTGAAATTTTTACATGAAGTTCCTCAGGATTTCTTCACAAATGGGTTTTTTTAGCGCCTGAACCTTAGTAGAAAAAAATTATAGCAAAAATTCCAAGATGACCTGTTTGAAGCAGCGAAACCCTAGAATCCAAAGCTCTGATGCAAAATGTTATGAAACCAGCTCCAAAAATAGAAGAAAAGAGAGATCAACGCCTTGGAAATCAGCCACTTCGAGGGTGAAATCTCCTTTAAATTACATAAATGAACAATTATTGGATGTTTCAAATGAAAAAAACTCCTTTCTATATATAGGAGTCCATGGGGTCACAATATAATCCTAGCTGACCTAACAATAATAATGTCGGCACAACAATAAAAATATTGGATTTTTATGGGGCACAATAATAACAATATGGGGGCTACAGGGGTACAAAAATAAGAATAAGGGGGCTACACTAACAACAAGAAGGGACTACACTAGTAATATAGGTACTTAACATGGTACAGGTGCAGTAGAAGGTGTACAAGATTTGGACTAATGTCTCACATAAGATGTGTTGGTCAGATTTCGAGACAGGATATATATATCTGACAAAAGTGAGCTCAAGAAGGTTATCTTGAGGGAGTTGCATGTGAAATTATATTTGGGTCACCCAGGTTACCACAATACTTTGAATGCAATGAATATATTCTACTATTTGTTGAATCTGAAGAGGGACGTGGAAGCTTTTATAGCCATATGTTTGAAATATCAGATGGTTAAGATAAAGTGTAAGAATCCAGGTGGACTGCTATAGCCAATTGTGATAACAGAGTGGAAATGGGAGTTTATTTACATGGAATTCATTGCAGGTTTTCCTACGACAACTAGACATAAGGTTTCCATCATGGTTACTGTGGATATTTTAACAAAGGTTGCACATTTTATACCAGTGAAGACTACATACTCAACTAGTGATGTAGCACATGTGTTCATCAGAGACATAGTAATGTTGTATGGTGTTCCGAAGATTGTGTTTGATAGGGATGCAAAGTTCACTTCTAAGTTTCGGAAGGAGTTGTTTGCAGGTTTGGGCATTGAGTTGGCCTTCAACAAAACTTATGATCCGTAGACAGATGGACAGACTAAGAGGGTCAATAGGATATTGGAGGATATGTTAAGGATGTATGTGATGCATCAGCAGTGCAAGTGGGAGTATATTCCATTGGTAGAGTTCGCCTACAATAACGAGTATTATGAGTCATTGAGGATGAGTCCTTTTGAGGAATTATATGGGCAGAGTTGCAACACTCCTATCAGTTGGAGTGATCCAATTAACAGGGTACTGATTGGACCAGATATGTTGGCAGAAATGGAACAGGGAAATGCAGGTGATCAAGCAAAACTTGAAAGAAACACAGGATAATAAGAAGATTTATGCAGATAGGAAAAAAAAATTCAAGGATTTTCAGGTTGGGGATTAGGTATACTTGCGCATCAAGCCCAACAATATATCCTTGCAAATTGGATCATGTGCCAAGATGGCACCAAGTTTTATGGACCCTTTAGGATCATTGAGAGGATCAGAACAGTGGCGTTAGGGGAATTTCGAGGTTTATAATGGGTCTCCTAAGGAAATAATAAAATAATAACTAAATCAATAAAATAATATTTATGAATTTACATTTCACTTTTTGCACCAAAATCCATGTAACCGTGGTTAAATTCAACTGAAAATTTGTACCAAAATAAAATTAATATAAAATACTAAATTGACGTGACTATAAATAAAAATGAGCTTTTCAAGAAAAAGTCATTATCTTTGAACAACTAATTCCTTTGTATTTAAATAAGTTAAAATAAATTATAAATATAAATTCATAAATTCTTGGCTGTGCAACATACCATTAGCTAAAATTTATATTATTTAAATTATAAAATTATATTATATTATAACATGTAATTAATATACTATATAAAAATCAAATAATATAATAAAATAAATGTAATATATTATTTTATGTAATAATTTTATATTACATACTGAATTGATTTGATTTATAACATAAGAAGAAATAATATATAATATAAAATTTAATATGATATATGAAAAGTGTGTAAAGACATGAAGATTGTATAGGGATATGCATTGTTTCTTTCAAAAAATATAAAATGACAATAATAATATTTTATTCAAAAAGTGTGAAATGACATTTATTATGAGTAATTTACTTTGTGAATTTCGTAAGTACTTAGAATACTACTATGGTTAACCATGAGCTTTTATCCACCATTGAAAATGTGACAAGTAAGTACATTTAACTCAAACAATGTCACCTCAACCATCGGGGATGATGTCATCCCCTAAAAAGTGATTGGTTCTCATAAAGTGAATTTTTATTGTACATTTTCCTTAGGAGGCCCATTTTTTACCTTAAAATTCCCCTAATGCCTATTGACATGCACTGACTTCCACAGTGAAATTCCATAATGTTTTTCATATATCTTTTCTTAAGAAATATGTTAAAGATGTTTATCATTTTATTGACTGTTTGTATTGCAAGTAGGTCCAAAAGGAGAGTTCCAGTTGGAACTGTAATGCATTTTACATAAAAATACGCCCATGCTATGGAATTTAGTAATGGAACAAGTTAAGTATTAATGGAAGCACTTTGGGCCCGATGAAGTTACATGGGAGATGGCGGATCAGATGCGGGCCATGTATCCTTCCTTGTTTGCCAGTTGAGGGAAATAAGTTTTGGTGTGATGTTGGTTTTGTTTAACATATGTTTTGGCGATGTTTTGGTATATGTTTTGATGTGATGGTTGGATGTATGTACATATGTGTATGGATGTAAATACCGCCATGAACCCTGTTATAGAGATCCAATAAGTGTTATGGTGTCAGGTCACTTTAGTTGTCATGTTGTTATGATATCATGTTGGTTTTATTTTCAGCGGGGTGATCATTGTAAATACTGCATCAAGCTATGTTATAAAGCTCCATGGGCAGTATGCTTACTTGTCAGTCATGTTGCCGAGGTATATGTGTGATTGAACATCGAGGATGGTATCCCCCAAGGAGGATGTTTCTGTAACAACCTTGGTGAAAATTCCATGTAATAAATTTAAAATAATAACCACGTTTTATGGGAAACGTAGGGCCAAGATTAATGTTGGGAAAAAAATCCTAGTGCAGGTATTCACATGGTTTATTATGGCAAAGGAAATTGGAAAAGGCTATGGCCAAGGCATTAAACAGGAAAAAATTATTTTTGGCACATTTATTTATGAAAATAATGGAAATTAGGAGAAGGTGAGATGAAAGGTCATAGGTTTCATGCAAGGAGGAAAAGAAAGGAAAATAATGGAAAATGAAGAAAATAGAGACATCTTCTATGAAAATGCTTCTGAGGATCAGTTGATACCTTTTTTCAGTGCATTTTTGGAGCTCTCTCATTATTATCTCTCTCTCTCTCTCTCTCTCTCATACTCTTGGATACTTAGAGTTTTCTTGGAGAAATCTCGGAGAGTGTGGATACTTTGTGATTTTGAGCAAGAAGGAAAAGGAAGAGAAGGAAATCACAGGTGGACATTGGGTTCAACATCTATCATAGGATTTGATTGCAGGTACCGAGTTTCATGTATGTTTTCCTCACTAGTTTTGACATGCATGGTTTATGCATGTGGATTTCCTGGCCTTGCCATTTCCTAGACAACCATGGTATTGTGGGTTTATTTCCATTTTTTTTTCCTGGTTGGTTCTCATGATTCCTTTAGCTATTGGGTTGAGTTATTAGTTCCCAAAGCCTTGGTTGGAAAAATGCTCTGGAGCCCGACGGTCAACTATTGGATTGATTTATTAGTCGTGGAGCCTTGGTTGGACAAACGATCTAGAGCCCTAGGTGGGTTGAGTTACTAGTCCTTGAGCCTTGGTTAGAACAAGCACCTTGGAGCCCTAGAGTAGCTTGGGTAGAGACCAATCCATGATGGTTAGTAATGTCCGACCATGAGGTGTAATCATTGGTTTTGGGTTGAGACAGTTTGGTCTCTGAAGCCCTGGTCTGGTGTTGATTGATGTATTTGATAAAGTCCCAAATTCATGCTTTGAATATGTCACGGGGGTGATTAGCTTAAGTGAGACTTGGCTCAACCAATATATGGTCGGGTCGAATGTGGAAGTCCCATCTCCAGTTGTTTTTTACGCTCAGAAATGAAGAGCTCATTCCTTTGGCATTTGGTATGTAAATGTAATAGTTTATGTATGGATTTGTTTGTTGTCGTATCGTTTGTATTTCTATTGTTATTGTGCTAGTTATAAGCATGTAGTCGATCAGTGATGATGTATGGCTCTATCCATGTTTTTATCTGTAAATGTATACACAGTGTATCTATGGTCAAATAGATTGTATTTTAGCTTATGATGTAGGGCAACAATGCTTCCTAGCCATTTCCAAATAAGTAAGAGACCCCTTTGTTTAAATCTTTTGTTTATACCTGTAGATGCAATGTTTGCGACATGTTTGATGAAAGGCCAGTCATGGTTGGGAGGAGATCCGAATTTATGCTAGAATGAAACATAATACAAATATAACCATAAATACAAATATGTAGTGGAAATAACACTTCATTTCATTATTATCACATAACTTAAATATGCTTACAGGAAGAATGGAAATAAACTAGCTAGGGCGTTGGTAGCTTATCTATAAGAAGCGATGTGGTGGCTACAGGCCTCTGAACTGTGTTACAATTAGGCTCCAATGCCTATTTATGATTGAGAAACAATGGAAAACCCTAAAAATCCAAAAACCTAACCCTAGGAGATGAAGCGCCAAAACTATGGGCCCCTTTTGGGTAAATTGGTACATCAACTTCCCAAAGACATAATTTTGGCATATGATCTATGTTTGATGCCACAATACCTCGTTAGAAATATCTATCCAAGGAAAACAACTTTTGAGTGACCAATATTAGACGAGAACCCATGTTGGTCCTCATTTTCCCAAAAAACGTTGTTTAGGGCCTCAAAAAAACTTCGGAAGTTTAGGACCCGAAAAACTATCAAAAATAGTAAATTGTGCTGCAATTAAGGAAACTGAAAAGTTGAAAGAAACAATGGTGGGGGTCCAAGTGGAATAGGTGGGTGGCCACCAATATCCACCTAGATCATTCCTCCCACCTTAGGAAGCAATGATCCCCATTGTGTTGTGTTCCTCCATGTGATGAGTAAACTTCTCTTGAACTTGGTACCTAGTGAGCCACTTGCCTTGGTGCAGTAGTTGGCCAGTTTTGACAATCCAATACAACTGGATATTTTGTTGTTGGGTGTTATTTATTTGTGTGTCCATGATTCGGTCAGTTGTGGCTTATTCCATGCAACCTGGGTTTAGCTCTGTTGGCATTATTTGTTTTTCCATGTGGGATTTGTCCAGTAGGGGTAGAAAGTAGGGTCGAAGGCGGTCCACATTAAACACTTGGTGCAAAACAAGGAATGGTGGAATACTGAGCTCGAAGGAATTGACACCTACCACCTTGGTGACGGTGTATGGCCCATATCGGAGTGGCTGAAGCTTGTGGTGGGCCCCAACGGGGTGCCCCTTTTACAAATGTAGCCAAACTTTATCGCCCACTTGGAACATGTGTGGCACCTAATGTTGATCATGTCACTGCTTGTACTTGGCATTGAATTTCTCCAGGATGTCGTGGACCTGTTGGATGCGTTCAATAAATATGGTTGCTTTATCAACCTCAGACAGTAAATGTGTGGATTATGTTTGTTTTGTTGCATGAGGTATGGCAACATCAGGCAGCAACGCGCCTGGGGTCAGATCAATGGAGTGCTTGACCTGACACGATAGAGGAACCTCTGAGGGTGAGGAGAAAATGTCCTTGTATTCCTCCATGTCTTTGTCCATCTGTTGCTGTCGCGTAGGGGAGCCGTGTTTGGAGGTTGTAACCACAATATTCTTCTTTCCATGTGTGAAAATCGTAATGAAAACAAATTTCTTGTTTGAGAAAAAATCTTATTGCATTTCTTTGCAGTACTCAAAGATATGACAGAAGGTTGTACTACCTCCGGTATCTTGTACAACTTGTTTCCCAAAGTAATAGTAACAGAATGAGGCCTAGGCTCATACACAACATGTCGCTTCCACAACTATGTTTGGCCTAATAATATATCACACACATCAAGACGAGAAAAGTCACATAGTACCTCATCCGTGAATGGCTTGATGTTGTATGAAAGGCGACACTACTAGTGGACGTGGAGATATCTTCCTTGGTGAAGCCACCCAATGGTATGCGGTTGCAGGTGTGTTTTAGTTGGTAGGGTCAGCTGCTTCACAACCTTTGCTAAAATGAGGTTATTTTGGCTTCTGTTATTGACAAGGAATTGCAGTGGAGAACCCTTCACCCACATTTGGGAATGGAAGAGGCACTCCCCCTCCTCTGGATCCTTGGATTCCTCCCTCTGGAGCTTGGTGGTGGAAATGGTGGCACCGGGTTCTGCATCAATTATTTTCTTCCCTTTGTCATTGTCCTTGTACAGTTCTTACTCAGAATCAAAACATGCATCTGATTCAGATGCCTTCAGTTCAGCCAACAATGATTGTTTGGCCCGACACTCAGTTGTGTCGTGAGTGGAGTTGTTATGAAATTCTCACCACTTCTCTGTGTCCTTATTTGGATTTTTGGTGTTGTTATGAGTCGCCCCACTTTGGCTTTTCCCCTTGTTCTGCAGTTTGACGGCTCCTTTCCCTCGCTTCAAATTCCCGAATCCAAATTATCGCTTCTTCTGCTTAAATTTATACTCGATCTTAGCGCCTTATCGATATGTCGTTCCAAACGAGGTAATGTCAAGGAACTCCATTTCCTCATGAATGTATATGTGAAAATAGTCGCGATACTTGAGCACCAAATATTTCTCTGAATCTTTAATACCCAAATTTGTGCGGAGGGTATGGAACAAATTTGTCAGCTCGTGCACATCTTGATCCCTTTGTTGCCACAACATGGTCCATTGGATGTACTTGTCGTCATAGCTCCTCGTGGGGTAATACTATTCCTTGATGTTGTCTGATAATGAATTCCAATTGGGTGCAACCGAGAACAAAGAGGGTTCCCTCTCATCCTTTTTCTCACAGTAGGTTTCCCGCGAGTCTTTGACATGGGGGATGGCTTTGAGGAGTGCAAAAGTAATCTTTTCTCAGTCGGAGAAATCATGGAGTGATAAATACCCTTCCAGCAAATTCAACCATCTATCTATGACGTCTGCATCTATATAACCTTCAAATACGGGAATGTTGAAGTTGACCTATACCTTGAAAGGAGTGGCGCCTCAATAGTGGTTGTTGGATGAAGATGCGCCACTAGTGGGTAGTTGTCTAAGGATCTGGGAAAATTTATCCATCATCACATTCCTTTGTTTCTCGAGGGTCTCCTCGAGCAATAATTTGATAGGTTCTCTTTCTCCCTCGTCTTTATTTTCTTCTGCCATGGGAGGTCGTTGGGTTTTGCGAGCCTGATCTTGCAAGTGTTCAACTAGATCAAGCCCTAAATCCTTATACTTTGACGTCATTGGGGACATGCAAATAAAAACAGAGAAATAACAGAATTATCTGATACCACTGATCTAGATTTATGCAGGAACGCAACAGAATACGAATATAACCATAAATATAAATATGCATCAGAAATAACACTTCATTTCATTAATATCATGTAACTGAAATACACTTACAAACATAATGGAAATAAACTAGCTAGGGCATTGGTAGCTTATCTCTGAGAAGAGATGTGGCAGCTACATGTCTTTGAAATGTGAAATAATGAGGCTCCAAGGCCTATTTATGATTGAGAAATAATGGAAAACACTAAACATCCAAAAAATTAACCCTAGGAGATGAAGCACCAAAACTATGGGCCCCGTTTAGGTAAATTGGTACATCAACATCCCGAGGACGTAACTTTGGCATACGATCTCCATTTCACGCACACAATATCTCGTTAGAAATATCTATCCGAGGACTACCCATGTTGGTTCTCGTTTTCCAAAACAAACGTTGTTTAGGGCCTCAAAACAACTCCGAAAGTTCAAGAACCAAAAAACTACCAAAAATAGTAAATCGTGCTATAATTAAGGAAATTAAAAATATAAAACAAGCAATGGTGGGGGTCCAAGTGGAATAGGCGGGTGGCCACTAATATCCACCGGGATCAAGCGGGGTCTGGATGAGTTCCTAATTATGCGATTTCTTCCATATCTTTTTTTTAATGTTATCTAGTCCCTCCTAAAGTTTCAAGTAGTTCTAGGCAGTGACCTAGGCTCTAGGGCTAAAAATGTGGCACAATTCCGAGAGCCGCAAACATAAAATTAAATGTTTGGGGCCCTAGCCACTATCTTGCCAAGGCTATCCCGCGACTATAGGTTTCTAGCCGCTCCCTTGCCCTTATATGCCCACGACTAAGGCTTAGAAGGGTTAAAAATAATTCCCCCCTCAGATAAAAAGGCCCTTGAAGGTTTGGTTACCGCATGGGGATGTCAATGATGCAGTGTAAGGTATTTTTGTCATGTTCCCACCAGTTCCACTTCCTCAAAGTCATCTAGGAGGTTAAATCTCATATTAGTAACCTCTCATCGCATGTTTACCTTGGTTGGCCGGTTACTTGGGTAGATGTGGGAAGAGGGTGTTACACCCTCATACTAGCTGTAGAATGAGCCTCTTGGCTCAATAAAAATAAAAATTAAGTTAAATTTTAAAAAATTAATAATTAAAACAAAATTGAAGTAAAATAGTCAATTCAGTGTTAGAAATTTTTGGGCTCCAGTTTTTACAACCCGTGGTTTTTCCAATGTTATTCTTATATATATATATATATATATATATATATATATATATATATATATATATATATATATATATATATATATATATATATATAAAGAATATCTCCTGTCTCACTAATGCCTATGTAGGGACTCAAACATAGGTGTAAATCCTTTTTAGAGTGAAAAGAGATTTGCTCTCTCTCGGCACTTGTTATATCTGAAGTTCAAATAGATCTAATCTAGTTTGTTTTGAGCCAATATTTCAACGTTATAATAATTGTAACATTAATTACAAAACACTTAGTTGTACCACTCTCATTATAACATTCATTGCAAAATATTAATCATCTCTTAAACACCATAATTCAATCTTACATAAAAACATTAACAATAATTATAGTGATTGGAGATTGATACAATTTTATTTCCTTGGAAAAGACCCCATAATTTCATTGCAACCATAATTTCATATTTAAATTTTGGTCAGTTTTAACATGGTTTCCCCGTTCACTAAAATTCATGTTCCTAAAGCCATAAATCTAATCTCCGAGTTGGTAGAAACCCTCAACTTGATTCAAATTTTCCTCTCCTCCACTTTCTTTTCTTTGAAATTTACCATTTATGAGCAGACCAAAGGTGTATCTATGGGTTCTTCCCTATCTCCATTCGTCGCAAATATCTTCATGGAACACTTTGAAAAGAATCCCTTAACTCGTGGCATCACAAATTGAAGTGTTGGTTTTTGTTTGTAGATGATACGTTTGTCATTCAGTAGCATGACCTATTGGCACTCAATTCCTTTCTTTCACATATTAATAATATTTATCCCCATATTCAATTAACTATGGAAATTGAATTAAAAATATTTCTTTCTTTATTAGATGTCCTTATCACCTACCTTCATTATGGATCTTTAATTAATCATGTTTACAAAAAAAGACCCACACAAATTTTTATTGTCACGCCCATTCTCACCACCACCGATCCAAAATTATGATGTTCTTAAAACTCTTATCTCATGGGCCCTTAAAATATTTGCTCCCTAGTTCCTTTCCACTAAAAAATCCCACCTGAGCAGTCAAAGAAAATGGCTACACTTCCTTTCATATTAATAAATCCTTTCAATCCACCTCTAAACCTTAGTATAACCATTCTGGTTCCTCTCCTCCTTGTGGCCATATCTCTCCCATATATAAAGGGAACCATAGATCTTATTGCTAAGATTTTTTGGCTAAAAGGAACATAAAAAATGTATTTAAAATCCATAAAACCCTTAGGAAAGTATTTCAATCAGCCAAAGATAATTCTAACCCTATGCTATGATCAAGAGTTTACCAAATGCCTTGTTCCTACAATAATATTACATTGGACACACATGCTAATATTTCATAGATTTCCATAAAGAACACATAGTAGATATCAACCATCACATGGTGTTAAAGTCTAACATTGTTGAAAATTATTTTAGTTCTACGCACCTTATTTCATTTGACCAATGTACAATCCTAACATTTGTCTCTTTTTATAATTCTTGAATTATTAGGAAAGATCTTGAAATTGACAAGCACCAATTAACTTCAATGGGGAAGATGGCTTTAGGCTAAGCCAATCATGGAAGTTGACAATCCATCAACTCTCTCAATGATTTCATTCTTTCCCTCCCTCCCCCCTTCTCCCCTCGCCCCACCCCACTCTCTCCCCCCCCCCCCCCATTTTAACCTTTTTCTCTTTATTTCCCTCTTGGGTTTTCTCTTTTTCCTTTTATTATGTAAATATAATTCCTCTTGTTTCCTTTCTCTTAAATTGTTTCCCCTCCACTCTCTCATTCTCGTGTCTCATTCCTCCTAGTTGGGTCCCTTTCTAATTCAATTCCTTAATCTTTATCCTTTTCTACCTTGATCCTTAGTCAAAAAAATTTAGTTATGTGTGTGTGTGTTCCCACCTACCCCCGATGTTTTCTCAAGGTACCTCCATCCCTAATTCCTTCCCTTTCATTCAATTCTCAAATATTTGGACCTTATAATTATTTTGTTTCATATTTATTCGCATTCAACTTCATATATATATATATATATATATATAGAGAGAGAGAGAGAGAGAGAGAGAGATAGATTTTCACTCCGGTGATACAATTTCAAGCAAGATTGTGATTATTTGTTGTTTAAAATATTGTTTTGAATACATAAATGGAATTTACCACCTTGAAAAACCCATGGAGCACTCAAATTTTATAAATTAAACAACTTAAATTCAAGTTTTTAAATACTTAACGAGGAAAAATGTATTAAAAAGGTTATTTTGTCTATAAGTTAGGTTTCACCTCTCTCTCTCTCTCTCTCTCTCTCTCTCTCTCTCTCTCTCTCTCTCTATATATATATATATATATATATATATATATATATATATATTTCACGATTATATTTTTATTATTTAAATGAAATTCTCTTTATTGCTCCCTATAGATGATAATGTTAATGCTCCCACATTAATTTTTTAACTTTTATAATATTGTATTTAACTTTTATATTATTGTATTTGGAATTTCGATCTTGTATCTAGATTAATTTATTAATTTCCTCTAACAACTACTTAGTAACTTTCTCTATTTAAGGATTTCTAGACACTAGTTCAAACATATTTAAGCTCTTTGGGATATTCTTAACAATCACTACAATGACATTAATTAAGTTTAAATAACCCTATTACCAATGCATTTAAGATAGAATTCAAAATTTTATTTGTTTAATATTAGATATCATTTGTTTAATATTATTTAATATTTATAGTTATATTAAAATAAAATTATTGGAAGACACTAAATATGATTATATATTTATGTAAAAGAATATAAGTATAATAAAATTTGATCAAACACCAAAGTTATTAATAAAGAGAGTTGTCTTTAAATGTTAGTTTTTGAAGTTTGGTGAATTTTTAGTGAAAATATAGTAGAAAAAATTATAATGAAATTTTGATTTGTGTTGTTTAAAATATTTTTTTAACTACATATACAAATTAATAAAATATAAATTAACTAGCAATTGCACCAAATGTTGCAAAGAAAACGTCGTAAGGGAAATTTGAGAAGAATTGTGACACATAAAGAATCATTGAAGATAAAATATTCTATGGAGATTAAATGTGCCTATAAAACTTGAAACTTCTCATTTTATCAAAACTTAGATAAAACAATAACAATAAATTTATATCACCATATAATTTTAAAAAAGAAATATTGTCATAATTTAAGAGGTTTCAAAGTAATATGTCCATCATTTTCTTTAAATTTCCAAGGGAAATAATACCATATCACAACATTGTCATCCAATGCCTTGCATATATCATAGACCACGCCAATAGTAATAGCACCAATAGTGATAGCAAAAATCTGGTATTCTTCAAAGTACCACAAATCTGGTATTCTTCAAAGTTTTGGCTTGTGTAACTTGCGTTGTACAATTTTGTAAGGTCGTGAGGGTACACAAAGCTCATTTCTTGTAATTTATGTTACAAGCATATCAACTAGGGTACACAAAGCTCATTTCTTATAATTTATGTTACAGGCATATCAACTAGGGTACACAAAGCTCATTTCTTGTTACATAAGAAAAAATCTACATTATCTCAGTAATTTGTGTTATAGCATATAAACTAGAAAAACCATACAATGAAAGGAAAGAATCAAAGGAAATTTATTTCTAAGTTGTTGCAAGTGAAAGTAAATTCACAAAAATCAAAAGATTTAACATTGGAGGTGATAGTTTTATGCCTCATGTTGTTAAACACTCATTAGTTCTCTTTTGCAAGAGATATTAAAGCCAATAATGGACTTCTTACCATTATAATTAGTTGCCAAATAAATTTTATCCAATAAGAGTAGAAACAATAGGTAAATCTTAACTTAGTAATTACACTGAATCTTTAAGCACCAAGAAAAAAATATTATGATCACAAGACCCAAATAATAAACGTAACACTTCAAGAAGGATTCCATTTATTTTACATCTGGATAATGATCTAAGGCTTCTCCCTTTTTAGGTCCAATCTAAAAATCAGAATGGGAAATTTCAATTTGCAGTCCAAGAGGCTTACTTGCGACCAAAATTTTAAAATTCAAAACCCAAAAATGCTATGTGATAATCTAATCTCATCTCTTGAAATAAATCATAAGCTCATCAATATGCCTCTCTTTGTGCATTGCTTAAAAATATACATACATTCCGTAAAATTGATCCATTTTTCGAATGAAATTCTCTTCTTCACCAAAGGGTGGCCTATAAGCCTTCCCATATCTCCACAGCCTCCTTTTGTGAGAGGATACTGGCTGGTGGGTAGATGTATATTGTTTTGTTCAGGGCTCAGGGATCAACACCTATTTTTGAATGCTTTGTGCACAGTAAGATATACTTGAAGCACACAAATGATATGTTTTTCAAATGATCATATAAGATATACATTGTAATTCAGAGGCTTGTAATTTTATCAATTTTTTCATATTTTGTGTTATAATTATTTTGTTCTTATATCCCATTAGTACTAAATCATAGTGAGAATCAAAAGTTGAATCATAAAAGTGTGCTGAAATTCAAACATTTCAAAAAGAAGTCACAAAAATTATAAATTCTGGGAGTTCTAAACAATTGTTTAAATGCCCAATTCTATTAATCTTCCCATAGGCTTTATTATTCTGGGGGTGTAAATTAAAACATGGAATACTAATTAAAAAGGGAGATCAAGAATTTCAGTTACTTGTATATTTGAAAATCCAAAACAGAATGGGAAAAATACTGAAAAAAGAGAACACCTTTATATTGTGAGCTTGAGCTTCCTTAATAGCATCCACTAGTTTTAGTTGTTGAATTATCTCATTGCGAAAAATAGTTCCTGCTAGAGATGATATCACAACATACACTTGCTTCACAGCAGTGACCAGACTCTCATGATGATCCAATGAACCCTGAAGATAGCTAATGAGTAATGGAAATTCTCTTGGATGCATACATGTAATTCATGTATAACGATTATGAGAATAAAAATAAAAATACATACTTGCAGAAGGTGGGAACCGGATTTGTGGGAAAAAAAGGAGTAGCTCTAATTTGTCAATATTTTAAGTTTTTGTAAGACAATACAAAATGTAAGCGAGATGACCAAGAGCCAACCTTTCCCTTACAAATAATTTGTGTATGTACCTTGTACCTCCCACCTACACATCCTATGATGAGAACTCTCCTCTTTTGGGATCCATTTTTTGCCATTATGGGGAGCACGCATAAATTTTGGTTATTTATCAAATCCATAGCTAACTCAATACTCAATTATATTATGTTGTTTATTTAAATAATTAAAAATGAACCCTTTAATTAGTATGTATTTTTCAACAACGAAGAGAATTGAATGGAAAAAGTGCATGCATAATTTTACTTTAGAGTGTTATTTTGCACTAGTGTTGATTGGGAGTTGGTGGGAATTTTTTGTTCACAGTTTCTAATAGATAGAGATACTTTTAATTTTTTTTTTAAATTAATGGTTGGTACAGTCGATTTCTGTTGACCACCTTTCTTATTGGCTAGTAAGGTAAGAACTTAAAATCATTAAACAATTAGGAGAAATTTTATGTTGACCACCTTTCTTATTGGCTAGTAAGATGAGAACTTAAAAGCATTAAACAATTAGGAGAAATTTCAAAGTGCGACATTTATTTCTGAAAACATTTATCCTGTTTAGAACAATATACAAAGACTAAAATAGAGCTATTATTGTTGGTGTGGTCGGTGATATATGAATGGAATTGGATGGAAATGTGGCGATATGGTATTATTTCTCTTGGAAATTTAAGGAAAATGATGGACATATTAATTTGAAACCTATAAAATTATGACAATATTGCTTCTTAAAATTAAATGATGATATAAATTTATTGTTATTGTTTTAAAGTTTTGATAAAATGATAAGTTATAAGTTTTATAGGCACGTTTAATCTTCACAGAATGTATTATCTTCAATGATTCTTTATATGTCATTATTCTTCTTGAATTGCATTACTTTCTTTTGCAACATTTGGTGCAATTGCTTGTCATATTTTCATGAGGATTTAATTGTGTCTTGGTGTGGTTATTAAGTATTCATTTTTACCATTCACTACTTATTAATTTGTACCGTTTCAAAATTGTGATGTAATAGATTCTAGCAATATCATCTCTTTTAATATTATATGAGCGACAACTATGAATTAGGAATTAACATAAGTATTATTATTAATTTAGAGAATAATTGTTTGTACAATTATATGTCTTCAAAGTAGTTTTTTTTATAGAAAACTATAGCTCTAATTTGAAAGATGACATTGTTGACATTGAAAATTTATAGGAGAGCCATGGGTTGATTACACATTTTTCCAATGGTCTTCTTCATTATACATTGGTGAAATTATACATAATTTTTCAAGTGCAAAATGTGTTTTAGTAGCTGGAAATTTTATGGTATAGGAGGGTTTTAATAGCGGGAATTCCAACAATATATTTCCCCAAATATTTTGTTATCGTTTTCATGTGAATTTAGCCAGAAATCATATTTTATGCTGGAAATTGTATGGGGCAACATGCTAGAAATTTTATGGGGTTTTTGCCAATTTCATTTGTTTTTTATCTTTATTGTTTTAAGACATAGTATTATGTTATTTTCTTATGCAAACAAGCGTGATTATCTCATTGAGTATTGAAGCATTTTATGTTTTTCATTTGAGCATATTGAACAATTTGATATTTCTTTCTTGAAGGTGTTGATATTACTAAAAGAGCTCCCATATGCATTGAAAATTAGTATGTCTTTTTCAACAACGAAGAGCTTTGAATAGAAAAAGTGCATGAATAATTTTACTTTAGAGTGTTATTTTGCACTAGTCTTGATTGGGAGTTGGTGGGAATTTTTTGTTCACAGTTTGTAATGGATAGAGATACTTTTAAAGTTTTTTAAAAATTAATGAAGTAATGGTGGGTACAGTCGATTTCTGTAGACCACCTTTCTTATTGGCTAGTAAGATAAGAACTTAAAAGCATTAAACAATGAGAAGAAATTTCAAAGTGTGACACTTATTTCTGAAACATATAAAGGCTAAAATAAAGCTATTAATGTTGGTGTGGTTGTTGATATATGCATGGAATTGGATGACAATGTGGTGATATGGTATTATTTCCCCTGGAAATTTAAGGAAAATGATGGACATATTACTTTGAAACCTATCAAATTATGATAATATTTCTTTTTAAAATTAAATGATGATATAAATTTATTGTTATTGTTTTAAAGTTTTGATAAAATGAGAAGTTATAAGTTTTATAGGCACATTTAATCTTCATAGAATATATTATCTTCAATGATTCTTTATATGTCACTATTCTTCTCAAATTGCATTACAACGTTTCCTTTGCAACATTTGGTGCAATTGCTAGTCATATTTTCATGAGGATTGAGTTGTATCTTGGTGTGGTTATTATATATACCCAAGCATGGTATTAAGCATTAAGTTCTACCATTAACTATATTATCTTCAATGATTCTTTATATGTCACTATTCTTCTCGAATTGCATTACAATGTTTCCTTTGCAACATTTGGTGCAATTGCTAGTCATATTTTCATGAGGATTGAGTTGTGCCTTGGTGTGGTTATTATATATACCCAGGCATGGTATCTGCTTATTAATTTGTGTTTGTTTATATTTCAACTAAAATGTCTTCTTATCTACTGTTTCAAAATTGTGAAGTAGTAGGTTCTAGCAATCTCATCTCTTTTAATATTATATGAGCTACAACTATGAATTAGGAATTAATATAAGTATTATTATTTTTTTAGATAATAATTATTTGTACAATTATTTGTCTTCAAAGTAGTTTTTTTATAGAAAACTATAGCTCTAATTTGAAAGATGACATTGTTGACATTGAAAATTTTATAGGAGAGCCATGGGTTGATTGCAGATTTTCCAACGGTCTTCTTCATTATACATTGGTGAAATTATACATAATTTTTCAAGTGAAAAATGTGTTTTAGTAGCTGGAAATTGTATGGTATATGAGATGGTTTTAATTGCTGGAATTCCAACCATTTATTTCCTCAAATATTTTGTTATCTTTTGCATTTGTTTTTTTTATCTTTATTGTTCTAAGACATGGTATTATTTTATTTTTTTATGCAAACAAGCATGATTATCTCATTGAGTATTGAAGAATTTTATGTTTTTTATTTGAGCATATTGAACAATTTGATCTTTCTTTCTTGAAGGTGTTGATATTACTAAAAGAGCTACCATATGCATTGAAAATTCAAAATTGAATTATATTATGTAAGAACATCATAGTATTTTCTAACTAATATGTGTTGGGTGTCTAAACAAGTAAAAGATTTAGTTTGTGACTCTTTCATATTATTTTTGGAAAAACATCATAGAAATTTTTTTAGTGTTTGTAATTGAATTAAAATAATAATCATAAATAAATCTAAGTTTTAAAAATAAGTATATAAAACTAAATGTACCAAAATGGAAAATAAATCATTCATATGTAAATCTAAGTTAAAAAATTCATAGATAAATCTAAATTAAAAAATATCGTTTATAAGTAAATCTAAGTTAAATCATTTATAAGTAAATCTAAGATAAAAATAATAAAAAAAATTATATAGAGAAAAAAAATTTAAACAATAAAAATAATTATATAGAAAATTTCTTTAGTATAAAAAGAGTTAAAAACCTTTAATTTATTTACATATCAAAAAATATATTATAAACAATAATGCCAAAAAATTTTATTACGGAATTTTAGAAAAAGAAAAAGAAGTTATTTCAAACCATAAAAATAATTATGAGAATTTTTATTTCCTACCGAATTATAGAAAAGGAAAAAAGTAAAATTAAAGAAAAAAATTGTCAACATAAAATTTCTAACCTTGTAATCTTACTTGTATGACTCATGCTGAAAATGTAAACAGAAAGTAAGAATGATTAAATCAAAATTGTGGTTTTAAGTATCCTCATGAAACAAGAACAAAATTTTCAGTATTTATCCCTTAACTTAATTTTTATTTTTATATAAAATCTTTCTTTATAATTAAAATGAAAACATATCTTCATTGACAACTTCCATCATCGACTCACTTCTCATGTTTTATAGAAACGATTATTCTTTATTTTACAATAAAAGCCGGTATCTTAGATATCCAAATAGTCAATAGCACTGGCTGGTCCTGGGGCCAAACATTCTTAAATCTATAAGACTGTTTGAACCCACGACCTAAGAGACTTGTATTTTGCCAAAAAGCTATATGGATAATATTGGGGGCCTACGAAGTACAATCACATATAACTAAAATTTCTCAATGTGTTTAAATAAATTGCCAAATGGTTGGAACCCAAAAGATATACATGTTGAACGACCAAAAACTATGTTCGGCCGAGCAACCTATAACATGAAGATAGGCGATCGTGTTTTGCTACATCAGTCATGGACAATTAGTCCAAGCCCAAGTAAAAACCAGTTATGGACAATTAGTGATTATGGCCTACGTGTCGACTAATTGATGAAACCAACCATGCCAAAATATTAAAATGCAGTGATTATTATTAAGCATTTCAATCAAGTGAAGCAGGTATTATTTAGAGCTGTAGATTTTATAAATTGTGCAATTGTTTTTTGGTCATGGACAATGTAATTGGTTCCAACAACCCAAGTCTACAATAAAGTATTTTAATTCTAAGCAAAGACAAAAATGTTGGGTTACATATTTAAAAAGAAGAGCTCACACTACAAGTTCCATTATAATGGGGATGTTATTGCTATGCTAGAGTGAGCTCCATTCCAAATAGTGTTGTAGAGTGTTGCAGTACGTCTTTATTTTGAATTAATTATGGAAAAGTGGTTTTCTATTACCAATTGAAATACCACTAGTCATTTTAAATATTGGATTCTTGCATTCTTACCAATATTTTGATTTGTATTGGTTGCACTTTACGATATGAAATGCATACAAATTAATTGGCCTAGAACCATAGCATCACAGTTATAATAGAGTATGCTTACAAAAACATTACAATATCTCAACTTGATCATCTTGTTAGATTTAATTTAGTTGGATACCAATTTGTAAAGGATTTGCATTGAAGGCAAAGCTCTTAGTGATAGAGTATTTGCAGAGTCTTGGTTTTTTGTTGCACTTGTTACTTTTGTGCTTCTGGGTTGATGTGTGTAGGTTACAATAGAGAGTATGTTATGTGTATGATCTTGAAGAGTATAAACACTTAATAGTGAATTAAGAACATAGGTCTTGTAGCCATCTTAACATTGATATCTCTATATTTAAGAACAAAAAAATAAACTTAATTTGACAAGGTATCAATATTGGTGAACTATGTGGGATGTAAGTCCCTCATTTAAGGATCACTTTTCATGGAATACCATTTTTTTACTTTTCCTTTTGAGAAGAAATAAAAAAATCAATGTTTCTTTCTTCTGGTTGCATTCACCTCATTCCATCACACAACATTTTCACACTGGATGATGAAATCAATTCACCCATTTTTCACTAATGTACCTATTGATTCAAGACGTGTTCACACAAGGTTTCCAAACAAATAATCACCATCAGTTCATTAGTAAGATGGTTCTAGAACCAATAATCGTTGTAGATGATATCGAGATCATTGGAAAACATGTAGGGTCTCCTTCCACTAATGAACAATAACTTGAACCAATGGTTGTGAAAAATTCTAAAGGTGTGACAAGAAGTTAGAAGATAATAATAAGTTCTTGGTTGATGAGTGTTCCTATAACACTAAACAACACCTAGATCATTCTCTTTCATCTCCACATCTTGATGAGTATGGAAGCACAAGAGTAGAGGAAGAAGATGTAGAGAAAAGAGGAAAATGATAGGGAGTAGTTAATATGACTAGAGAAAACAATTAAATAATTTATAACCATTGTATCAATAATGTCATAACCCATCAATATTTTGTGAAATTTTTGAATTTAACCAGTATTTTAATAGCTCTATTGGAAGTGATATTCATTGTTGCTAGAATCGATAGAGGTAGCTCATTATGAAAACTAATTTTTTTTCCAATATTTATGCTTCAAATTCAATTGTATGCAACTACTATCAATAAATTGGTTTGCATTAATTGGGTCACATGTTTCATTTTACACTATTGTAATTTCTTATTATAGATTGGAGAAGTGATATCTATAATGATAGTGATAACACAAATGAAATGAAAATTGATTATAGCCTTAGGAGGTTTTCATTCAATATAGTTTTATGCCCAATTGATTCCTTAGGACCTTAGGATTATTTTTGTTGAATTAAAAATTCAATGTTCTGAGTCAAATTGTTTCATTGCATAAGGGATGTGTGATTTGTTTAGTCAAGGAACATGATGAGCTCAATAATTCCTTTATTTTTCTCATCTATTTTGTTCTTCCCTTAGCTTGATCATCTAAAACCTTTCGTTATTCCCATTCAATCATATTCAGACATTTTTATCCCCTTCATTCATACTTGGAATTTCATGTTTAATATGTTATTTTTCCTTAACATAATGCATCAATTTGAATGTTTATAATTGTTACTAGTTTTTGTTTCAAGTTAAGGGTTATGCCACTCTTGATTTTGTTAAGATATACATCTAGAATAATTATTATTGATTTTTTCATCCAGTAACATGTTGAAGAGTTTCTCATTAGCATGAAAATGATTTTTTGTTACATAACAACACACATTTACCACTTGTCGATGAATCATATGGTGTGTCATTATAGACTCAAAATTGAGTCTTTTTTTTATGCATCTATGATTTGTGACATTTACACATATTTTCCTTCAATATCACAATAGTGCACACTTCCAAGACCTGTGGCAGTGAACCTAGGATTCAATTAGACTACCATTTACCTATTGGACACTTTCATTTATTTATGAAAAATTATATCTATTCTTTCCTCTCCTTCTTTGGAAATAAAGGCTTTTAACGGATAGAGAAATCATTTGGAAATGTTAATTAATTTTCCTAAAATTTGGTAAACTATCCAATAACTTATATTTGATTATGAGGATATATATAAATACTGGAGAATGGATTGGTTTCATGACTAAAAATTAAAATAACAATTGATCCTTTAAATGACAATTACTAAGTTTTCTTGCATGTTGAGTTAGTTCTTAAGATATTGTCTAGAGAGTTGTGGAGTAAGGGCTCACTCTTGCAATGTACAATCATTAATAGTCTCAACATTTCTTTTAATGTGGTTCACGGACATTGAGTGGTTGCTACATCGACGAGAAAATATCGGTAGATCAACTTGACAGGATCTACCCGCCTTCCAAACTAGCAGGGCCTAACCCCAAGGGCATCAAGGAGATTTGACCCCGTGATCTCCTGATTAGTGAGGTACTTAGCAATGGGAACTCGAACAACTGAGTTATCCTTTGGGGCTTGTTGATGGTATCAACATGCTCAACATTTATAGTATCTATTTTGGCAGTCTCGACATGCTAAATATTTCTAGTATTTACTTTATTTCTACATGCTCAATATTTCTAGCATTTACTTTATTTTCAACATTTTGGTATATACAATTTTAGTTCTTGGTTTGAATAGAATAACTAGTGTAGTGATTTAAATTCAATGCTTTGATATTTTATTGCTATTTCATTTTGATGCTTTTATGTGTTCCTACAAAATAATATCTAACTAATGTAATCAACAAGTCATAATGAGTTACTCTGGACAAAAGGATTTAAGTGTAATTTTAATGCATTCATTTTTTTAAAATGAATATAAAAATTCACAATGTAATAGCTCTAGGGTTACTCTGGACTAGACTGCTTCAAGAGTTTTAGGTTAATTTGAAATTTTCAATTCCTTTAGAAAAATTATGGAAAGCGATGGGTTAGTAACCCTTAGATAACTTCCCACTGAATTGATTAATTTATAGACTAATTAAAATTATGTGTGAGTTACAAAAAATCAAGGTGTTCAAAGGCTAATAGTTTGTAGTAAAACAATTTATGTATATTTTCACAATTTTCTAAAATATGCATAACGTGTTGAAGCAATAATGTCGGTCATTCTTTGAATCATTTCTTGCTTTAAGACATGTGGATCCAATAAAAATTTTATCATCAACGTAGTGTTGCAATAATTTAGCAACAATATATAATTTTAGGGGTGCCACAACAACATAGCATTAATATTTTAATAAGGATGTTGTAGCAACTTAAAAACAATACCATAACAAAGGTGATGCAACATCTTAACAACAACACTATAAAAGGGGTGTTGTAGCAATGCAACAACAACATTGTAATAGGGGTGTTGTACCAACTTAACATGTTAGGGTCTGACCCTAACCCCTTTATGAATGTAATAAGACCAAGGGGGCATGTAATATTCATGATTACTTAGTTTAATAAATAAATATAGTAAGCATTGTAAGTGGTTGAACAACATCATAAAAAAGGGACCATAATTAGTTATAATGGGTCATAGTTAATAAATAAAGTGGTTAACCCACATTATGCAAGGTACCATGAGTAGTTATGGTTTTGGAGTCTCATGAAACTATATAATGTTGAAGAAAGTAAGGAAATTCATGTCTTGTCTTATGTAATTGAGCTCTCTTGTACTAGAGGTTTCTCCCTCGAAGAGGAAAGTGAACAATATTTTTGCAGATTTTAATAAAACATTTCTATTTTCAGTGTCATGGTGTTCTTTTATGTGTTATATCTAACATATTTCACACTTCTAGTCTTTTTAACAGGTCACACATACTACAAATGGTATCAAAGCACTTTCCCACACAAGCTACACCACCCATTTTAGCAAAACAAAAATTAGGCTAGAGACGTGTTTCGACATCTTTAAACTATAGAAATTTGTCGTTATGCGCATCAACCTATGGTTGGGGAAGCATACACGCATGAACTATAAGAGGTGGTCACATTTTTTGGACTCCCTTGTAACCCCTATTAGTACCCCTTTGAGTAGTAGTGCATCAAACAACACCTGTACACAGATTGCACTTCCACTTACCTTTGTTATATCGGAAGCCCCCCAAGGTTACCGGTAAGCAAACCCTAGATAATTCGTCGGTTGTCTTGCTATTAAAGTACATCGAGAATAAAAATCATGGAGATTACTCACACGAACCTGGGGTAGTTAGGTAGTATGACTAAGGGCACAGTCAATCCTCCTTAGTTAGTGCTCTGAAAGATTGGGCCGAGTACTATTATTGGATCTCTAGTGTATATAGTGATATATAATTCCTAACACTCATTTATTGCCATAGTTCCCTCTTTGATGTTGATTAGCCGTCCCTTTTTGCATTATCAGAAGATGGGGTTTTTGCCGTTGTATTACATATCAGTTTTTGGTTGTATCCAACGGTCACGGTTTCTACTGTCACCGTAAAATTTTTATAGTCTCCAATAGTTGGGGTTTCTACCATCGCAGTACATATCAATTTTTTTTTCAATATCCAACAATTGGGGTTACTTCCTTCACAATACAAACCAGAGGGACCGCCAAATTCCTACATATTTTGTACTATTAAGATTTTTGGATTCCATTCGCTGCAGTATTAATCAGTTGGGAGTAATACTCCTAGAACTCTGGTGGTCCCAAAATTCCTCTTGCAAGCATATTAGCCTAAGAGATTCAAGACAACAAGCTCATCACAATGATACCATCCGCCAGTAAGCATCCAATTTTCCTGCGGTCCCACATTTTTCAGAAGTGCTTTCAAGCGACCTACATCAACAAACTCCTTGTCTCACACATATTGTAGTCATACTAATTTTAAGTAACCCAAAATTTTGACCTAAGAAATTGTATGGTAACTATGAGAGCTATGGAAAACCTTGAGAAAATAATGCAAGAACTGAAGACAACCTCCCCACCAAAATCCAAGCTACAATGGGTGAAGCCTTAACACCTATATACAAGTGCCTCAAGTATAAAAACCCCATGGGGAATGGGAACCATGTCGATGGCAACCTGGAAAGAGAATCTAGCCACCATCGATATGAGGGGTATCATTATTTCTAAGGGGGTCAACAATATTATAGCAATAAGACACCCAAGATTGACATGCACAAATTTGACGGTTCAAAATCGTAGTAGGGGTTGCACAAATGGAACAATATTTTCAACTCAATAACATTTAGGATGATGAGACCAAACTACATGTGGGAGCTCTTTATTTGGACCAAGAACACTGAAAATGGTGGCAATGGTATCATAAATTCTACCCAAGAAATCTAACATGGAATATGTTCTCTAAAGCCATTTGCGCCTGTGTTGATAGAGACTCTCACTTTCTGGGTTGCCTCACAAGGCTCAAACAAACTGGTACATGGTTAAAGGTGCTTGAAGCTATTTGAGTTTTTTTATATAGTTATTATTTCCTAAAGATCATAAAAATAACATGGTTGTGTAAGTTTCATCGATGCCTTTCCAATGGTATATCCTACTTATAAAAACTCCTTTTAGATAAGAATCTATGGCTAGTTTAGGTTTCAGTATTAAATTGAGCGAACAAACTTTAGGGAAACAACATAAATATTAAATTGGTTAATAAATGTGCATGATCATAGAGGGCCCACTATTGAATAGGGGAATATATGGCCTTGGGTGCACAAATTTGTGCACTATTTAATGTCGTTAAATTGCATGCATCTCTCGATCCACTCAATGGTACTTCTAATAGTTCAAAAAACATATGATGATGAAGATGTGCAAGGTTTAATCATCCCTATTGAACCAACCAGATGATGACATGTGGAAGAATCTCATTGATGATGACAAAGACCCATTAATGCATGACATGTAGCAGTTTTGCATAATTAGTATGACACATTAGCAAGATGACAACATCTTGGTGATGTCGCACCACGAGAGTTTGCCATGTGGCATGGTGATTTGGCACATTTGGATTGGAAGAATGTTTGAAAATAGGTGACAAGTGGCATGCTCCCAAGTTTTCGTGTGGCATGATGAAATTATATTGACATATTCATGCATAGGACCACTGACCCTGAGGTCACGTGGTCATATGGGGAAAAAATTAAAGGTGCTAAATATGGTTCAAGATCATGTTCACATGGAATCATCGAGAAGGGTTATATGGTCAACCATGTTTTTTACACAATATGAAAAATTAATCTTGTGAGCCCAAAACAACATGGCCTATGGTTGACTTGACCAAATCTTGGGGCTAATCACATAGTATATATTGGAATCCTTGTTTATCATTCAATACAATAAACTCAATCACTCAAATGAGATAAGCTCTAAAAAATAATATGAAAAGTGTTTGTTTGTGAATGTTTTTTTTCAGGTTATTTTGGTTTCAGGTATGCAGTCTAGCCACTGTTGCATGGTCTCGTTGACGTAAATGTTTTTTCAGGCTATGATGGGTTATGGAGGTGTGTTCATGTGAAATATTGTTATCATGGTGACTCTTTCTATGTGCACGTAGACTAATGGATGACCTCAATCATGTTCTGAAGGCATGTTTGTCTGAGAGATCAATGGTATAGCCATGATGGTTCTATCCCCATCCATGTAGACTTATTATAGGTATGTCATCCTTATCCTAATGAGCCATAGAGGGTATGCATATGAGAAGTTACAAGTAATGCCACAGTGGCCCTATCCCTGTAAATGACTGGGCTAAGGATTATCTACATAAACTACTTGATTTACATGGATCCCATGGACATGTGACGTGGTAGTGGTTTCACCTAGTGCACTCATATAACACAACTATTGGCATAACTAGGCATCACAGGTGACATCAAGGAAGTACAGTTGGTAAGGTGTGCACCCTATTCTACCGAGGTTGCAAGTTTGACTGCTACAAGGTGAAAAGTCGGTTTAAATTTTAATTTTTAATTTATGGATGTCATTTTGTCGCATAAATAACATACCTATGGTAAGCAAACTATATCACTGATGCCAAATTTTGGAATTTTGTCGAACACACCTGGAAAGGGGAAAAATTTACATATGTAATTTAATATAAAGTTTTATATGGATATTTTGGGATTTGGGGAGCATTCATTGTCCAAATTGAGTTTTTGAAGAAGTTGGATGATGAAGGCTCATAAACGAAAGTAAAAAAAGTGTATGCTACTCCTTTCACACTTATTTTATGGCAAAAATATCTTGTATTCGTTTCAAGGGCCTATGAGCATGTTGCAGTAATTTTAGAAACATGATGTAAATAGATTTCAAGAAGGGTTTTGAATGACCATATTGAAGAATTGGTTGAAGTAGAGCATGGGAAACAATATCATAGCCAACAATAGTGTTTGATATGAATTTTGTAACAATGAGTGGAGCATAATGGTTGCAGGTTGTGTGGAAGTACAATGGTTGCATATTGTATGATAGTATGGTGATCGTAGGTTATGTGTAGATGTGATGGTTGCAAGTTTTACAATGATAGGGCTTGGACGTAGTGATTTTAGTTTGTGACAATATTTTTTTATGCTAGATTTAGTGATATATAATGATAGTGGATCCAATTTGAAAATGATATGAAATAGAGGTCCATAAGGAAGTTGAATAAGGAGGCCAGTGCATCCACTAAGATTGAAGCCTCAATCAAGTTGGAGCATAAAACACGATGAAGCCCACCCATTCTCGAGTTTGGAGCCTAAATCAGCTTGGAGCCCAATCATTCTCTAGGTTGGAGCCTCAATCAAGTTGGAGCCTAGAGAAGGTTTGATTTGAAAATGGAGTAGGCGTGCTCTTCGTCTTTTCCAAAATCAAATAAAAACAAAAATAGCACCGTGTCGACGCTTTACAAGGTAAAATGGGTCTTAAAACAAACAGGTTTTTCCAATGTCTCTTCAAGTCATGAATTATTCTTCACATGTAACTTAAAATAACCAACAAACAACACATAACTCATGCAAGAATAATGAAGAGATAACAAAATATTTTTTGACAGAGTTCACCCCTCCCAGGCTACATCTATGGGTTTGTCAACATGACTAGACCACTCATATATTCGGTATCAAAATGAAGTACATAAAATTTTGTTGATGGAAACATGTGGCTATTACCCCTACAAGGTAATGTTCTCCTACAAAGAACTCTCACAAACAATAGCAACACAAAGAATCTCCTACAAATATGTCATACTCCAATTGAAATGAGCTAAAATGAGCATGTGAGCACTTCAATTCCACATTGAAGCACATAAAAAAAAACTTCCCTCAACATAACATAATTAGAAAAGTGAACCTGAGCTAAACCCTGCAAGTTAAAACTGTTGTAGTAGACTTCTAAAGGTGAGAATACCCCTACAAGGTCTTCTCCATGCCCAAACACCTTCTATAACTGCTTCCAAACCTTGATTGATCCATACACCTTTTCTCTCAAACCTTAAAAAAGTCACCATAGATGTGCTCAAATCAGAAATTAGAGGTCACCATTGAATTCAGAACATCCAAAAACCCCTAAGTGGACCCTTTCTGAGCTCAATTTGGTAAAAAACTCAAAAATATATGAGCTCCAAAGCTCTTCATGAATTTTATAGTTAATCATCCTACAAATCAGACCATCTTTCTAACGGTCCAACAATTTCGCCTCGAAATCTGATAACTAAGCGAAAATTTCTCTTCCCGCTGGTTTATTCTGTAGGTTCATTAATTTAGCTTTGTACCCCTTAACTCTGAATAACGTGGTCATATAGCCACATGGGGTTGAGGGTTGGGCCTTAATGCCCGCCCCCGATGCCCTAGTGCCTTTTTCCCTAGGCATGTGGTATTATGGGTGCCATGGGTCCAAGGATTGGGCTAACTGCTTGCCCTTCCCGTCGAGACCCAAAATTCTTTTGTGTCATCGTGTGTGGTGGCATATGACCCTGGGGTTGGCCCCCATCCACCAGCACTTACCTACAAGCACCCCTTCCTTCTGTGTTTGGTTATATGCGAGGGGTGGTGACCATGGGCTAGGGATAAGCCCTGGGCCCCTTGCTAGTTTCTCCCATGGTCTCATGGGGTGTGGTGACCGAGGTCTAAGGGCTTAGCCCCGACCCCTCCCTTTATTGGGCGCCAACATAAACTTTATATAGTGGTTGGCCACTATAAATAATAAGACTGATTGTGTAGCTTAGTGGTAAGGCACTGGATTTGTGGGCATGAGTTTGCAGGTTTGAATCCCCAGAGGTTCTTTTGGTCCATACAATAATTTTACCACTTTTTCAAGGTGCCATGTGGCAACCCATGTATGGGCCACGTGGCACCATTCCATTGGCCACATAAAAAACCAATCAACCAATCAGATTTTGACCACGTGTGCCAAAACCAGTGAACCGGAACATTCCAAGTGTCAACACCAAGTTGGCTCATACATGTACTGTCACCCTGCTGACTCAATAGTACGGTTAACCTAGTCATCTGCCCAGTCAACAGGCCTGCTCAAATTGTTTTTTTTGGGCCAAATGAGCAACACATGATAACTTGATCATATAGTGTTGGATTGAGGCGAAACGAATGTCGTTGGATTAGAACGACAAGCACTTCGATTTGATGCTAGTTTCAAGACGTTTCGGGCACTTTAATTTTGAGCTAAAATTTGATCACCTAATCACACCTCTCCATTAGGAACTTTTGGACTCCAAAATTTTACTTCTGTAGTCAATATAATGAGGTTGAAACTCAAAATCACCAAAAAAATGAATCCAAAAAGCTAACTTTTCAATTGGTGCCCTTCAAGCCCCAATCAAGGTACTTCACTTATCTTCTTCATGAAGACCCACTGTCCTGTTAATAATTGAGCCAACATTCTTATCGCTATTGTAGGAACAAAATACTAATGAGTTGAATCTAAACATTCTCTTTAATCTCATCTTTGCACGACTCAAAAACACTTCATCTTGAATTTAAATCGTTGAAGACAAACTTGACTTCATCTTGGAATTCAGAAACAACATAAACTTGCTTTAACGTCTTCAAGCTAAGCTTGTACATCAAAAGTACATTGCTGCAAGATTTCAATGATACAATTGGTCTGCCTACAAAACATATCCATCTTGTACAAGCCAAAAATCTACTAAAAAAAATATTGTATTCACACAAGTTTCATATCGAATACTTGTATCAGTGAACATATGATAAACTTGTAGACAACTTGAATGGCAATATTGTACATTCACAAAAATCCTTGAACATGGGGACTTATAAACAAGCCAATACATACATCAATGAAAAACATATATACTTGTTAAACATAGTGACAATGATTGTTCACTTTACAAAAGTACCTAAACAGGTAAACAACAACAAGTAATTACAAAATTTACAAAGCAACTTTACAAAAAGTCTACCCAAACTTTGTCTCTCTGAGGCTTATGGGTTCTCTTCTTGCATCGTCTTTTCCTTGAAGGTTTCTTAGGATTTTTGCATGTCCTCTTTTCCACCTCTTTCTTCCCTTGCATTATGTTTCACAATCTCTTTTCCTTTCTTAGAATGAATCTCTGGATGAAACTTCCAACATCGTTCATTTCCATGCCCATGCATCTTGCAATGAATACAAAAGAACTTTCTCTTGTTTGTCGACAAAGAAGTCCTCTCATGCGAAGGAGAATCATTATGCTTGATGCCTAGAATCTTATCCATTCTTTTAACCATTATCATATGTTTCTTACATACAACCATGTAATGGTCAAATGCATAAAAAAAAGTACAAGGGTACGTATTCCACAAATAATCAAAATTACCATGCATTGGAAAACACCCATGAGAATTATACCTGTCTCTAGGGCTGCAACTTTGACAGAGTGGAATGGATGATGCCATGCAAGGTCCCTTTAAGCACTCATCTCGCTTGGGAGACAAATTAACATTGTCACAAGGTGGTGACATCTCAGCCTCATATGGTTTATGTTCTTTAAACCGTTTAGAGCATTCTCCAAACTCCTTTTGACCACATCCCAATCCCATATACTTCAATCTCTCCTCAACCATGATTGGATTGGAAATACATTGGCGATTTATGCCGAGACCTCCAACTTCATAACCCATCTTGGAAAGAAACTTCATAGCTATGCCTTTGGTATGTTTCTCAAACGCTGCAAAAGAAATATGATGCACATAAACAGAAGGAATGGTACTTGAAATGCTAATTACCTCCTTAAACTTGTCATTCATCTTTTCAGCTTCTGATGATGATGATGATGGCCAACTTGTAGATGACTCTATCCACCCACTTTTACCAACTGGAATATGGTGTGAATATTGTAGATGCTTGCAAAATTCACATGCGTCATCTTCCTCATATCTTCCATAATCACTTTTGTACCATGACCACATACTGGTTTCATTTTGGAGCTATATTTTGCTGTCACAGGAGCAGCAATTTTAGTAACTTGTTCATCAAGCACTTGCTGCAATACAAAGTTCATGTGCCTCTTCTCCTCTTCATCCATCTCTAGCATCCTTCTCAACTCAATGTTCTCCATACAAAGATACAAATTTTGCTCCTCTAGCTCTTGGAGATTCATTTTGCTACCCATTCTTGAAACTTGGTCAGATATAGCTTTGATACCACCTTGATCTAAAATTGGAGTATATATGTTCTTCCTCTCTTCCAAAATCAAATAAAAACAAAAATATGACCTTGTCGAAGCTTTGAAAGGTAAAATGAGTCTTGAAACAAACAGGTTTTTCCAATGTCTCTTCAAGTCATGAATTAGTATTCACATGTAACTTAACATAAGCAACACAATAACACATAACTCATGCAGAAATAATGAAGAGATAACAAAATATTTGTTGATAGAGTTCACCCCTCCTGGGCTACATCTTCGAGCCTATCAACAAGACTAAACCACTCATATATTTAGTATCAAAATGAATTCCATAAATGTTTGCTGATGGAAACATGTGGCTATTGCCCCTACAAGGTAATGTTATCCTGCAAAGAACTCTCACATACAAGAACAGAAATCATCTCCTACAAAGATGTCATACTCCAACTGAAATGAGCTAAAATGAGCATGTGAGCACTTCAATTCCACATTAAAGCACATAAATAAAACTTCCCTCCACATAACATAATGAGAAAAGTGAACTTGAGTTGAACCCTTCAAGTTACAACTACTGTAGTAGACTTCTGAAGGTGAGAATACCCCTACAAGGTCTTCTCCATGCCCAAACACCTTCCAAAACTGCTTCCAAACCCTGATTGATCCATACACCTTTGTATCAAACCTGAAAAAATACTCCTTAGATGTGCTCAAATAAGAATTTAGAGGTCATCATTGGATTTAAAGAATCCAAAAACCCCTAATTATACTCTTTCTGAGCTCAATTTCATGAAAAACGCAAAATAATATGAGCTCTAAAGCTCTTCCATGAATTTTACAGTTAACCATCCTACAAATCCGACCATCTATCTAATAGACCTACAATTCCACCTTGAAATCCACTAACTGAGTGACAATTTCACTTCTCGTCAATGCATTCTATAGGTTCATTAATTTAGCCTTAGACCCCTTAACTCTGAAAAATGTGGTCATATAGCCACATGGGGCCGAGGATTGGGCCTTAACGCCCACCCCCATTGACCTAGTGACTTTTTCCTCGACAAAGTGTTATTATGGGTGTCACGGGTCCAAGGGATGAGTTGACTTCCTTCCCTTCCTGTCAGACCCCAAAATTCTAGCATGTGGTCGTGTATGACGACATTTGACCTTGGGGTTGGCCCCCATCCACCAACGCTTACCTCTGAGTGCTCCTTCCTTCCGTGTTTGGATATATGCGAGGGGTGGTGACCATGGGCTAGGGCTAAGCTCTGAGCCCCTTGGTTGCAGCTCCCGTGGTCTCATAGGGTGTGGTGACTAGAGGCCAGGGGCTTATCTCCAACCCCTCCCTCCATTGGGTGCCAATGTAAACTTTATATAGTCGCTGGCCACTATACATAATAAGATCAATCGTGTATCCTAGTGGTAAGGCATTGGAGTTGTGGGAATGAGGTTGCAGGTTCAAATCCCCAGAGGCTCATTCAACCCATACCATAATTTTACCACTCTGTCGGGGTTCCATGGGGCAGCCTATGTCTGGTCCACATGGCAACATTCCATTGGCCACAAAAACCCAATCAACCAATCAGATTTCGACCACGTGCACCAAAACCAGCAAACTAGAACATGCTAAGTGTCAGCACCCGGTTGGCTCATACTTGTACTGTCACCCTGTTGACTCACCATTACGGTCAACTCAGTCAACTGCCCAGTCAATAGGCATGCTCAAATCTGTGTTGTTGGGCCAAACGGTCAGCACGTGATAACTTGAGCATACAGTGTCATATTGAGGTGAAACGAACATCGTTGGATTTAGAACGACGAGCACTTCGATTTGGAGCTAGTTTCAAGACTTTATAGGCACTTTCATTTTTGATCTAAAAATTGATCGCCTGATTAAGGTTGGATCCTGCTCATTCTCAAGGCTGGAGCCTAGAGAAGGTTGGAGATTTATCGTCATCGAACTTGAGACCTAAATCAAGGTATATCCTATAGTGAATAGTTTCTTGCATATTTTGAGGTTGGTGCCTCAATCAAGTTGTAGCCTACCATAAGTGAAAACTTGCATTTCTTTTTTGTAGTTACCTCTAGTATGCCATAGCCTGCAAATCTATGTAAATGAATTGAAGATAAAGAAGAAGAAGATTGGTGTTTTTCTACCATATCGGTTTCCACCTAAAAATCTCGTGTTTCTTTGATGTGATGGCCTCTTTATTTACTATTGATATGATGCATTGTTATGTTAATTGATATATTGCAAGTGGTTAAGATTAATTGCTACATTGATAACTGATGAAAATTGTAAATTGGTAAAAGAAAAGACACATTGATTCACCCCTTCCTCTTAGTGTGCTCTTGGGTCTAACAAGTGGTATCATAGAAGGTTATATTCAGAACAACCAACTACCTAGAAGCTTGAATATCAAGGAGAAATAGCCATGACCATAGCAGTGGGAAATCCCCCTATGTTTGGTGGAACCAATTGTCCATTTTGGAAGAAAAAGATGGAGACATATCTCATCTCCTTGGGAGAAGTTTAGGAAATTGAATATAAATTCCCTAATGATATTCTGACAAATACAAAAAATAAGGCAGTTTATACATATAATGTGCAAGCTAATCGTGTTATCTTAAGTGGCTTGGAAGAGTCAAAATTCGTTAAAGTAATGCAGCGTAAGTCAGCTCATGAGTTATGGAATAAGATGAAAACTTATTATGAAGGGGATGTGAAAGTTAAAGAAGTTAGGTTGCAAGTTCTTAGGGGCCAATTTGAAAGTTTAAAGATGGAATATGATGAGGAATTTACTTCTTACATCCATTGAGTGGACAATATATTCAACTCCATTGTAGGTCTCAGTGAAGAAATCCTACATAGATATGTTGTTCAAATGGTTTTGAGATCACTCCCGTTAAGATTAAATCCAAAAGTATCAGCCCTTGAGGAACTATCTGAAGTATACAAGATGAACATTGATAAAATTCATGGAACTCTCTACACATATAAGTTAAGAATCAAGGAAGACAAATTAGGATTCAAGGAAGTAGCTTTCAAGGAAGAAAAATAAGAGAAAAAGAAATAAATCAAGAAAACTCTAAATCTGATGAAAAAGAAGCCAAGTTTGTTTGAAATCTCAAGAGAGGAACCAACAAGTTCAAAGGTAAGCTTCCTTTCAAATGTTTTGAATGTGGAAGAATTGGTCATTATGCATATAAATGTCCTTATGACAAGATGAATGATAGTGATGATGAGTCAAGATTCAAAAGCAAGTATCAAAAGCAACACAAGTGTGACCGATGAAGAAATGAGTGAAATATTATTCATTACTGAGGCTAAACAACCCAAAGCGGAAGTTAGTTATGAGGGGGAACTTAAAAGCACATTGAAGGAAATAAGGATCCTCGAAAATAAATGAAGTCAATTGATGCAATTTATTCAATACAAGAGTCTAAAAGAAGACACCATTCTTTATCTCAAAGTTGAAGTAGAAGAAGAAAAAATGGTAAAGGATTTTATGTCTTAAAAACTAAATGAGAAAGAAAAAATATGTGTAAAAATAGAAGAATAATTTCTTCTCTTATGAGAAGAGTTGGAGTAGCTTAATTCAAAGTTCAAAAAAGAGACTAAATCCCTAGATAACATTATCAGCATGTAGAGGTCCCTGCTTATTAAGAAAGGTCTTGGCTATCAAGATTGTGAGGCACCCAAGAACAATGGTCCCCCAAACTGTTGAATTAAAGACCATCCCAAGAAAATTGACCAGACATGCATAGAATCCAACAACAACTATCTTGAAGATTTAAATAAAATAGTGCACTAGGCGAAGCATGTTCATTTCAATAACGCTCAAGATAATTCCAAAAATGTGCAGAATACAAGGAACTAGAAAGAAGAGAAAGGATCCACAAGCAGAAATGATGCAGGGTACTCAATGAATATGGGTCATCACAAAGCGGTCACAAGCAACAATGAAGCAAGATAACAAATGAGTATGACTCATCACAAGGCACCCACTAGCAATAATCATGTAAGTGTTGAAAAATAGGGAAACATGGCTCCTCCAAGAAGTAACTTTAGAAGGTTGAGATCTCCTTCTAGATTCATGTAACAAAATAAGTTATTTGGGTATTGTTTTTTATGTACTAAGTTTTGGCACAAACTGAACCTGATGTTGAATGTCGCATATGTCACAATGAAGTTCATATAAAATGAGATTGTAGACTCAACTCTAGATGGTACGACAAAAAAGGACCTATCATCAATGTTGGTAGATGGATAACATGTCAAAGAGTACCTAGATTAGGTCTAATTCCCTAGATCTAATCGTTTGGAGAAATTTTCTTCAAGATCATCATACATCAAATCAAAACTTGAAGAAGCATCTATTGTATGAGGGCAATGATTCTTACATTGATTAACATGACATGATGATGATAAATATGGTTGGTAGCACACATGTTCGATCTACAGGTTTCCAATACGATGACTCTTGCATATTTTACTGATGATACCTCAGATGTAAAGCAAGGATAAGTGAATTTGGCATGTTTCAGTATCAATTAGAGGATGCAACGATGGAAAAAAATTTGGATAAAAAAATCATAGTCTGAGGGGGATAATTTAACAATATAACAATGAAGGCATGGTAAGGGGGATTATAGGAACAATTATAAGCAACCATGGAAGCATGGTCTCAGGGGGAGACTTTGTCAAAATAAAAATATTGTAGTAGGAAGGAATCATGATTTAGTTAGGTCCATAGGCACATCTAGAAGAAGGCTATGGATGGATATTTATGCAAGATTATTAGCATGGAAGTTTTCAACATATATCTATGACTCTTTGTCATTGATTTCGAAGGGGGGGAGATTGCATACATTGATGCAGACACTCACGTTGACCAAGGAAGGAATTCATGCATAAAGAGATACAAATATTGACATTGACCAAGGAAGGCATTAGCGTAGAGTGAGTTTGTGATTGAATGACATCAATGATTGTCAATTTCTGATGGTGTTGTCATCAATGACAAAGGGGGGTATTTTTGCACATAGTGTTGTCATTGATGACAACAGGATGCCATTGACGTCAAAAGGGATGTATGAGATAGCAGCAATACCACCTATGATGACTAAAGAAGCAACAAGACTCTCTATGAAACAATATGATAATTGGTTCTCTTACAGGTTCTGATCCAGAGTAGTTAAATATCCTTGAAGTTATTTTAGTTTTTGATGCATTGATGATGTCCTAAATATCTTACAAATAACATGGTTGTGTAAGACTCATCGATACCTTTCTAACAATATATATTTCTCAGAAAAACTCGTTTGGGATGAGAAGTTATGGTGAAATAAAGTTCAGTAGGGAAAAAACACAAATATTAAATCAGTTAACCAATGTGCATGATCAAACCCTATCCACCATTCAACAAGGGAATCTATGGCCTTGGGTGCACAAAGTTGCACATTATTTAACATCATTAAATTGCATGCATCTATCAATCCAATCATCGATACTTCTAACAATTCAATGGATAGATAATGGTGAATATGTGCGAGGTTTAATCAACCCTATTGGACCAACTGGATGATGACACATGGAAACATCTCATTGATGATGTTGTGGACCCATTAATGCATTCCACATGGCATTATTGCATAATCAACATGACACATTAGCAATATGACATCATCTCGGTGATGTGGTGCTACTACAAGCTACCACGTGGCATGGTGATTTGGCACATTTGTATTGGAAGAAAGTCTAAAAAGAAGTGACACATGGCACCCTCTCGAGCCACCATGTGGGATGATGACATCATCATATGGAGGACAAGTCACCTCGAGTTCGCATGGGGTAGTCACATGGTTATATGGGGCCAAAACTAAATGTGCTAAGTTCAGTTCAAGAGCATGGTTGCATGGAAGCATCAAGAAGGATTACATGGTCGACCCTGTCTATAGTACAATACACAAAATTTTGTTTGTAAGCCCAAAACAACATGGCCCCTAGTCAGCTTGACCAATTCCCAGTACCACTCACACAATATATATGGGAAGCCCCACCCATCATTCAATACAAAAAACTTAGTCACTTGAATGAGATATGCTCTACGAAAGAATCTAATAAGTGTTTTTTTGTGAAGGTGTTCGTTCTTATTATTTTGGTTCTAAGTCTGGAGTCTAGCCACTATTGCATGGTCTTGTTCACATAAATGTTTGTACAAACGATGATGGGTTACAAAGTTGTGTTTGTGTGAAATACGGTTAGCATGGTGGCTATGTCTATGTCCATGTATACTTATATGGAAAACATTGATCTTGTTCTGAAATCCTGTTCATGTGAGGGATGGATGGTATAGCCATGTTGGTTTTATCCCCATCCACGTAGACATATGAGAGGGACATCATCCCTATCCCGATGAGCCACAAAATGCTATTAGTAAGATAAGCTACAAGTAACACCATGATGGCATTGCCCCTGTAAATGATTGGGCAAAGGATTGTCTGCATAAACCACTTAGTTGACATGGAACCCATGGACATGGTGTGACGCGGTAGTGGTTTCACCTAGTGCACTCATAAAACAAAACTATATTCCTAACCAAGTATCAGAAGTGACATTAAGGCATCTAAGTTGGTAAAGTGTGCATCCTATTATCCTAAGGTCATTAGTTCGAGTCGTGCAAGGCGATAGGTTGGTTCAAATTTTAATTTTTAATATATGGATGTCATTTTATTGCATAAATAGCATATTGATGGTATGCAAACTGTAGCACCTACACCATATTTTGGCATTTTTTTGAACGCACTTGGAAAAGGGAAAACTGTAGCATATTTAATTTAATATAAATTTTTATATGGTTATTTTGGGTTTATGGGAGCATTATTTGTCCAAATTGAGTTTTGGAAGAAGTTGAATGATCATGGCTCAAAAATGAATGTAACTAGATGAGCATGCTGCTCTTTTGACACTTATTTGATGGCTAAAACCACTTGTATTCGTTTTGAGGGTCTATGAGCATGTTGCGGTCATTTTCGATACATGATGTAAACAAGTTTTGAGAAGGGATTTGAATGACCATATTGAAGAATTGGTTGAAGTAGATCATGGAAAATAGTATAACAACCAATAATAGTGATTGCTAAACAGTGATGACATTACAATGGTTGTAGGTTGTGTGGCAATGTGATGCTTGCAAGTTTTGTAGTGACAGAGCTTGGAGGTTGTGATTGCAATTTGTGACTGTCCTTTTAATAGAAATTTCAGTGATATATAAGGATAGTGGATCCAGTTTTAAAATAAGATAAAATAGAGGTCCACAAGGAAGTTGAAGAAGCAGGTTGGTGCCTCCAATGAGGTTGAAGCCTCAATGAAGTTGGAGTCTAGAGTATGTTAGAGCCCAATTAAGTCCTAAGGTTGTGATCTAATGGTTGTGTGTGGAGGTTTGGTCACCACAACTCCTATGGTCCAATCCTGGGAAGGACTCTATATGTTTGTGAGTTTTTCCAGGCGTGATTTCTTTTGGTGAAAAGAAAGGTTAGGGCCCACTCATTCTCGAGGTTGGAGCCTAGAGCAGGTTAGAGACTCAATCAAGTTGGAGTGTAAAGTAGGTTGGAGCTTGCACGTTCTTAAGGTTGGAGCCTAGAGCAGCTTGGAGCCTGCACGTTCTTAAGATTGGAGCCTAGAGCAGTTTGGAGCCTACTCATCATTAAGGTTGGAGCCTTAATCAAGTTGTGGCTTTCAGTGCTCAGTTGCTTGCATCTATCAATCTTGGTGCCTCAATCACATTGTATCCTACTTGCATCTATCAATGTTGGTGCCTCAATCACATTGTATCCTACTGCAAGTGATAATTTTCATTTCTTATGGGTAGTTCCTCCAATAGGTTGTAACTTGCAAATCTATGTAAATGAACTAAAGATAAAAAAGAAGAAAATTGGTGTTTTTCTCCCATATGAGTTTCCACCTAAAATGGTCGTGTATCTTTGATGTGATGGCCTCTTGACTTATTGTTGATATGATGCATTGTTATGTTTATTGATAAACTGGAAGTGATTAAGATTAATTGCATATTGTTAATTCATGAAAAGTTGTAAATTGGTAAAATAGTTAGTAGATTGATTCAACCCCTCAGGGGTTAAATTTGATGAATTTTTTATGATGACGATATCATTTTTAAACAACCCTTCATATCACTTCAAGTATTTCCTTTTACGAGTTTCATCTGAGTAAAAAGAAAAAAACACAATGTATACCTACAAATATTGAAGAGAATGCAGTGAAACTTTGAAGAGATTAGGGTGAAACACAACGTGCCATTGCTAAAAATAAATTTCCAAAGTTAAATTTCAATAACATTTAACATTTTAGTTTAAATTTCCATAAGATTTTGTTATAACATTTTAGTTTAAATTTCAATAAGATTTTGTTATAACATTTTAGTTTAAATTTCAATCAGATTTTGTTAAAAAGATGTTTAACCTGTTGATATTAGATATTGTCAATAAAGGTATTCAAATGAAAGTAAAGGCCAGTTGAACTTATTGAAGTTAATATGAATCCTTTCCTAGAGAAAAGTTTGCTACTCATGAGGCTCAACTAAAGGAGGAGCCTTGTGTTGCAGGAATTCCATGGAGGAGGGAAAAGATTTTGTTAGAAAAAATCTAAGCTCCAGAATTTGCTTGTATAAATTATTAAAATATATTAAAATCTACTGGAACTTACCCGAGTTTAGGTGAAGTCTCCGCTTGAAGAAAGTCTAGTACTCTTGACTCATACATTATAGGGTTGGAACAATAGTCCAAGTGATTTTTAATTTGAAGCATTAATCAAATATTTAACCAACTAGTGATAACATAAAAATACAAATCAATAATTTATTAAATTAGGCATATGCATGTTCACTCACCAAATACATATTGGTAGACTTGATAAAGAAATTGGAATATAAATACTCTCACTAAGATATAACTCACTCACATAAAGAAAACAACTAATTATATAAACGTCATCTTTAAATTCACACAATCCATAATGTCAATTGCCCTATTATCTACCGCTCCTAACAATATTTTTTAAAATAAAATGTATAATATAAAAAACATACTGACCTAAAGCATCATCTAGGCTTATTACAAAATGTGGCCATCGTAAATTCATTTTAACTTTGGATCCACCAAGCGTCAAAAAGGTTCAAATTTCTTTTCACTGAGTGAAAATAGGTTCGCGTCACAAGCTATTTATCTAGGCTTATTACAAAATGTGACCAACCTAAATCCATTTTAACTTTAGATCCACCAAGCCTCAAAAGGGTTCAAATTTATTTTCACTAAGTGAAAATAGATTTGTGTCACAAGCTATGATATCTCTCTTTGCCCTTGGTAGATCCTGAGCTAATTTTACACTTTAAATAAGTCATGTTCCACATGAATACCATGGGTTCTCATACCATGTGTCAATACCATGGGTGAATATCATGAAATTATTTTTATTTTAATGTTATTTTTTTATTATTTTGATCAAGTAAAAATGTTTTCACATAGTGTGATTTTTATTTTTAGGGATAAACAACACATTACATTACATTAATTAGAACCAACCTAGATCCATCTTAAATCCTGAGTTGTCAAGGGCCTAGAGGGATCAAATCTCTTGAGATGCAAACCTCTTTAGAGTGAAAGGAGATTTGATCCCATAGATTCGGAGTTAAGATGTATATAAGTTGTTTAATCCCCCTTTAAATATGCTTATATTCCACATGAATACCATGGGTTGTCATACCATGAGTCAATACCATGAAGTTTTTTTTTATTAATATAATTTTACATTGACCAAATAAAAGTTTTCACATAAAGTTATTTTTAATTTCACTTTCAAAAATAAATAATTTTATTAAAAAAATAAAAATTATTATATTAAATAATATTGTATTAGTTTTTAAAATACAAATATTATATTTTAAAATACTATATTCAAAATGTAGAGCACAAAAACTATTTATGGTAAATTGATCTTTATAATTTTATTTTATTTTGTTTAATCTTAATCTTAATTTTATTTTTATGTAATTTGACAAAGTCACTCTATTAAGTCACATGTTATGTGGAACCTACCAAGTAGGGTGTCAGAAATAAATAAATAAATATATTTATATATATTGAAACCTCTGAATTTTTTATATCTCATCACTATGACATTTAAAAAAAAAAATTGCAAGTTAACCTTGACATGTTTGTTTCAAAATAAACTGTTTTCACTGGTAAATGTGGAAAAATGGGTTGATTTTGATTTTGATGTGTTAGATCCTCTTGGGTTGCCATTACTCAAACCACTAGTTAGTTGTGCTAGTCATTTCACGATTCACATTACCTAATAGACAAAACCAAAATTATTTAAAACAAAATTATAATTTAATTATTTTTTATGATTTTATAACTTTATCAATGGTCATGAAGTGTTTTTATACCTTATTGAATCGTTTTTTGATAGTGGAAATGGATTCAACACCACCAGAAACCGCTTGAGCACCCAAAATCTTGAAGTTTGACAAGTGTAACTCAAATTTCCCAAAATTTCTGCTAGATTTTAACAAAACACATGCCTGAATTTCTACTATTTTCTAAGCAAATTTGTGAGCTTATTAAACTACTCTTTTATTATAAATAACTTTACTAATTCATTAGCAAATTGTGTTTAATGAGAATTTTTGAAAAGTTTTCCGGCCAAAAAAATCCAACAAAAAACTTTAAAAACTCCAAAAATACCACATTAAAAACAACTCCATTAATTAAAACAAATAACTCAACAATTAAAAAATAAATAAATACAAATTAAACTTGATTATGAAAAAATGAATTAATTGTACCATTGTCATTATAACCTGCATTGCAAAATATAAATTATATCATAACACCATAATTAAAACTCTAAATACGTTTAAGTAATCCTACTGTCAATGAATTTAAAGTTTTATTTATTCAATAATATTATTTAAGATTTATAACTGTATTAATGTTATTGGACGATATTAAATACGATTTGATATTTATTCACAAAACAAAATGGATCGGGTTGAGGGCGTAGTTTAACACTTAAAATATTAATAAAATATAAATCAATTCACTCCTATAGAATTTAGTCTTTAATCAAATTATCGTTCCAATTTATGACCAAATCGAACCTCACTTTATGACCAAATCTTTTAAATGTAAATGAATTCACTCGAATAGAATTTAGTCTTTAATCAAATTATCATTCCAACTCCCAACTTATCTCGGGACTCGGGAGACGGAGTAGATGGCGTAAATCACGAAAACCGCGCAAGCAAAAAACGCTTTCTTAACTACATTGGGCGGGAAGCGCGGGCGTGCCTGGCTGCCCTTATCTTTTATATATCCCTCTCTTCCTCTTTTACCAAATGCAAAATCTTCGGCAGTCAAGGCTCTGTTTTCTTATCAGGGTGTGCTGCTTCCTCTCCTCTTCTGTCAATTCTTTCGTCCATGGCTTCCTCTCATGCTGACGGTGGTAAGGCTATCGGCATCGATCTCGGAACCACTTACAGTTGTGTGGGTATTTGGCGTGGTGATCAAGATAGAGTTGATATCATTCCCAACGAACAGGGTAATCGGACTACTCCCTCCATCGTTGCCTTTACCCAAAATGAACGCCTTATCGGGCAGCCTGCCAAGAATCAAGTCGCTACCAACCCTGAAAACACTGTCTTTGACGCCAAGAGGTTGATTGGCAGGCGCTTCTCAGATTCCTCTGTGCAAAGTGATAAGTGTGTCTGGCCATTTTCTATTGCATGCGGACCTAATGACAAGCCTCTCATCCAAGTTTCCTTCAGAGGAGAAAAGAAAACCTTTGAACCCGAGGAAATATCGTCAATGGTGTTGCATAACATGAAAGAAATCGCCCAACAATACCTCGGTTGTCAGGTAAGTAAAGCCGTGATTACGGTTCCTGCTTACTATAACGATTCTCAAAGGCTGGCCACTAAAATTGCAGGGAAGATAGCAGGTTTGGATGTCTTACAAATACTGAATGAGCCAACTGCTGCTGCAATTGCATATGGGTTTGACAGGAAATCTTTTTCATCAGACGATGGTGAAAACATCCTCATCTTCGATTTGGGTGGAGGGACTTTTGATGTTGCTGTGCTTAATATTAAGAAGCGCAAAATCGAGGTGAAGGCAGTTGGAGGGGATACCCATCTGGGAGGTGAGGATTTTGACAACAGAATGGTCAGTCATTTTGTGGAGGAATTTCAGAGGAAATACAAAGGAGAGATAGCAAGAAATGCAAGAGCACTGAGGAGGCTTCGCAGTGCATGTGAACGGGCAAAGAGAGAGCTGTCTTCAAGTGTGGAGGCCATCGTTGAAGTAGCCTGTCTTCATGAAACCCAGGACCTTCATTCGAAAATCAGAAGAGCAAAGTTCGAGCAGATGAACACTGATCTGTTTGAAAAATGCATTGAGATTGTTGAAAAGTGCATGGAGGATGCTGGCATGAACAAAACTCAGATTGATAAAATTGTCTTAGTGGGAGGTTCTACGCGAATACCCAAAGTGCAGGAGTTGCTTAAAGGTTTCTTCGATGGGCAGAAGGAATTGTGTAAGTCCATCCACCCTGATGAAGCTGTAGCTTATGGTGCTTCTGTGCAGGCTGCGGTGTTGAATGGCGATAGCACAGCACACCTCATACTAAGAGATGTTACTCCCCTTAGTCTAGGAGTTGAAGTTATTGGGGGTATCATGAGCCTCCTGATCCCTAGAAATACTCAAATTCCTGTTAGAAGGGAGGGCAACTACTTCACTGTAGCTGACAATCAGGATAGAATGAGAGTAAGCGTGTATGAAGGGGAAAGGCCTAATGTCAAACACAATAATCTTTTGGGTGAATTTGTTTTGGAGGGACTTCCGCGTGCACCTAGAGGTGATGTCAAAATCATCAAATGTCTGGAGATCGATGCAAACGGAATTCTGAAGGTGTCAGCAGAGCATAAGACAAGTGGAATAAAGGAGACGATGATCATGACGAATCAGAGCGGTAGGTTGAGTGACGATGAGATTGCCAAAATGATGGCAGAGGCAGAGAAACTAAAAATTGAAGATCGAGAGTGGAAGGAAACAGTGGAACTGAGGAATGCACTGGATCAATACATCTACGACATGAAGAAAAGATTGAATAAGGAAAAACTATGGGGAGATTTGCAGAAGGAAGATGTTGAAAACATGGAAGAAGGTCTTGAGGAGGCAGAAGAGTTGCTCAGTGAAAATGAGAATGCAGTGAAGGATGAATTAGCACAGAAGATGGAGGATGTTAGAAGGTTATGCAGAAAGATAGACAAGAGCCACAAGGGGCTGGAAATTTGAGCCAAAGTATAAATCTTATCGCACAGTCTCCATTTTACATTTTTGAGTCTGCTAAAACATTCCTCTGTTTTGTTTATTGCAGAACAATATTTACAGTGCAATTGTTTAATGAATGGCATTTTTTTGTTTGTTGAATTTTTGAAATCCGCTGTTTCGGATTGTTTGGGACTCTGGAAAGAAGTGACTAGCGTTTTTAGCCGGATATATTAATCTGGAGATTATATTGAACTTACTTGCCTATCTGGTCTGGCCTCCAAGAATCTTTGGTATGTAAGAATCATAATAGCTCCTAGGCTGGAAATATTTAGAAAAATGTATTAGGTATAGAACAGAAATCTGATTCCGTGCATGAATGTAAGTAAGAAAGAAAACAGTTTCACTGTGCTGGTACACAATATAAACCAGCTGTTTTTTCTCCTAAAAAAAAGTAAGGGCTGTCATTGTGCAGATTTGGAGAGTGATATAAGCATGAGCACACTTATGTAGAGATGATTCTCAGTAGCCTTTCCATTGCAAATACCTTTAGGTAGATTGCTTGATATCAGTATTTTAAGATGATTCGGGATATTTGTGTGTCGGTGGAAGAACAATTTGGCCAAAATTTGCAGAATGAAACTATGAGAGGGAATGAACTGGAAATTCAGGTTTCAGAGAAAAGGTTATTTCTACATTTATATTATTGTCTATAAAAAGAAAATGATGGTTAAAGAAAAGAGTCGAGTCCGTGAGAGCAAAATAAAATTTCTTTGTACCCAATGAAGAACTCATTGTTAGGTAAGTATCGTGTGATTAACTACTTGGAATGATTAGTGAATATTATATAAATTATAAATAATATTGCAAGTGTAATTAAGAAATTTTAAATAAATAAGAAAAAACAGAGAAAAAAAATAAACAAACTAGAAAATGAAATTATGAGAGAATGTGAGGAATGAGAAATGAATTGTTATGCTATCTTGTTTGATTCAATGATTCCTTGACATGTTTGTTCGTGGGATACTAAATAATACTCTTAATTTGACTACATATACCTCCAAAAATCATATTATTTAACTATCTACTAATATGAACCCAATACATCTTCTCAATTGAAAAAATCTTTACTTTCACTAGATATTGTAGGTATCCATTTTTTTATTAACATTTTGTATATTTCTTTATATTTTTTCATTAACTTTATTTTGACAATATAAAAACCCCTTATCCCCTATTAAATGCTCAATATATTATGTCATTTTTTCCTCAACATATCCCCCAGTATGAATGCGCTTGGTATAGTATTGCTCCGTTTGTGAAGCCCCCATGTATCACACATGTTAGCATTCCCATTTCCCCAACCCTACCTATTTTCTTTAATGCCGAAAGTTGGATAATCATTTGAATGTTGTTTTCCTAGTTGAGTTTTCAAGGTAAAATCTCTATACCAATTATGTGTGTTTTTATGAGTGATGGATTTTATGTACATTTACATTGAATGGATTATTATGGTAAAATATTTGTGGGATTGACATTGAATTCTATGTTGGATTTGGTATTTGCGTTATTTTAACTAACCTTTGTATTTAATTGTTGCTTGTGTTATCTTGATGGTGTGAGAATCAATTCCTAGCTATAGCTCTATTAACTTACTCAAAATTTCATTCTCTAGTAGCAATCATTGAAACCTTACTTTATAATTTGCATCATCCATCCAACTAACTGAATGAGATCAATCACTATAGTGATAAATATGTTGCATCTCTCTAACCAAATTGTTATTTCCATTTATTATATTCAACACATATTCAATTTCTAAGTTATTGACATCTAAAGCAAACCCTTCTAGAATAAATGATGGATGAATTGAGATAATACTCCTCTCCTACAAGCCATATGCACCTCCAAGAGACCATGCACAATGGTTTCATCGAGTTATGAGGTCACACAGGGCATATCCTACTCATGGGCCCCTATGGCTTGTGTCTCAAAGTTGCATGAATGATGTACTACTTGTAGCATCCATTATTTGGGAAATGGTTTGGTCCCTCTCTCCCTTAATCATAAGTTGATTGGAGATGGACATAGGATGACTTAAATGGATTATTAAGTACATTTTCAACACTTCCTTTTAATCTTTGGGTTACAACCTTTTTGCAATTACAAGATGTTCAATAATCTTATCATTGAGAAGTTTTCGTATTGTTATTTTATTCAATCTATTTGGCAATGATTTTAGAGTTGAAGATTTAAATAGGTGTCTAGCTTAACACATATAAGTTTTACACATAGGCTTATAGAGATTGCAGAAAGCAATTAGATTTATGACTATTGTTTGTCTTAAAATATTTGAGTTGAAGCTTAAGCTTATAGATATGAAACTTGGAAGTGAGGGATCGCTTTTTATTTTTTATTTTTAGGGGTTTCCATTGAGTGAAGTAGTATTATCCCTTGTATTATCCAAAGCTATATATTTTAGAAATTGTAATATTTATTTGGTCGTAGAGAATGTAATTAGTTCCAAGAGCCAAAGTCTCTAATAGAATGTGTTAATTCTAAACAAATGCAAAAGTGCTGGGTTACATATTTGAAAAGTAGAGCTCACACTACAAGTTGCATTACAATGGGTATGTTATTGCTATGCTGGAGTGAGTTCCATTCTAGATAACATTGTAGAACAAAATTATTTTAAATCAATTGTGGACAAGAGGTTTGGTATTACCAATTGAAATACCACTAGCGATATGAAATGTTGGATTCTTGCATTCTTACCAATATTTTGATTTGTATTGATTGTACTCTACACTATGTAGTTTATGTGAAGTAATTGGCCTAAAACAATAACATCACAGTTCGAGTTGAGTATGCAAACAAAAAAATGATAGCATTTCAACCTAATCATCTTCATAGATTTAATGTAGTTGGATATCAATTTGGAAACGAGTTGCATTGAAGACAAAGCTCTTAGTGATAAAGTATTTACAATGTCTTAGTTTTGATTGGTATTACTACTTTTGTGTTGTTAGATTGACGTGTGTAGGTTACACAAGAGAGTAGGTTATGCCTCTAATATTGAAGAGTAGTTATACTTAGGATTGAATCGAGAATTGAGGTCTTGTAGTCATCCTAACACTGATATCTCTGTATAAATCTAAGAAAAAAAAAATTAATTTAATTTCACAAGGTATCAATGTTGGTAAATGAGTGGGATATAATTCCATCATTTAAGGATAACTCTACATGGCTTACCATTTTTTGTTTTCTTGTTCTTTTGAGAAGAAAGAAAAAAAAAACAAATTTTCTTTCTCATGAGATGATGCCATCAACTCACCCATTTTGCACTAATGTACATATTGATTCAAGAAGTTTTTACACAACGTTACTCAAGAGAGAATCAAGATGAGTTCATTTGTACAATGGCTCTAGAACCAACAATTGATGAAGATGATATCGAGATCATTGGCCAACATGGTGAACAATAAGTTGAACCAATGATTTCGGAAACTACTAAAGGTGTGAGGACAAGTAACAAGATAAAGAATAAGTTCTTTGTCAATGAGTCTTCTTATTGCACTAAACAACAACCATCTCTTGCTCCTCCATCTTCATAGCTTAATGAGTATAGAAGCACAAGAGTAGAGAAAGTGGATATAGAGAAAAGAGGAAAATGATGGAAAATGGCTAATATGATTAGAGAACATAATAAGAAAGTTTATAATGTTTGTATTAGATATGTTGTAGCCCATCAATAATTTGTGAAGTTGTTGAATTTAATGAGCATTATAATAACTTCATTGGTAATGTCATGTAATGTTGCTATAATAGATGGAGAGAGCTCATTATGAAAACTGCATTCTTTTCCTAATATCTATGCTTCAAAGCCAAATCTAGGTCACTACTATCAATGAATTGGTTTGTAATGGTTGGGTCTCATGTTTCATTTTCCACTATCGTAATTTCTTATTCTAGATTGGAGAAGTGATACCTTTCTTGAGAATGATAACACTAAAATAAAATGAGAATTGATTATAATTCCTAAGAGGTTTTCATTCAACAGAAATTTACGCCCAATTGATTCCTTATGAACTTAGGGTTATATATGATGAAAAAAAACTTCAATGTTTTGAATCCAACTGTTTCATTGCATAATGGATGCGAATTAGAAGAAATTTCAGCGTAAAAGTGCCCATGAAATTTTCATGTATTTTCCATGTCATAATATGTAAACTAATTAAAATCATTTAAATTTAAAAAGAGGTACATGTAAATATTTTGGAGGGAAAGAAGAAAAACTACTTTTTTAATTGTATTTTTGACTTATCTCCTTATAGGTTTACTCAAATTTCTAGTGTAGATACTTGTTGGATGCAGAAATAAATTTCACATCCAATGAGTATCCATTTTGCATACTTTTGAGAAGACCCACATTGATAAAAATCACAAATACATTAAAAAACACGTTAAACACGTTTTTTAATGTATCTTCGATTTTTATCAATGTGGGTCTTCTCAAAAGTATGCATAATAGGTACTCGTTGAATGCGAAATTTAATTCCACATCCAACGAGTGTCAACACTTGAAATTTGAGTAAACCTATAAAGAGATAAGCCAAAAATACAATTAAAAAAAAAAGTAGTTTTCTTCTTTTCCTCCAAAATTCATAACTTTAATTTTGTTATTTTAACTATTATTTTACTATTTTTTCTTAGGAGGCCACTTTTAGGGTGAAATTTCCTCTAATGTAATTTTTTGAGTTAGGGGTATCATGAGCTTAGTAATTCCTTTATTTTTCTCATCTATTTTGTTCTTCCCTAAGCTTGATCATTTAAAACCTTTCCTTATGCTTTGTAGGAAATTACAGGGTACGTTCCTTAGATCACACACCAAAGGTCACTGCTCACAAACATATCACAAATCAGTACACCAGTATATCTCGTGGTTAAAACCTTCGAAGAGGGAAACAGTCCACGGCCTAAGCCAACGCGGCCACTTCAGGCAATTTATTAATATAAAAGGGAAAATTTACATATGTTTCTCTCATAAACAGTTACAGGACAAATGACTGTCCATGCTCTTTAAATAGAGATCATGGACCAATCTGGTGTTAAGCCATGGATCAAGTGTCGGTAATACCTAGGAGAGAGTGAACCGTCGGATCACTACATATCGTGACCGTCGGATTATAAGTTACAAATGTACATAGTAAAGAAACACACTTTACCCAACTCTACACTAGACCAAGTTATACTTAACTATTTCCTATCTGTCGGAATATCCTAACATGCTTATCCAATCAAATTCATATACTTTTTATTAACTTCATTCATACTTGGAATTTCATACTTAATAGATGATTTTTCCTTAAGGTAAGAGCATAATGCATGAATTTGAATGTTTGGAATTGTTACTAGTTTTTATTACAGATTATAGGGTTATGCCACTCCTCATTTTGTCAAGATATACATTTGGGAGAAAATTGTTGAGTAACTTATTGTTTATTATAACTATAAATAGAAATACTTTAGAATGGCTTGGGTTCACCACTAAAAAATCAAAATAATATATATGATCCTTTAAATCATAATTACTAATATTTCTTGCTAGTTGAGTTAGCTTTTAAGAGATCATCTGGAGAGTTGTGGAGTAAGGGCTCACTCTTGCACACTCGACTCTTGATGATCTCGACATGCTTAATATTTCTAATATCTATAGTTGTTGATGGTCTTAAAATGCTCCATATTTCTAGTATCTATGTTGATGGTCTAGACATGCTCAATATTTCTAGTATTGACTTTAATTAGAGGAAAGTTCAACCTAAAAGTTCCCATGAAATTTTCATGTAATTTCCATGCTATAATATATAAACCAATCAAAATCATTTAAATTTTAAAAGAGATACATGTAAATATTTTGAAGGCAAAAGAAGAAAACTATTTTTTTTAATTGTATTTTTGACTATCTCCTTATAAATTTACTCAAATTTCAAGTGTAGACACTCGGATGTGGAGTTAAATACCACATCTAACGAATACCTAGTATGCATACTTCTGAGAATATCCACATTTCTAAAAATTGAAGATACATTGAAAAAACGTGTTCAACACAATATTTAAATGTATCTTCATTTTTATCAATGTGGGTCTTCTCAGAAGTATGCATAATAGGTACTCGTTGAATGCGATATTCAACTCCATATCCAAAAAGTGTCTACACTTGAAATTTGAGTAAACCTTTAAAGAGATAAGCCAAAAATACAATAAAAAAAATAGTTTTATTCTTTTCCCTCCAAAATTCATAATTCTTATTTTATTATTTTAACTATTGTTTTATTATTTTTCCTTAAGAGGACACTTTTAGGCTGAAATTTCCTCTAATCTAAACCTCTACATGCTCAATATTTCTGGTATTTACTTTATCTCTACATGCTCAATGTTTATATTATTTACTTTATCTCTATATGCTCAATATTTCTAATATTTAATTTATTTCTACATACTCAATATTTGTAATATTTAAATATATCTTCATTTTTTTATCAAAGTTGTTCTTCTGAGAAGTATGCATAATAGGTACTCATTGGATGTGATATTTAACTCCACATTCAACAAGTGTCTACACTTCAAATTTGAGTAAATATTTAAAGAGATAAGCAAAAAATACAATAAAAAAATATTTTTCTTCTTTTCCCTCCAAAATTCATAATTCTTATTTTATTATTTTAACTATTATTTTATTATTTTTCCTTAGGATGACACTTTAGGCTGAAATTTTCTCTAATCCGAATCTCTACATGCTCAATATTTCTACTATTTACTTTATCTATGCATGCTCAATGTTTATATTATTTACTTTATCTCTGCATGCTCAATGTTTATATTATTTACTTTATCTCCATATGCTCAATATTTATAATATTTACTTTATTTCTACATGCACAATATTTGTAATATTTACTATATTTCTACAGGTTCAATATTTTTAGTATTTACTTTATATTTGGTTTTCAACATGGTGGTCTATACAATTTTGTTTCTTGATTTGAATAGTCGTGTAATGAATTACATTCAAAGCTTTGATATTTTATTGCTACTACATTTTTATCATTTTATTAGTTCCTACAAAATATTATGTAACTAATACAATAAATAAGCCATTGAGTTACTCTCTACAACATTCTCAATGTTGAAGAATGTAACTAGCTTTGGTCTTCATAAATGTACTTGTCAAAAGAAAATTTATTATTAATTAAATGACTTATTAAAGAATGAGTTTCATGGTCGGGTTAATGTTTTCTAGGTCAAATCCCGCAATGAGGATTCTAGGTTTTGTCTTGAGTCAGTAGAGTCATTGTCATTATTATTATACCATTCTTAGGCTTTTGTATCATGTAAAAAGATGTATTTTTGAGTAAAAAAGATAACTTGTCACCTCCACACCAAGTTGTCCCTGCCCTCAATAAGTCGGCATGGATTAGGGAAATTTGACCTCACAAAAATCCTATATATTGAGCAACTTGATTTCATTTGGAGAGTGTCATAAAAAAGTTTGATCTTTAAGAAGTAATAGCTTAAAAGACTGTGAAGTTATTGGAGAAGAAGGAAAGAAGTTGGGAAGAAGAAAATCGAGTTTTTGGGCTACATTTCTCTCACACGTGTGAAGATACTGGGTTGAAGCTGGGGCCGAAATTCAGTTTTTGTTGCAGGGTCGAAGATCTGAAGTTAGGGTCCAAAAATCTGTTGTTGTGGCTGAAATTTTGATCTAAAGTTGCACCTTGAAGCATTGACACTTGGAAGGCTGAGAAAAGCATATATACAAGGAGGAAGGTCTGACTTGGTGATTGGAGGGGGTCCTTGTCTACGTCTATAAGTATAGAAGTGTCTCATCTTGATTTGCATCTACTGAAGGAATATTTTTTAGCTGTGTTTCCCCCTTATAGAGGTTTTTCTCTGGTTGTGCACTTAGATCTTGTGTCTCTTGTTCTTGTGATATTCATACACATATAATTTGGTAATTTCTTGATGAAATATAAAAGAAATAATAAGTAAAATAGGCCAACATAATTCACAAGTAATTTTCAAGAAAGAGGAATAAAACCCTAAAGCCTACTAGCATTGATTTCTCAACATGGTATCAAAGCAAAGGTTGATGAAATATGGAGATCACTTTGTTGGCTTGAAAGGAAAGATTACTCCCTTTATGACAAGTTACTTGAAGATGGGATTCAATATTAAAAGAATTGCATGAAGTTGGATTGGAGGAATCATCTACACTTATCTAAGAAAGTAAAAAGCGAAGGGTTCTTGGATGCACTTACAAGTACTCTTGATGATGACAATGGATGGGTCGTTGATAATGGAGCATCAAGACATATGACAGGAGAAAGTGGAAAACTTATACTATATCAAAGGAACCGTAATCTCATGCAGTGGAGCTAGGAGACAACAATAATTATGAAGTCAAGGGCCTCGTATCTACATCATTGAAGCTGAAAAATGGAGCAAATATACATCTCAACAATATAATTTATGTTTCATGTTTGAAAAAGAATTTACTTTCAATTTCTTGTTTATAAGATAAAGGAGATAGGGTTGCCTTTATAGATGGTAAATTTTGGGTTTGGGAAAAATATTAAGGCATTAACAAGGAAAAAGTTATTGGAATACGTGAAGGAAGGCTATATAGAGTTATAACACCATATCCTCAAGCCCTAGTTCACATGGAGATCAATCCTATCGAACTATGGAATATAAGATATGGGCATATGCATTACAAGATAATTCCCTCTCTTAATCAAATGCTAAATGGGATCCACAACATCAAAGAAGATCATGAAGGAGTATGTAAGGGATGTGCTTTGGGAAACAATATGAGGAAGCCTTTTACATGAAGTGATACAAGGTTTAAGGAAATATTAGACCTCATTAATTCCAATGTGTGTGGGCATATGTCCAACAAATCTCTTGGATGTCATATTTATTATGTGACCTTCATTGTTGATCACTCTAGAAATACATGGCTCTACCTTCTTAAGGAAAAGGACGAAGCAGTTGAAAAGTTCAAGGAATTTAGATCTGAAGTGGAGACCTTAACCAAAAGAAAGATAAAGAATTTGAGATCCGACAATGGTGGCGAATACACTTCAAAATAGCTAATTTCATATTGTAAAGAAGTAGGTATTAAGAGGGAGCTCATTGTTCCCTACAATCCTGAGCAGAATGGAGTTGTAGAAAGGAAAAATAGAACACTTGAAGAATGTATATGAATAATGAATTTTTATCAAGATCTACCGAAGTTTCTATGGGGAGAAGAAACAATGACAAAAATATATATACAAAATATAAGTCCTCATATAATCCTTGATAATATGACATCAGAAGAAGAATTTATATGGAATAAGCCATTTTTGGACCATATATGAATCTTTAGGTGTCTGACATACATCCATGTTCTGAAGGACAAGACAAAGAAGTTATATTCTAAAATAATTATTGGGATATTAGTTGGTAGCAATATTTCTTCAAAAGCATATAGAATATACGTCGAGGAAGGAAGACAAATTGAAGTAAATTGGGATGTTATATTCGATGAAAATCATTCCTACAAAAGATCCAAGGATATTCCAATCGATTTCGATGATGAAGATACACCACTATTTGAAGAAGAAAAGCACCATGATAAGTCAACTACAAATCAAGAAGAAGAAGAAGAAGGACCAAGGGATCCTATTCAACCCATGATCATACCCGAAATAAGGAAGAGGCCAAATTGGTTAAAGTCTACTCTTGAATATGCCGAAGGACATGGAGCTACTAAAGGAACTTTTAAAGAAAGCAAAAGACCAAAGAGATATTCAAGATATGAAACATATATGAAAAAATTGATAGAATTTGAACAACTACATTTGAAGAAGCTTCTCATCAACAAGAATGGAAGAAGGCGATGCAATAAGAATATCAATCCATCATGAAGAATGGGGTTTGGGAAATCGTTCCTAGACCAAGTGACAAATCTGTTGTCACTTCAAAATGGATTTAAAAAATAAAACACACTATTGATGGAAGCATATAAAAATACAAATTTAGATTCGTTGCAAGCAAATTCTCACAAAATGGAGGAATATACTATTAAGAAACTTTTTCTCCTACTACCAGGTATACTACTATAAGATATTTGGTTTCGCTAGTTGCTACTATGGGATGGAATATTCATCAAATGGATGTCAAAAAAACATTTATAAATGGAACCATTGATAAAGAAGTATACATTGAACAACCAGAAGGTTTCAAAATAAATAGCAAATATACACATGTCTGCAGACTAAATAAAGCCCTATATGGCACAAAACAAGATCCTAGGGCATGGTATGCAAGAATGGATGCATATCTCTTAAGAATTGGGTTCGTCAAAAGTTATGCATATCTAAACCTATAACTCAAAGTGGTGAACAATGAATTAGTAATTATACTGTTATATGTGGATTATTTGTTTATTACATGTGTGGAGCATAGAATACAAGAATGTAAGAAAATGCTAGCAGCCTAATTTGAGATGAAATATCTGTGACGTATGCACTACTACTTGGGTTTGGAATTATAGCAGAAACTTGAAGAAGTATATCTAGGTAAAGGTAAATACATAATCGAAATATTGCAGAGATATGGTATGATGGATTCCAAACCTATGACTACTCTCGTGATCACAAATCACAAGAAGTTGAGAAGCTCCAACTTTAGTCTCGTCGATCCTACTAGCTATCGCAAGTTGGTGGGTTCTCTTATGTATTTGGTAAATACAAGACCTGATATATGTTTTTTCATGAATGTTCTTAGTTAATTTTAGTTGGAGCTTCTTAATTAACATTGGATACTTTCCAAGCATACTTTGAGATATCTATGTGGCATTATACATCACTACCTAAAGTATAATCGAAAGGAAGTCAAGTTAATAGGTTATATCGATTTTGATTGGGGTGGAAGTGAGACTGATGGAAGAATAACTACAAGTGTGTTGTAGCCTTATTTGACTCAAATAAAAGTCGAGAGGTTTTGATCAGTTCAAGGTTATTGAGGGACAAATTTTAAAATTTCAAAAAGACATGTAATATGCTCGAAAGGATAAACACAAGCTCAATGAGGATTTGTGATCACAGGTGCACCAGAAAAAAAATCAAGGAAGCAGCAACATTGGAGGTGTAATCTAAGCCAGAGGAGCAACAAAGAGAAAATCATGTAGGAGGGCTCAAGTCGGGCTTATTCACGTGCAGAACAATTCAAGAGCCAGACCGATGGGCACATTCAGAACATTACACACTGGATAAGGTCGAGTCGGGCTCATTCACAAGCTCAGGAGAGATAAACACTTTTAAATATTGAATAAAGCTCAAGAAGGATAGTGGAGTTGCAGAGCGGCGATGGTAGAAAGCAGAGAAATCGACTAAGGCAAACATTTAGAAGATTTCCAAAGGAGACAATCAGATGCTGAGGATTGAATCACAGATCTGAAGGGGAAGAGACCGACAGTTGAGATGACATCGCAAGTCAAACAATATATCTTATGATGCGATGAGGAGAAGGGCCACGTGTCGGCACAACGCAAATTCGCATCAGCGAAGGGCCATTGAGTTTATGTGTTAAGGACTTCGCAAGTTAAATAAAACAACTTGCGATGTGGTAAGAATTGAAACTTGCGATGTGATAAAGGGAGGAGCCACGTGTTGGCACAACGATCCAGCACATATCACACATCTTTGGGTTTAGAGTTTAGCATTAAGACTTCGCAAGGTAAATTATTTTGGTTGCGATGCGACAAGAATGAGAGATGGAAGTGTGAGACGGTACAACGGGGCCATTGGATCTGGCAAAGATTATGTCCCAACTTTGCATTGACATTTGTATTGTTTACCATTTAAGTTATATGTTAAGTTTGCCGATGTGCGATGCACTGTGAGTGGTCACCATATTGTGGGACCCTAGAACCACTGTTCCGCGTATATGTCCACAGTGATGTTTAAAATGTAGTTTCGTGATGCAGTGGGGCCCGATCACATAAGTGCACATCGCAAGATTTAAACAATAAATGCTAAGTAAAAGTTAAAAACAATGGCATGCAAAGTGAAATGTTGGGCGGATGCGATGTGGTTTCAAAAGCGAAATCCAAAGGTCTTCAAATCCGGAGGTAAGGCATTCCTGTGTTAAATCACATTGGAGGAAAGAAGGAGGATTATAATGTAAAGTCGGTGAAATGACTTGATAATGGAGGAAAGTCTGAACGTGGGTAGAGAGACTCGGGTAAGTGACCTGACGCAGAGCAAAGGGGAATAGTAGAATAAAAACAACAGGCACGCGTAGAAGAGGCAGAGTTGGGTAGCAGGTGACATGATGACAATGTTCGAAATGCAAAAGCATGGGTAGAGACAGGTGGAGATGCGTTTATGCAGACTGTTAGGATAGCATAGCCGAAACAGAAGGAGACACATCAACAAAAAATTAGACTCAACAAAGGGATTATATTCCAAGTGTATTTTGTTTTGTTTGTTAAGATCAAAGCTATTGCAATGTAATAAGTAGTTTAACAGTTTATTTAGTTTAGGAGTTTCAAGAAGCTCGCGCAGTTACAAAATGCTTTTGTTTGTATTTAAGGAAGGGAGAAAGAGTTAAGAGGGGTTCCTGTTGAACCTTTAGTTAAACTGAGAGGGGGGGGGGGTGAATCAGTTTAACACATTCATGGACTTTTAAAACTTTTCATTAAAACTTATTTACACCTTCATTTCATGTCCAAATTAATATGTGAGTAATCTTAGAATTTGAGCAGCAAGTATTAATATAATATAACAGTAGACTTAATATGAGAGCAGCATATATTAAGCAGATGATATAAATCAAATCAACATATAAACATCATGCACAGAGAGACCAGATGTAAGTGGAAACCCATAAAGGGATAAAACCACATCTTATTATTGTTGTGATGCAAAGGCAAGCTCCTACTCCCTCTCACCACTATTTTTCTGCAGGCACCAACCTACAGGAGGCTCCAACCTCAATTCTGCAAGCTACAACTTGCAAGGAAGCACCAACTCCCTTCAATTTTCTGCAGGCACCAACCAATAGGAGGCTCCAACCTCAGTCAGCTACAACTGACAGCTATCAAGCTGTAAATTGATAGGGAAGATCCAACTTCCTCAATTTCTCAAACTAAATGTTTGCTGATTTACCTCAGATATCAGCTCTATTCTGTAACATCTCTTTCTGCTCTTCTTTTATGAACCTTCTCTGCCTCACTCTTCTATACTCTACATTCTCTATATTTTCTCTCTCTCACTTCCTTCTACATATCCAGTTGATATTATTTATAGAGTTCCTCACATGATTGTTTGTATTTCACAAGGAATTTTAAGTGAACAATCATGACTCTTTGGCTTCTGTCTTCTCATTCCTTTATCCAATCTCAATTTAAAATTGTAATGATATGTACAAATTTCCATGCTACAGTGGGATTTTGTCTTTTCTTTAGGATACTTGCCTTTGCATCACAAACAAAATAAAATTATTTACATTTACATTTTTCAGTTATACATCTCAATTTCACTCAGCTCCTTTTCTGGATTTTGGCTTTACCGGATTTGTCTTTTCCTGCTACTATTAAGAAACTATTTTATATACTTTGGTTCACTGTAATTATGTGCACCTGAGTATGTATACCCGTCAAACCTGTAATCTCTGTGTATCTCTGCCAGACCCATACTTTTATCTCTGTGATTATTCACCTGTTCACTGTGCTTTTGTGCACCCGTTGTATATATAATTGCTGATATTAAATCTGGGCAAAATTGAATTGATGTGGATATTTCATTTTTCCATGGTTATAAAACCATACATATAAATTCATTCATATTTCAATCTTTGAAATATTTCATACGGGACTATATATATCAGGACCCACAATTCTTTATGTTTGATAATTAAATATATTCCACAACTTTAGAAATTCAAATGTATTCCCCACGTTACAAATTGGCTACAGTACGAGTGCACCACCTTTCAACCTTAATCTTCTCATATTATTTTAATAACCCTGCAAACCTTAAATAAACATCTTTAATATATTCTGGATTATGTTAATATATCAATTCTGTTTTAAACAATTAACCGTATAATAACCCTCAGCTCCGGGTCCCACCTCTACAACCAATAGATAGGGTGCTGACTTCACAAACATATTTAAATGGCCTAACCCTTTAATACTTAAACATTGACCGAATAATATTTGCAATGGTTAAACATAATAATACAATGATCAACGCTTGCCAATCGGATGTGTACAACATCCGAGCCCACTCATCTATTCATCCACAACAACGCAATGTACCTTTTTTAACCTTCTCACATTTTCCGAATACGATCACCATTAGATATCGAGCCTCCAGATCGACTGTATGTATCAATATCGCATCGAGTCTTTGGTCAAGAGTTAATGCGTGATGGCGCGTAGTGGAAGGCGGTTTTGCTATTTCGCTTGGGGACACGCGTCGATTAATCTATGGAATCGCTCCCCCCTCCTCAAATACCGCTTGCCGACGATAGGTGGTGCGATGAAACCCACTGTTCGGCTCTAACCCACCGTTACTGTTCCTTCGCAAGGGTCCGTCGCTTCCTCCCTCAGGGTTCCGTCCGCCTTTATCATTTAAAAGGGTTCTGCTCTTTTATAAGTAGCCCTTGTTCCCTGATGCTTCAACACGGTCCTACCATATGTATAACACACAGTTCTATTTCTCTGTGCTCCCAAGGTTCTGTCACCCTGAATCACCAGCCTCCAGTTCGGCTCTCACCACCGTGGTTGATCTAGGAATGGGATTCCTTTCCGGCCTTTATGCGCCTCGATAATCACCATAAACACGTTAACCCTGGACATGAACTCAACTCTCACTACGTCTGAGAAGAGAACTCCTCTAACTATGTACGAAGCACCATTAATCCCCTCACAGGGTTTCTTAATTATCACAGATTTCAATTATCCTCCATCAGGATGCATACATATGTTCACACATAACTTATTCAAACAAAGCGGATATACATTCACACATGAATTAACTCTACAAGGCACAAATATACTGAACCATTTCTTATTTACACAATGGATTGTCTTACACCCACTGGCCGGCCCGATCTTCAATCTGATGGCCTTCTTCCCCCTATGCATCTCTCTGCAGGTACAGGTAGGTATAGGTGCAGGCTCCGCGCAGCTCTCTTTGCCTTGTTGTTGTTTCAAGTGCCTCTCCTTTGACTTCTCCTTTGCCATCTCCTTTTCCATCAATGAAAACATTTCCAACAGTTCCAAGTTATGTACCTCTTTGGGACTACATTCTGTACTTCTTTTTCTGATTGGTAAATGAAAGAAGCAAAAAGTTTCCTACAACTCATAATGGTGATTCGTATTTCTTGTGCCATTTTTTGTTCCTTACTCTTTGAATGAAGTGAAGTAATGTAGTAGCCAGTCTCTTAATTACATCTGTGAGTAAGATTTAAACAACCTTAAATTGCGCTCCTTCACTCCATATTTTCTCTCTTCACAAATTCTCTCTAAAAATTTAAAGTGGTAGATTCTGCTTCTCAACATTCCATTTCGAGTTTCCTCTCTCTTCACAAACTCCTGATGAGACTTTAGAGTAATAGATTCTGTGCTTATGACATATTATTTCAAAGTTTCCTCTCTCTCCATGAATTTCCTCTGAAACTTAAAAGTGGTAGATTCTGCTCCTCAGCATATCATTTTGAGTTTCCCCTGCAATTCTTTTTTGCATTCAGATATCAGCAGTGAATGGAATTGTTAAATATTTTGTTATTCCAGATCATTAAGGGTTTTAAAGAACTAGTTTCCAGAGGGATTGAACAAAGACCTCATGATAAAATCAGTTCCATGACACACTTTTAAAATGTTCTTAAGCACTGATTTCTTTCACAACCGAGGGATTGTGTCTTAAGATACAACATTTTTTGGCGCTATTGTTGGGGATGAAGGCACAAAGTTATTTTTCCCTGGGTATTGAAATCTATTTCTTGATGGTGAACAAGATTTAGATATAAATTTGTTTGTGTATTATCCACATGGCGACTCCACTGATGAAGGTTTCATTAGATGAGGTATTTTGCGGGCAAGAAAACGAGACAACACTGTGGAAAATATAGATATCAGAGTTTGAATCTTTTAAAGGAAGTTTTAATTTTCACTATCAGTTTGGTGGTCTATTTTCCCTCACATATCAAGAATATTGTTTCCTGCTTTATTTTCTCAGAAGATTTTAAGGCCCAAAATGTACATTCTTTATTGGAGAAAGAAGATTTTTCTTCCGATTGCATTATTGATATTGACACAACTTCATCTTCTATATATGAAAGGAGAGACAACTGTTGCATTACTATTCCTGAAGGTAATCTATCACAGTATGGGCATAAAGGTGAGGATTCATCATCTTTGGGTGATAACATTCTACCTCATAAGAAATCTGCTTCTTTCCAGCTTGGAACCAAAGTGATTTTCAAACCCTTGGTGTTGCCCACAATCCTCCATCAATATCATTCAAAAGGATTTAATTTTTTGCCAAGTTTTTCTGGAGAGGAGGAAGATATTTCAACTGAAATACACGCTGAAATCCTGGAAGATCATTACAAGTTTCATAATTTTAATGATTTTGTGAATAGAGGAGAAACTAGTGGAGCTTCTCAGGTGTGTTTGCAGGAGGGGGAAGACTCTTATCAAGAATTGGCATTATATGAAGAACATTAAAATTATGAGGAACAAACCTTAGATTTATCTTTCCGTCCTAAATGGTTATTAGTAGAAAACAACAATCGATCTTCTCACATACAACCTCAAATTGAGGAGTCAAATAGTGAAGGAAGTTGCCCTGTTTAAAGAAGTCTACATCAGCAGGATGTTCAAGAAAAGGAGGCAACCGTAAATTTGTCTCATCAGTTCTATGATCTAGTGGCTGAATATGTGACAAATTTATTTTGTCAGCAACAAGCATGTATGCAAGGGTATGTGCAAAGCTCTGTATCTTGAAAATTTTCATTGTACATCCCTGTTTTGATTTTCAAATTTCCATAGTATGGGGGAATCAAGTCTAACATGCAGATGTTGGATTGGTGCCGTTGGAATGTTGGCTTCACTTGATTGAGTTCATGCATGAATACATATGTAGGAGTTGTGCATAAATAAGCTCAAAATTTCAGCATTTTTAGTTGTAGTGTTTTCATTTCGGTATTTTCAGTTTAGGAATAAAGGAAGAAGTCCAAAGTGTAGCAGGTTTCGGGAGGATTTCATACTGGATCAACTCACATTTGGGATTGACTCCATGCCCAATGAAAGCTATTGTTCTACAAGTTCTATTTGACTCCATGTCCAATAAAGGCTATTGATCTACAAGTTCTATTTGAATCCATGCCCAATAAAGGCTATTGATCTACAAGTTCTTAGCACTTTGTTACCAAAGTGCTGTCCCCAACTGGAGCTAGATGTTGTAGCCTAATTTGACTCAGCTAAAATTCAAGAGAGGTTATGAGAAATTCAAGATTATTGAGGAAAAATTGTTAAAATTTCAAAAAGACCTGTAATATGCTTGAAAGGATAACCACAAGCTCAATGAGGATTCGTGATCACAGGTGCACCAAAACCAAAATCAAGGAAGCAACAACATTGGAGGTGTAATCTAAGCCAGAGGAGCAACAGAGAGAAAAGTGTGCAGGAGGGCTCAAGTTGGGCTTATTCACATGCAGAACAGTTCAAGAGCCATACCGATGGGCACGTTTAGGACATTACACACCGGAAAAGGTCGAGTTGGGATCATTCGCAAGCTCAGGAGAGATCATAACTTTTAAATATTGAATAAAGCTCAGGAAGGATAGCAGAGTTGTAGAGCGACAATGGTATAAAGAAGAGAAATCAACTAAGACAGAAACACGTAGAATATTTCCAAAGGAGACAATCAGATGACGAGGATCAAATCACAAATATGAAGGGGAAGAGACCGACGACTGAGATGACATTGCAAGTCAAGCAATATATATTGCGATGTGATGAGGAGAAGGGCCACATGTTGGCACTGCGCAAATTCACATCAGCGATTATTGAGTTTACGTGTTAAGGACTTCGCAAGTTAAACAAAACAACTTGTGATGCGGTAAGAATTGAAACTTGTGATGCAATAAAGGGAGGAGCCACATGTTGGCACATCGATCCAGTGCATATTGTACATCGACGAGTTTAGAGTTTAGAATTGAGAATTTTCAAGGTAAATTATTTTTGTTGCGATGCAACAAGGACAGGAGATGGCAGTGTGAGATGGTACATTGGGGCTGTTGGATATGGCGAAGATCTACGATGGAGATTACGTCGCAACTTCACATCAGCATTTGTATTGTTTACCATTTAAGTTATATGTTAAGTTCGTTGATATGCGATGCACCGTGATTGGTCACCATATTATGGGACCCTACAACTATTTTTCCGCGTATATGTCCATAATAATGTTTAAAATGAAGTTTCATGATGCGGTGGGGCTTGATCGCATAAGCGCACATCGCACGATTTAAAAGATAAATGCTAAGGAAAAGTTAAAAACAATGGCATGCGAAGTGCGATGCTGGGCAGATGCGATGTGGTTTCAAAAGCAAACTCAAAAGGTCTTCAAATATGGAGGTAATATATTCCTGTGTTAAATCATATCGGAGGAAAGAAGGAGGATTATAACGTAAAGCCGGTGAAACGCCTTGGTAATGGAGGAAATTTTGAACGCGAATAGAGAGACTCAGGTAAGTGACCCAACACAGAGAAAAGGGGAATAGAAGACTAAACACATCAGGCACGTGTAGAAGAGGTAGAGTTGGGTAGCAGGTGACATGATGACAACGTTCGAAACACAAAAGCATGGGCAGAGTCGGGTGGAGATGCGTTTATGCAGACTGTTAGGAAATCACTGCCGAAACGGAAGGAGACACATCAACAATAAATTAGACTCAGCAAAGGGATTATATTCCAAGTGTATTTTTTTTTGTTTGTTAAGATCGAAGCTACAATGGTGTCCTTGATTACAATGTAATAAGTAGTTTAACAGTTTACGCAGTTTAGGAGTTTCAAGAAGCTCGAGCAGTTACAAACTACTTTTGTTTGTATTTAAGGAAGGGAGAAAGAGTGAAGAGGGGTTCTGAGTTCTGTACCTCTTAGGAACTACATTCTATACTTCTTTTTCTGATTGGTAAATGAAAGAAGTAACAAGTTTCCTGCAACTGTTAATGATGATTCATATTTCTTGTGCCATTTTGTGTTCCTTCCTCTTTGAATGAAGTGAAGTAATGTAGCAACTGGTCTCTTAATTACATCTGTGAGTAAGAGTTAAACAACCTTAATTTGCGCTCCTTCACTCCATCTTTTCTCTCTTCACAAATTCTCTCTGAAACTTTAAAGTGGTATATTCTGCTTCTCAACATATCATTTCGAGTTTCCCCTCTCTTCAAAAAATCCTAATGAGACATTAGAGTAATATATTATGTGTTTACAACATATTATTTCGAAGCTTCTTCTCTCTCCATGAATTTCCTTTGAAACTTAAAAGTGGTAGACTCTGCTCCTCAACATATCATTTTGAGTTTCCCCTGTAGTTCTTCTTTTCATTCAGATATTAACAGTGAATGGAATTGTTAAATCTTTTGTTATTCCAGATCATTAAGGGTTTTAGAGAACTAGTTTCCATAGGGATAGAACAAAGACCTCATGATAAAATAATTTCCGTGACACACTTTTAAAATGTTATTAAGCACTAATTCCTTTCACAACTGAGGGATTGTCTCTTAAGATACAACAAGGTGGATGTTTTAGTCTGGGATATGCAATGATTTCATGGATGAGTAGAAAACAAGATCATAGTGCATTAAGTAGTGTTCAAGCATAATATGTTGCTACATGTGAAGTAGGAAAGGAGGTTGTTTGGTTAAGGAATTTTTTTTCATATTTTTTTGGAAAGCCTCTAGATCCTACAATAATAAATTGTTATTATCGAAGAAGAATCAAGATATATGAAGACCCTGTATTCCATGCAAGAACAAAGCATATCAACAAGTACCGCTACATTAAGAGCATGGTACAATATGGGGTCCTAAGGCTACAATGTATTTTGACAAATGAACATGTAGTTGATGTGTTGACGAATTCTCTTCTAAATAATAAGTATGAATATTTTAAAAGCATGCTTGGGTTGGTCGATATTATAGATTTAGTTGATAGGGAGAGATGAAGCCTCTAATGGCGGATGCTTGGGAGGACATCTGACCAACCTGTGTGTTTGATTTATAGATCCCGAAGAGGGAGGGTGTCGTTGGTCGTGGAGATTTGACCTTGGATAGACACCTAGATCCCTAGGTTGATGGTTAGTGAGTAATCCTAATGGTACCTAGACTGGTTGAAACCTTGAGTCCATCTTAGTCCCACCTAGATAGATTACTCTGCTCAAGAATCTAATTCGCAACACTAAGTGTGCTAGAACTCTTTGTAGTTCAAGATAATTTTGAGATCTTCCATGTACTTGTATATATATGTAATTATGAGCACCTCCCTAGTTAAGAGAAAGTGTTGAAGAATGTAAATAGCTTTGGTCTTCATAATTCTACTTGTCAGAATAAATTTTATTATTAAATAAAATGACTTATTAAAGCATGGGTTTCATGCTTGGGTCAACTTTTTCTAGGTCAAAGCCCCCATTGAGGGCTTCTAGGTTTCTTCTTGAGTCATTAGAGTCATTTTCATTATTATTAGACCCTTATTGGGCTTTTGTATCATGTAAAAATAATTATTTTTGAGTCAAAAATATAATTTGTTACCTCCACACCAAGTCGACACTGCCCTCAACAAGTTGGCATAGTTAGGGAAATTTGACCTTACAAGAAGCCTATATATTGAGAAAATCGACTTCATTTAGAGATCATCATCAACAAGTTCGAGCTTTAAGAAGAAATAAGCAGAAAAGAGTGTGAAGTTGCTGGAGAAGAAGGAAAGAAGATGGGAAGAAGAAAATCGAGTTTTTGGGCTACCTTTCTCTCAGGCATATGAAGATATTGGGCTAAAGCTAGGGCCGAAATTATGTTTATGTTGTAGGATTGAAGTTATGAAGCTCGGGGGCTAAAAATATATTGTTGGGGCTTAAATTTTGATCTACAGCTGCACCTTGAAGCATTGACACTTGGAAGGCTGAGAAAAGGACATCTACAAGGAGGAAGGGTTGACTTGGTGATTGGAGGAGGTCTTTGTCTAGGTCTAGAAGTCTGTAAGTGTCTCATCTTGATTTGAATCTGCTAAAGGAAGAGTGATCGACTAGTTTTTTCCTTGGTTGTGCGCCTATATCTTGTGTCTCTTGCTCTTGTGATATTCATACACATATAATTTGGTAATTTCTTAAAGAAAGATAAACTAAATAAGAAGTAAAAGAGGCCAACATAATTCACAAGTAATTATCAAGAAAGAGAAATCAAATCCTAAAATCTACTAGCATTGATTTCTCAACACTCAAGAGAATATTATTTTAATTTTTACTACTTTTAGATTGCTTAAAGTGTTTTAAGTTATTTTGACATTTTAAATTCCTTTGGAATAATTATGCAAAGTGACTAGTTAGTAACCCTTAGATAACTTCCCACTCACTTGTCTAAGTTTTAGACTAACTACCCACTCAATTGTCTAAGTTTTAAACTAATTAAAATGACGGGTTAGTAACCCTTAGATAACTTCCCACAAAATTGTCTAAGTTTTAGACTAATTAAAACTATGAGTGAGTAACAACAAATCAGGGTTTTTAAGGCTCATAGTTTGCATTAAAGTGATTTATTGCTTGGAGAGGTCCTCTACAACCTAGTATAGGGTGCATGCGTAGATGTAATGTAATGTAAATATTTGACGTGTCCGAGTATATGGCACATGTGTAGATGTAATGTGAAAAATGTAAGATAAGAAATGTACTGCAAGTAAACATTTGAAATGTTGTACAAACACGCAAAAAAGAGGTATGATAAATAAATAAAAATAAAAATAATTAAATAAAAAATAAAACCTCTTTCCTCTTTTTATACTTACTCCAGAGGTATAGTAAATAAATAAAAATATAAATAAATTGGAGGTATGGTATATAGATAAAAATATAAATAAATTGGAGGTATGGTAAATAAAGAAAACCTCTGTTTATACTTACTCTAGAGGTATGGAAAATAAATAAAAATATAAATAGACTAGAGGTATGGTAAATAAATAAAACCTCTTTTTATATTTACTCCATAAACCTTTATATAATATTATGGGCCAAATACCGTATGTATAAAAGAGATATGGTAAATAAATGTAAATATAAATAAACCAAAGATATATTAAAAAATAAAACCTATTTTTATATTTACTCCATCTCTTTATATTTAAGAACACTCAGAAAATATGTTTTATTTAGGTGAAGCCTAAGGGCCAAATACCCTAATATTAATATTATTATTAATTATAATATTCGTATTAATATATTATAATATTAATATTATTAAATTTAATAAATTTGGATCGCAGAGGATTGTACACTACATGCATTGACTATCTCAGGTAAATACGTAAACTTAAATGTAAAAGTAATGTTTAACATTTAATATATAAATTTAACACAGATAAAGTGTCAATGACTATCTCAGGTAAACAAGTAAATGTAAATGTAAAAGTAATGTTTAGCGTTTCATATATAAATTTAACACAAATAAAGTGTTATTGACTATCTCAGGTAAACACATAAACGTAAACATAAATGTAAATGTAAAAGTAAAAGTAATGTTTAACATTTAATATATAAATTTAACACAAATAAAGTGTCCAATTGTATTTGTGAGGAAGCATCTATTTGACACTGGGAAGAGTGAAATAATATTTGTGAGAAAGGATTTCAGGAGTTGTGCAGAGTGGAAAATAGTATTTGTGGGAAAAGATTTCAAAGATAGATATTTAGGTTTGCCTGACTATGAAACAAAGTGATTTCAAGAATCTATTTCTAAATGTGTAAAAAACCACCTAGATCCATCTTAACTCCACAACTATCAAACCTTGAGAGGGATCAAATATTTTGAGGTGCAAACCTTTCCTCAAGTTTTTCACTCAAAAAAGAGGTTTTCACCTCTAGAGATTTGATCCCTATCGGAGCTTGATAGATCGGGAATTTAGATGGATCTAGGCTGGTGTATATTTTCATAAGTTGCTAAAAATATGACATAACTTGTTGAAGCAATAATGTTAGATAATTCTTCGAATAATTTCTTATTTTAAGACATGTGGAACTAATACCAATGTTATAAAAAATGTAGTGTTTCATTAATGTAACAACAATACTATGGCAACAATGGTGTCAGAGCTACATAAAAATAACATTGTAATAGGGGTGTTGTAGCAAGTTAACAAAAACACCATAACAAAGGTGTTGGAACATCTTAACAACAAAAATGTAACATGGGTGTTGCAATAATGCAATAACAACATTGTAACAATAATATTGGATCAAGTTAACAACAACAATGTAATACAAGTGTTGTAATAAATCAACGACAACATTGTAACAATAGTGGCTGGCATACATAGCTTACACAAAGGAAATTAAAACCAAAGAAATTGTAGATAATAAATGAAGCACACTGCTTAGATAAATTCACCATAGGGAAATGATATTTGATCTTATTTCTTAATAAATTTATGGGGATCTTTCTCTCCAAAAATCACAAAATAGGGTTCGCAATTACATGTATTTATACAATTTGTTTTGGTTTTCACTAATGTGAAAATCCAAATGTTTTGAAGACCCCCAGTTGTTCAGAAGATGAATTGTCAAACATTTTGAAACACTGAATTGTTTAGAAAAAACATACATTTGTTGTTGTTGTTGTCACAACCTCAAAAATCTCTGCCTTGACACAAAATGACTTGATATTGTGCCCAAGTCCATTTAATCACCTGTTATGCAAGACTGGAGATACCAAACTCTAGTGCAACTTCTCTAATAGTTCATATTTTTTGAACATTTCTACACAATTTTCCTAAGTATGAACCTTCTTGAGATATATATGCCCCACCTCTACCAAGAGCCTATCTTAGAAAATGGTACTTAATATCAATGTGCTTAGTCTTGCTATGATAAACTGGATTAAAAGACAAATTTAGGGAAATTTGATTATCACATAGTAGTTTCACATTGTCCTTTTTATTTCAAGACACATCCACAAGACCCTTTAAACAAATTTCCTATTTGTAATCATGTGAGACAATGATATATTTTTCCTCAGCAGTGGATAAGGAAAATTTTTCTTGAAGTTTTGACATCAAACTAATTTATCCTCTTTCATGTCTAATGTCATAGCCTGAAGTAGATCTCATTTTTTCTAAATCACCTACAAAATATAAGTCAACATAACCATAGAATGAATCACAAAATCCCTCAAAGATAGTGTAATAATTACCCATTCCTTTAAGATTCTTAAGCACCAATTTCACTACTGTTCAATAATCCTTTCTTCAATTTTCCATGTATTTGCTAACAACACCAACTGAATGTGAAATATTTTTTCTAATACATACCATAGCATACATTAAACATCTTGTTGCACTGACATATGGTATATGAGACATATATTCCATTTCTTCCTTACTATTAGGACATAATATTGAATAAGCATAAAATTAGAAGCACAAGGGATATTCATAGGTTTCACTTTGTTCATATCGAGCTTCATGAGTATTTAATATGCATACTTCTATTGTAATAACCAAAGCTTACCCTTTTTTCTTACTTGTAGCACTCCCTTCCACCCCTTGTAATATCTCGGGCTATGGAAGGTGTTAATTATTACTTAACCTGACCTTCAAAGTCTGTTATGAAGATGAGGTTATAAAAAACCTTTCCCTTCAAAAGTTTGTGGAATTAATTTCTGATACTACCATTGTGTATAGCTTGTCAAGATATTTATGACAATATAAAATTTATCTCAATCCAACTCTAGGTTTGAGAGTTATGGCTTACTAAAGTTAGACCAATTACATAATGCCACATGTGGCCCAAATGGACTAGCCATGTCTATGCAAGAAGTTCCATGACACACTACATCAACTTGGGAAAGGCTCCATGGTGAAAAAGCCAACCAAATCTGGGTGGCTTTTAGTACTACCGGTATCCGAATTCATACCCTTTTCTCTCCATTAAGCGCTGGTAGACCACAGGGGCCTTGAGATGAACATGGGCCATTGATCAGTCCCACAGACCAATATAACCTTCCGATTATGGATCTTGATTTAATGATGGACCCACAATGGGAATCCCCATGTCATTCCCCCCCACCCCCTCTATTAACCCAAGATGGACCAGGATGCCTTAGGGTGATCATGAGTCATTGATATGGGCACACCACTAAAATCACTCAATTGAAAATGAACCCTAGGGTGGTATCATTGATAGTTTCCTATATGGTTTCCATGTGGTCCTTATTAGGCCCCATGTGGCATTGCAACGTCAACACAGGCTTGCAAGTCCCACTAGGCCTGAACCTTTTCATGTTATGTAGGAACTTTACATTATATCTAGTTCAAGGCCAATATGGGATGTCAACATTTATCCATTGTTGATGGATCCTCAGATCCTCAGACCTTCAAATTTATTGATCACATTGAGATTAATCTAGTTCAATGGACATCTAGAATCCATGAGGGTGTACACCATGTGCCAATCCTGGATCCCATATACACTTTCAACTTCTTGAGAAAATAAAATCACAAGCTTGTGCTTATGAATCACGAATTTGGGGCCCACCCAATATCTCTAGTTAAAACTAAAAATTATCAATAAAAACGGTCCCATTTGGATTTGAAATATTCTCCAATGTGGACGTGCCATGTCAATATAGATACCCAAATTACTAGATGCATCCAACCAAGGAATAAAAAATCCACCCCTCAAGTATTTGGATATAAAATACATCTATGGGGACCATATGACCCCGAATAAATCTTGATACATCAACACTTGGGCATTGGAATGGTATCCAGACTAGACACAAATTCCATAAAAAGGACCATTCAACCTTATATAAATCCAGATTTCTACTAATATTTGTAGATAGGGAAATTGATGGAAATCTATTATAATTTCCCAAGGAAACAATGCTTCTATCAAATCACTAAGTTTATAAGACAATGACCAAATCTTGAGAAAATTACTTCAAATATACAATGCCATATCCACATGAGTTTAAGGCACTAATAAAACTTATCTTACCTTTGATTTTAATCAAAAGAGAGAAATGGCTCCAAAATCTAGGTTTCACAAGGTCACTACAGACTAAGCGTTAATGAGTGAAACTCATGATATCGCAACATTATACAAGAGTGCATAAACCACATGATCATCAAATCACTGTTAAACCAAATGACTATCTACACTCTATTGAATCCTCATTTAACATACAACACATGAAAGAAGCTACAATCTTAAGTGTGGCAATGAGCCGGTCAATTCATAAACATATCATATGGTTGGAAAACACATATAATAATAATTTCACAGAGATACCTCATAAAACCACAAATAATCATATAAAAACCCTACAATTCATTAAAATATAATCATTACACAATCCTAGAGGTTCAACATATCCATAAATAAATATGAGACAAGTCATTCACCATGAACATGTAATGAATTCATATTATTTCCATTAGAAATGCTGAACCATAATTTTTACAATAATATATTAACAATTTTATCACCCATATTTCATTCATGCATAGGTCATTATACTTATTTGAATAACTTGAAATGGATGGAAACTAAAGGAGAGACTTCAACTCTCCACCCAACCATTGGCTAGCTATACCACAACATTTCTTGTACTTGACCACCCCCAACTGAATCCAAAGTCTAAGGGGATGCTTGCTCAGGTAATTCACCCAAGGCTTAGTTGGGGTATTACTCATTTCTAGGAGTTTGAATCTACTTACAAGGTGGTTTATCAACTATATTTCCAAGGAAATCAATATAGAATCCCATAGCCCATTTTCTAGGTGGTTTATCAATCCTCTTGGCAAGCACCACAAAGGTTCTGCTACCCTACCTAGTGGTTTAACGACCTTACAACAAACACCCAAGTGGTTTATCAACATATTGTCATTGATACAACACCATCCAAATTTTGGCCTATATTCAAACTTTGGAGCCTCCCTTTGATGATGTGATTTGTTGTTTCTATTTATTTGATTCATCCCATGCTTGCTACCGAAGTTTCTATGTCCCATTTTGAAGGAATTATAAGTATCATGTTTTGTTAAGGGAAGTGTCATTCTTTGTGAAAGGTAGTTATGGCACACCCTCAAGGTATTTTGCACTTTCTTGTTGCATTTGATATTTGTGCCAAAAGGTGTATTGTAGGTGTCACACTTGGAGGTAAGTGTTTTTTTTTAATTGTTTTAATGGATGCATGTTGGTTTTGGTTGCTAAGTGTTTCATTGTCATGTGGGTTTTCATTTATAAGTGTGTGATCATGTTCAAGTCTTGTTACATTCTCTAGTCTCATTCTCTATCTTACTGGTCCCACACTTAATCAATTTTGGTGTTTTCTTATCTTTGCAACTTATCCGACCAAGCACTTATCTCTCTGCCACCTGGAGCTATGTGTTGTGTAGCCACAAGCTCAGTCAAGCATCTTATGCCTCCTGGAACTGCACACTGCACAGTCATAGTGAACTACCTCCAACAACGACACACTGCACAATATTAGTGGTAAGTCACTATCGGTTTCTCTTTCCCAATATGTAGTCCTTGCCTAGTCTTACCTCCACTGCACACTGCACACTTTCAGTCAACAATCGAGTCATTTCTGACTCCTGATAGTGCACAATTTTGTAGTGCACTGACCCTTCCTCTCAAAATTGTGCACTGCGCAATCATAGTGAGAAAGAATGTCATCCCTACCTTCCTAGCTTTCTCAACTGCACATTATTGCCTCCATATCGCTCATCCATTGCACATTATGAAATCACATGACCTAGATCCAACCTAGATCCATCTTAACCCTGGATATATCAAGCGCTAAGAGGGATCAAATATCTAGAGGTGAAAACCTCTTTTTTGAGTGCAAAACTTGAGGAAAGATTTGTACCTCAAAATATTTGATCCCTCTCGGGGCTTGATAGATTCAGATTTAAGATGGATCTATGCTGGTTTTTTACACATTTAGAAATAGATTCTTGAAATCACTTTGTTTCAGAGCCGAGAAAGGTTTTAGGCAAGGTAGAAATTAAATCATTCTAATTTGGTGGTGTTTCACCCAAGGTAGAAATTAAATAATTCTAATTTTGTGGTAAGAGTGATTTATTACACATGATCACATCCATGGAGTCGAAGTAGATGGAAAGGTAAAAACAAAAAGGTAGAAAAAAAATAAAATGCAGGAGCAAATGAAATCACTTGTCTCTCTAGCCCGACCAAGCACTTATCTCTCTTCCACCTTGAGCTATGCATTATGTAGTCACAAGATTCATTCAAGCATCTTATGCCTCCTAGAACTTCACACTGCACAGTCATAGTGAACTACCTCCAAAAACGACGCACTACACAATATCAGTGGTAAATCACTATCGGTTTATTTTTCCCACGATGTAGTCCTTTCCCAATATTACCTCCACTGCACACTGCACACTTTTAGTCAACAATTGGGTCATTTTTGACTCTCAATAGTGCAAAATTGTGTAGTGCACCGATCCTCCCTCTCAAAATTGTGCAATGTGCAATCACAATGAGCAAGCATGTCATCCCAACCTCCCTAACTTTCTCAACTGCACATTCATGCCTCCATACCTCTCATCGATTGTGTATTATGAAATCACATGGCCTAGACACTCCATCCCTACCTCCTACTCCTGTGCATTGCGCAATCGCTAGGACTCCTCCATAATCCTACACATTATCCCAACTCATTTAGTATTTTGCATGAGAAACAATATAGACTAGGAGATTTTTGGACTGATGTCATCTTGTCATTAGTGAATTCCATTTGTAGGTGTTATTATCTTGACATTAAAAGATGGTGCTCAAGGGGGATGTCAAAGAGAAGCCACAAGAAGACAATGATGAAGTTGAAGATACAAATAGACCATCAAGAAAGGAGATAAAGGGACACTAGATCATGATAGAAGAATGAATATCAAGATCATATGGAGGACTCTATATCCTCACCAACCTCTTGGAGAATGAATTTTAAGATCAAGCAATACCAATTCTGAAGATGTGAAGATAACAACAAGAAGAAAAGTTTGGCATTGATATAATAGAATGAAGTTCCATGTCACCATTTCCAAGTCACGACTTCTCAAAGTGTCACCATGGAAGTCACACGTGTCATTTTATTTTGCGACATGTAATATTTTATTTTTGAGAAAATGTGAAAATGTAAAATTTGTGGAAGCCCAAGGGTCACACATAGAATGTGAAGAGTCATGTAGAAGCTTAAAGGTATCTTAGGAATTATAAAAGTCATATGGAAGCTCAAGAGTCATCAGGGAAGGTCAAGAGTCACAAGGGATGTGGAGAGTCGCCTCATTTGTTATATATACACCCTCATAGCTCAAGAAAAATACTTTTCACCTTGGCTTCTCAAGCTAAGTATAGGAGAGAAGATTAGTCTTTTGAGAAGCAAGTAGTTGCTTAACGTTCCACTATTGGAAATAGTGCTGTATCATTGTAATGGTGTATCTTGGGACTTTCACTTTATAATTTGAATCCCTTGGATCCAACACACTTTAATGCAAATGTCATGAATGATTGTAAGACTATTCTTTCATTGTTGGCGGTGTATGTTTGTGTTTTTACATACTAATGAAAATGAACTATTTCATTGGCTTTAGTATGCATCTTTGAACTGTGCGTCTCTTGTTTTCATGATCATTATTTCTTTATGAAATATTTTGTGAGATAGCTAAAAATTCTCTTAGATTTATGCATGTTTCTTTACCAAGATAGTACTATTAGTATTCTTTTAAAGACTCACTTTCCTCCCCCTTTTAGTGAAAGATCCATTATACATTTTTCTATTCAATACATCACAAGACTAAATTACTTGTTTATCTCTAAAGTATATGTGTTTTATCTTGTGTCATTTATTTCATCTAACGAAAATCATTAAGGATATGGTAGGTGAGTCTATTCCCTAGATGGGTCTCCTAATCCAAAAGGTGTTAGGCCTAGTTGGGACTTTATATTTAGGCACCAACTCCATCTCATATATCCGAGAAAGGAGAGTCCCCTCACCAAGGTCTAAAGTGTGCATACAAATTTACTTACGATAAACTCTATCATATTCTACTTATCACTCGTCAGCTTGCTAGATCTCTTGGATTACTTCTTGTCGCATATGTTCTTCCTCCTAAGCAATAAAGGAAAGAGACCATCCGTCGTGGTGTTTTAGTATCTTTAGTGGAATAATTGTTCACTTCTAATATTGAGGATTTTGCTATCTCACTTGAAGATTCAATTCAATAAGGATGCCCTATACCACCTATCAGTGAAGATATGGAAGGATACAAGAAGGATTTTCCATTTTTTAATGAAGAACAATTAAGATATTAAGAACAATAAGATAAAAACGAGAATTTGAATGGTGAAGGAGAAGAGTCTTTATAATCAAAGAGTGAGGAGGAGGAGGAGAATGAAGACATGGTCGATGAACCAAGGGCCTCTTTCTCTTCCGTGTAATATCCATTTCTTACCAAAGCACCCGAAAAACTTGCTTACAAAGTATGATCTAGATAAGAAAGTGAAGGCCGAAGATCAAATTGATGAATTTTACTTGCATCTATGAATGTTATAGGTATTTTTTTTATGATGTTTCCTATATATTATTTCTGTAGGTTTTAACCCTGAATAGAAATTATCTACACATGAATCTTATAACAGAAAAACAAACAATAGCGAGAGCATAAAACATAAAACAGATAAACACAGAGATTTTCCCCCAGATCCCAAATTGGGACGACCAGCTTGATATTTCATTATATTCCTTTTAGTGTTACAGCACATATATATACATGCCGAAGCATACATAAACCCTAATCCATTAACCCTGGATTAGATCATAACCGTAGTTCCCTTGACCGGATCTACAAAATACTAGGGGTTGAAAACCATCGTACCCCAAAACCATGTGAAAAACCATGCACAAAACCATGGGCGCGTGATTAGTCGTGGAAAGAATATAACACATACCCAAAAATTTCCATACACTCTTGAAGGTAGAGCATCAATTTCGTACCATAGCCTTCGACCAAATTCAGTTCAGAATTGGAGGGAGTTTAAATAATTATTCTTAGAAAAGTTTGCTGATGATAAAACTTCATCAATGTTACTTAAATAACTCATAAAAATTAATATGGGGGATAAATAGAAGGTTAAATATTTCAATCAAATATTTACATGTATTTTGAATAAATTCCCCACTAATGTGCAACCTCATGATTCAATTACTAAGGACTATTATATTGTTTCCTTTCCCACTAACATTTAAGTTTTTGTTAAGCGTGTTGCAAAATAAACTTTGGCTCTCAACCTTGTGGAAGAAATTGTTCTCGAAAAAGAATTAAGGTCTATTGGGGTAATTGCTAATCAGGAAGATTCAAAAGACTCGAAAGACAATAGAAAAAAGTCCCAAGCCTCTTCTGCTAAAACTAAAGAAAAATATCCTTTTGACATGGAAAACTTGAATAAATGCTTGAATTTGCTAACCAATGAAGTATCCAAGCTAAAAAGGAAGTCAATCAAGGCATCTACAAATAAATTTTTTTTGAAGTTGTTTATTAAGAAGAAAATCAATTAATTGACTAAGTCTGCATAGATTTCTATTGTTGTATTAAGTGTTGAGAACTTGGGCATAGATAACTATTGTACTTTTCATCAAGAAGCACATTTAGAAAAAACATGCCCTCAATGGAAACACAACTTGAATGTTGTGGTTTCTAATGTTATCAAAAGCTTTCCATCATAAGTTAATTAAGAGCATACTCAAGAGAATGATGAAACAACCTCGACAGAGGAAAACATAAGTGTTGGTGATTCAATCTTCACTTTTGATATTATCTTGAACAGTGATCGACAAGGTGCTTGTGAGTCCCCAACGAGTGATGCTCCTCCTCAACAACCTGTTAAGCACTTCAATCTAAGGATCAAAGGACTAGTTCCTAAGTAGGATTTGAGGAATAAATTGTTGGGAAATATTTTACCTCCTAGTAATCTTGTTCATATCACTTAGAACAAACCCAAAAGTGCACAACCTCAAAGAATTATTCTGGAAATAATAAGAACAAGTCTGTCACTGCTAAGGTATCAAACAAAGTCACATCACCTACCACTTCAACACACCCTGACCAAGATGAAGATATATATTACAATGTTCTTGAATACATGAAGAAAGATCGCACTAATATTTCCATATTTGAGCTAGAAAAGTTGGCAGGGAAATATGAGTTGATCATCTAAGCATTTGCATCTCAACCTCTGTTATGTAGAATAGTTTCCTACTATTCTCGAATCGATCGTTATTGAAACTAATTTAAATTTTAGATCCTCTTGCCCCCATTTTCTTTTAACTTTTGAGATTTCAATTATAATGTCCATAATTTCCTATTTGATTATGGTGCATATGTGAATGTCATGCCTTTATATGTTGCAAATAAAATCAATGCTAAATGGAAAAATTGACGCCATAATCATATAGTTATATAGATATTTAGTACATGCAATTTTTGAGATTAACAATGTTATAATTAGTTTATAATTTGATCATAGGGTTTACCAATGTATTGAATTTGTCATCATGGACATTCTGAAAGATTATGGATTAATTTTAAGTAAAGACTGATCTAGAAAGTTGCAAGGATACTTTGCTACTAACTGGTCACATTTGTGGCTTCTTTACAAGGGAAAGAATAATCAGATTTGAGTTGAGAGTGAACCTTTCATGAAAAATAATGTCATGATGCTTGAAGCTCTTAATGATCCAATTATCTATGCATAATAAATTTTCAGAAATTATTTCTTAGAAGTTTATCATGAATGATATCTTGCACAACCATCTCCTGTACCACCAGATACATAGTTGGAACTCCTTCCTTGCAATACAACTAGTGATTATGAATTTTGTAACATAGATGTACATATTAATATCATATGAGCTAACCTTGTTTCTACTAACATTTGGACTTTATATTTTGACATTTTGAAAACATAGGAGGATTCTGGAGCTAGTTGTATTTTGATTGATCCACAAAGGAACAAGTATCTGATCTCATGTTGATTATAATTCGAGTGCATTAACAACATTGTTGAATACGAAGCGATCATTCTGGGATAAAAGAAAGCCATAGACCATAAGGTAGAAGAAGTAAAGGTAATATATGGCTCAAATATTGTCACACGTTAGGTACAAAATACTATTCATTGTGTGTCACCTAATCCGAAAAACTACCAGCAAGAGGTATGGAGTCTTATTTGTTTCTTTAAATCCTTTAATATAAATTATGTTCCTAGGATTCATAATGAAACTGCAGACACATTATATAATGTTGCTGCTAGGTTAACCCACTTAGTATGGTTTTTCCATTGATATTATTTATAAGCCACCTGTACCCGATAATGTTACTAATTTTTGTGTTTGTAATGATGACCAACAAATACTAGATTTTATGGCCAATGCTGATGTATTTAAACATGCAGCGATAGATCAAGATGAGCATGAAATAAATTGGTGGGAATAAACTCATACACATAAGGGAAATCCCATGCCTAAGGGTGTGGTATCTTTAGAAAGTCTTTATGACCTGCATAACTACTTTAAGGGTCCAACCAATGCAAAGACACATAGTTCTACTCTATCACACAGAAAAGTTAACTTGGTTACCAAAACAAATATTAAGAATCTTGATATGTTTTGTTATCCCCAAGAGTGACAATCCCCAAGAGAGACAATAATTTTTCCTTATTTTCAAGAAATACAGAGATGTATTCACATGGACCTATGATTATTTGAAGACCTATGACACACAAATTATCCAACGTGTGATACCCATTAAGGAAAAGGTAAAGTCATTTCAACAAAAGTTAATAAAATTCCATCCTACACTTGAAATCCTCATTCATAAAGAAGTAAGGAAACTTGTGTATGCTTGGATCATATTCCAAGTTCGCCATTCTACCTGGGTCTCAAATTTAGTTTATGTTAGAAAGAAGTCTAGAGAGATACACTTATGTGTTTATTTCCACAACCTAAACTAGGATTTGGATAAAGATAATTAGTGCGTTCCATCTATGGAGTACATACTCCAGATGGTATCCAGGTCAGATATGTTCTTGCTATTAGATGAATTTTCTGGATACAATCAATTCTAGTAATAGAACCCAACATGGGGTAAGAACTACATTAAGGACTAAATGGGCTACATTTGCATTTTGATGAATGTCATTTTGACTCATAAATTATAGTGCTACCTTTAAATAGGTTACATACATCACATTTTGTGGTATGATTGGAAAAAGTGTGGTACTATACTTGGATAATGTAACAATATTTTCAAAGAAAAGATCTGATCACTTTCATCATCTAAGGGAAATGTTTGAGCGGTGTCGAAAATATGGTATATATTTAAATCCTTAGAAGAGCATCTTTAGAGTGTCTGAGGGAAACCCCTTGGGACACATTATAGCTAAGAGAGGAATTAAAGTGGACCCAGAGTGGGTCAAGACTATTGCCAATACCATATAGAGATGTGTATATAAAGCTCCAAATCAGTTGTGCTTGGTTTAGAGAAGATTTTGACTTCATGTTTGGTTATATAACACCATGGACACTGTTCCTCCAAGGGAAAGGAGTTTGTGACGGACCATGGGTGTTGAGGAGGTAAATCCCCTCTGCGGACAGAGGCGATCCCTACTAGCCCAGCAGGGGTCTAGCAACAATCAAACAATGTTATGACGCAAGTTCCTAGTTACGAATGAAAGACTAGAGATAGAAGCCTACCTGGATTCCAACGCTATGATCTGAAGAAGAGAGCGTCCCCGTTCCTCAGCCTCGGCAGATCACGATCCCTCCACGATCTCCGCGGATGAACACCTGCACATGCAAGAAACAAACAGATACAAGCATAAAACCCGGCATACGTAACTAAACATCAGTCAGAAAGGACGTTACTCACATTAACATGATGGAAAACAGAGTGGAACCATAATCATAATCATCTATTAAATAACCAGTGAAGAGAGATTACAACCAAGTTCTGACGTCGCGGTCTCCTTCGGACGGGTCTCCAGTCGTCCACGTCTCGCAAAGCTCGCCAAAGAAAGGGAAAACCTCTCCAGAGTCTCGTGACAATGGTCTCCTTACTTGAGTCAGCCTTAAGGGAAAAAGAGGATTCTTTACAACACAAAGGCTCTTGGGAATATGGAGATTCAGAGCTTAGGCACTTCAAGACTAGCTTGCCATGGATTTGAAACTGACTTTTATAGATGTGGAAGGAGGGGAGTTGGGATCCCTATTATTATGGGATTGACCCTATCAACAAGGCAGGTTCCATGGGAGGTGGCAAAACCACTTCCCTTCCATAGAACTCCCGCAGCCAAACCTCCCAACTCAAGATAGGCAATGGTTTGTGAGTTTGTTGGAACTCAACTTCCGCCATCCTTATTTAAAAAACGGTCCCTAAATTGGGTGGCGCGACTACGGCTCTATGACAGAGCGCCAGTTGGCGCGACCTCTTTGCAGGATTTTCCCCATTGGCGCGAGTACTGAACTGCCTGCCCGCGCCAATGCCAAAAGGGGTGTTTTTCATGATTTTTGCAAGGAGATGTCTCAAGGGAAAATAAAGCTCATGCTTAGAGGAATGCATTGATGATGTTTTCAAGGCATGAAAATGTTCACAGGTCACAAAATGGGTCCTCCATTGTGCGGGACGGGGAATGGTAGGGACGGTGACAAATTACTGTGTAACAGATGCCCCCTAAAGTATGAGGCCCGAGAGAGAGGGGTGAAATGCTTTACGAGAACATGTTCAACTGAAGGCCCGCCGTCGGAAAACCTGCGCAGAAAGATACAACTGATATCTCAAGTACATGATGTATAAGTGGTATGGACGCATCCATCCGAAACAGAGTATGCTATAATCCGGATCTAGGGTATGGGCGCAGCCATCCAACTAAGGTCAAACCAATAAACTGAGTGTGGTAACGACATCGTGGTGAATGTGTACAATAATAATAAATGAGCTGAATTGTGGAACAATCAGGATGCCATCCACTCTAATGAGGTAATTTTATAAACTGTACGATAAAAGACTGGTGTGTGTTTCATCAACGATTACCCGGCCAATGATGAAAAGGCCCCATTATGACAGACGCGAAATGACTCCTGTGTGACAATCGCTCTCAAGGTACGACAGGTACAATCTACGGCGTGTGAATAAATGAGTTGACGTCGAACACCCGCAGAATCACTCGATCGGAGGCCAATGATGTAAACCTCACGTCGAATGCGACGAACCTGCCATTGAGGCATGCAGGCTCCAAGGTACCATCAGGAGTCTTTAGACCAACTTCCTGGATAATGAGTTGAAGTCGACACGAAGTGACCTTGATCGAAGGTGGGCCATAATAGTTCCCTCATCGACACGAGACGAGAGGAACATGATATTCCAACTGTAGAATCGAGGATCGTATGAAAATAGAGCGTTGATAATTATGACCAACTTCTCTTGAGCACATAAATGGCACGACGATGGACTTGAAAAACCTAGAGACCGAATGAAGTCTGTGAGTGACCAACGGTGAACGAGATGAGAGGTCAAAAAAAGAATTACCCAAACCCATGAAACTAAAGTGAAACAGCAAGGACGAGATGTCCCCAACCCGACACGGATGCAGACAAGTGCCATGTTCAAGAGCGACATACTGCCGACGACAACGACGGTGGTTCCATTTTTCCCCCACCATTTCTGGCGAGTACCCCAATTATTTTTGATAACAAGCTTGAAGGGGATAGCATATGCTTGTGATATAAGTCCGCCCTTCGGGCGAATCCATCCTAGTGCATTTAACGAGTCCCAGGAAGGAGAAACTCGGAGAACGTCATTTTGACTAGATCCGATGTCATCGGGGTTTAACGAGTCTGACAAAGGAAGAACTCGGCGTCTTTTCACGTTTAGAGAGTTTGAAAAGACAGCGGAAAAGAAAACTCCACAGGTCCCTTTTCGTAAATAGTTCCCCAGATCCGAAAAGGTAGAAAACAATATCCGGGAAAACCTCCTAGTCGCGATAGGCTAGGGTATTCCTTTTTCGTAATCAATCCATCCCGGCCCGAAAAAGGGTTAAACTTATACCAGGTGAATGTCGATTCGTGTCCATTTTAACGAGATCGAAACGACAAGGGCCTCGGCGATCTTTTCATATTTAGAGAGTCAGAAAAGAGCTGAAAGATGACTCCAGAGTGACTTTTTCGTGTATTTACCAAGTCCGAAAAAGTATAAAATACAACTCGTTTCCATCTTTTAAGTCGCAAAAACCTGCTGCTGCACATACCAAGCAAGCGTAAAATCCATTTTCGACATAACATATGCAAATATTTGATAAAAATAACTTTTAAAACTCATTTAACGTCGAAAAAGTTATAAATATGTCAAATTGGTAAAAATAAAATTACTTTTTACTATTTACCTCGGTGGAGAGCAACAGTGGTCCTTTTGGAGCAGAAACTTCTGACGGTGATTGCGACAAATCCAGTCGACCATTCAGCTTCTCGTCTGTCACAGGTAAGAGGCGCTCTTTTGCTCTTCATTTTCATTCATTTTTTAATAGCTTTCCCTTAGAAATCAGTTTTGTATGGTCATTTTTAGAATTTTAGGGCCGGGCCCATTGGCGCGGGTATCGGGCACGGACCCGCGCCAATGAGCTCTTTTTGTAAAGGGCTCACGCCACGTGGCGCGATTGTTCGCAAAACAGCCGCGCCAGCGGCCGAACCTTAAATTTCGCCCAAAATTTCGACATTTAAACCAAATTGCTTGGGATTCGAAGCTCATCAAAGATCTAACTAAGGGTTTTTGACCATGTGAATGCAGAAAATCACTCAAAATGGCAATCGAATGGAAGGAACGAGAGCACGGAGACGAGGATGAACAGGCCATGCAAAGCCTAGCTTGCATGAATGCACTTAGAAACTGTGGATTGAAAAATTTCTTCCTCACGCCATGTTTACGAGCTCAGCCCGAGCTCCTCCAGTATCTAATCAGTATCTGGGACGAACAGGAACAGGTGTTCAGGTTACGAGACCAGGTGTTGGAGCGGATACTTAACGATGTTTGTTCATCATGGGTTGTCCGCGGAAGGTCCAATCACATCGCGACTAGAAGCAGACCATCTCGAGAAAAGATGGAGAAGCCGACGCGGGTGTGCGGGGAGCACAGAAGCAAGATCGAGGAAGCAAGAAAGGTGGATGTCCACACACTATTCTGATCTCGCCTTTCGAAGTAGTTCTCCTTACCATTACGTGGAGTGCGGGTCGCCGAGCTCACGCGAGGCCACGAGCCCAACTCTGCGGCCTCGGGGCCATGGGTCCTTGCTTGTTCCCGCGGGCGGCAGGTAACTATCAACATGGCGGCTCACAAGGGAGGTGCAAACGAAGCTGGCTGCAGTTGGTTGTTCCATCTTGGTATCGTTCATTCGGAACACATACCCAATCTTCCCGAGAACCGAGCCACGGTCGCCGAGTCCGATACCACGAGAGCCACGAATGGTTCGCTGGGCAGCACTGATGCCTAGATCTGGAGGTGGCCAACAGATGTCCTGGAGGCCAGAGTTCTTTAGGTGGTTACGGCGCCAGCTGATCGTCGTGGAAGACTGGCCCTATTCGGGAACTGACTTTACTGGGGACCCAGACCTCCCACTACCAGAAGGAGATGACTGGGACGAGGAGCTGGGTAAGACCTCATATTTTGATTTTATGTTTATATGTTTTTTTTTGTTAATACACATTCGTCTTAACACAATTATATATGCATGCAGATGTAGGACCTGAGAGACCAGCCAGGATGTCTCCAATCTCCCGGAGGACACAACTCGCCCCTGAGGTTCAGGGGGAAGGCACCGGAGGAGAGGAACTGATCCATAACCTTGAGGGGATTGCCCATGGGATCCCGGACTATGCCCGACTATCAGACGTACCGATGGCATACCAGCGCCACACGGTGGGAGTTCCGAACCGGATCCACCGAATCCTGAGGCGCCTAGTGCGTGCAGTGACGTGCTACCATGAGCACCATGCGGATTAGTCTTTAGGATTTATGCCACACCTATTTTTTGAGAGACACAGTGTCTCAGGATGTACTAAGACGATTATGTATATTTTTTGAGTTTTATGTGACACACTCTATGTAAACATTTCGATATCTATATATATACATATCTATTTCTGGATGAGTCTTTCTTCACATGTGATGATGATTTATAAATTGCGCAAATGTCTGTCTAATACCAAATTTGCTACTGCATCTGTTAATGTATTCAAATGCCTGGGTATATGATGATATGTAATGTAATCAAAATTCCTTTCCAGTAATCGAATACGCAAATACAGACGTAAGATGGACGGGTTCCTTACCGAATAGTGTCCATTCAGTTGTAACACTATAAGTTGTGAATCTAGGTACACGAGAAATTCACGGATACCAAGGTTTACTGCCTCGGTTAATAATTCCAACACGGCACTATATTCCGCGATGTTGTTCGTGGTATGTCCTAAACACACACCTTGCAGGTTAATCAACTCACCAGCAGGATCATAGATTACCCAGGCTGCGGAAGACAGATTCCTGGTACTGTGGGAGGCACCATCCGCGAAACCAACAAACGGATGAAGAGACATCTGCACAACCAAGAAGACCCGATCAGCAGAAATATGTTTACAAAGCACACCACACTATGCACACAAATGACAATCACACACCTATGTACACACACCACACCAAGAAATCACTTCAGGCATAATACTTTTTAAGGTACAGCCCATTCCTGGGCTGCGCCAGCGGAACTCCTTCGTAGTCTATAAGCTCGTAGGCCCCATTTTTCAAAACGCGCTTTACTATATAGGGACCGTGCCACATAGGCTGGAGCTTACCGGCTCCAAGCTTATCATGTGCCTGATCGTACAAGAGAACGAGGTCTCCTTCAATGAAAGAACGGGGAGAAACAGTTTGATCAAAATGAGATTTGACCCTCTTCTTTTGTGCTTCGATGATCAAAGCAGCTAGTCGACGGGTTTCATCCAACCATTCGAGATACAGAAGACGTTCTTCCTCAGGGGAGGTATCCGGTAAGAGCTCCACAGCTAATTTAAGCGAAGGAATTTCACATTCAACCGGCAGAGTAGCTTCCAGACCGTACACCAATTGGAATGGTGTGAACCCGGTTGCACTCTTAGCAGACGTTCGGTATGCCCAGAGAGCTGAGAACAGTTGGAGATGCCAATTGGATTTATGAATCCCAACTGTTCGCTGAAGCATGGTGACCAAAACCTTGTTCACCGCTTCAACCTGACCATTCGCTTGAGGGTAGGATGGTGTTGAGCTGTCGTGACGCAAGCCCAACGTTGAAGTCAGCTCCGTCATCATGTAATCACGGAAATGAGTACCATGATCAGTGACGATGGCTTGAGGAACCCCGAATCATGCAATAACGTGGTTGAATATAAATGAAGCAGCCGTTTTCCCGTCAGCAACTAGTGTAGGCATCGCCTCGGCCCACTTAGTGAAGTAGTCGACGGCGACAATGATATACGCATGCCCCCCGGCCGAGTGAGGGTTACACGTCATAAAATCCACGCCCCATTTCACAAAAGGGCCGACGGTAATAACGGGATGCAAAGGCAACGGCAGTGCGCGCATCTTGCGCTGAAAAATCTGGCATGGATGACATTTTCGGACTGCAGTGATACAATCCTTGAATATAGAAGGCCAGAAATAACCTGCCCGTAGAATCTTTTGGGAAGTAGCATACCTGGACATATGTCCGCCACAGGCGCCACTGTGGCAGTCATTTAAGACTTTCTCAGCCTCTTCCAAGGTAAGGCATCGGCGGAGCACCGAATCTACTCCAATGCGATATAAGGTATCTCCTACTATACGGTAGGGTTGGGACTGGTGCCGAATCCGACGGCGGGAAGTTTTATCCAACTCAAACTGAAATGTCGCGGTCTGAAGATACACTATGATGTCATCGTACCAAGGATCACGAGTATCGATAAGAAACAACGTTTTGTCTGGTATATGGTCTTCAGAGTGTGAGGGAACAGAGTCTGTAGGGAGAGAACATATCAAATCCGCGAAGACCAGTGATTTAGTTGACTTGGCAGTGGTGAACTCCAAGTCAAACTCCTGCAGGATCATGATCCATTTGGAGTACTTGCCCCCTAGTAATTGTCTAGAAAGAATATACGTCATAGGGTTGCAGTCTGAAACCACTGTTATCGTGCGCAAAAGGATGTAATGGCGAAAGCGTTGTACGTCATGTACTGCTGCTAAGGCCAACTTCTCGACATGTGCATAACACGTTTCCGGGTCGAGAAGGTTCCGAGACAGGTAATAAACAACATGTTCATCACCGTTATCGTCATCCTGCACCAAGACCATAGCGATGGTGCTAAATGTGGCGGCTAGATACAAAGTGAAGTCGCGGTGGTAGTCCGGAGGACGAAGCAACGGAGCATTGACTAGCAATGTCTTCAGCTTCTCAAAGGATTCCTGAGCAATTTCGTCCCAATGAAAGGGAACATTCTGCTTTAACAAACGAGTGAATCCTTTGGCCACCTCGGCATAATTCGGGATAAAGCGTCTAAGAAAATTCGCTTTCCCTTGTAGACTCTGTAACTGATACAGGGAGGAGGGTGATGGGAGATTTACGATGGCCTCAACCTTTAGAGGGTCAAGGCGAATTCCGTCTTTCGAGACTATAAAGCCTAAAAGACGGCCAGAATCAACGCAGAAGACGCACTTATGAGGATTGAGCTTGATATTGTAGCGTCTGCAACGAAGAAAGATCTGGCGAAGATGTTCAGGATGGTCCTCTCGCTTACCCGAATGGGCTGGCAAGTCGTCCAGATAAGGCTGGACAATATGGCGAATATCATGAAAAGCATAGGACATCGCACGCTGAAACGTGGCGCCAGCGTTCTTTAAGCCGAACGGGAGTTTTTTGTACGCGAAAGTGCCCCATGGACAGATGAATGTGGTCTTATGTTGATCCTCAGGTGCTATATTGATCTGGTTGTAACCTGAGAAACCGTCCATTAAGGAATAGATCTCACTCCCAGCACAATCGTCGATAATCTGGTCGATAAACGGAGTGGGATAATTATCCTTAGGACAGGCGCGATTGATATCGCGATAATCTACACAGACTCGAATTGTACCCTGCTTTTTATCAACAGGGACGATATTGGACACCCATTCTGTAAGGGGGATAGGATAAATAAAACCCGCGTTCAGAAGTTTTTCAACTTCTGCCTTGATGGCGGCAGCTTTCCGAGGATGCATGGGACGTAAGCGTTGGCGCACGGGTTTCGCACCTGGGTAGGTTGGAATCTCGTGCACGACAATACTCGGATCAATTCCCGGCATTTCCTCGTAAGACCATGCGAAAACATCTCTGAATTCTTTGAAAAGCTCGGTATAGACTTGAATCTCCTCGGGAGAACAAGTCACACCCACATGAATGTTCTCAACAATCCCCGGTTTAACGGAGATGTTGATTGGAACAGTTTGAGTAATGTTACTCAGATTACCCTCCGAAAAGACCTCGTGCATTAAGATCGGTGTTTGAAGAGGAGGGGAAGGAACCTGAGTAGCATAACGCTCCAGAAAATCAGTCATTGCCCCCAAGCTGGGCATAAACGAGGAGCGATGATGTCCATCGCCCCAGGGCAGCTCCTCGAGAGACATAGTTTCAATGATAGCCTCATCTGAAGGAAAAGTCTCTCTAAGAGGATCAGGTGAATCAGCCTGACCAAGCCAGGGGGATTGTGAGTAGACGTCAAGAGCCATGCTCATCGGAGCATGCTGAGGAGGTGGAGGGTCCGATGCGACAACAATCTCACAGTAGCTGATCTCTACTGGCGTTAAAGGCATGGATTCTCCAAACTCATATACCTGCTCAGGTGTAGGAATAAGCCAGGGGTCATCAGTCTTGGACAACATGTTGACTTGAGCGGTATTCGGTGGCGGTGCGGGGAATATACCCATGAGAACCGGGTCTTTGAAAAGACCAGGTCCTATGCTGTCTGGGGGATTCGGAATTTGATCCACGTATGGCACGTTGTTCTCAGAGCTAGAGGTGAAAAATGACAACTGATCTACCGTGACAATCTTGCCCTCGTGGGGAAACTTAATGAATCGAAAGATGGTAGACGGCACGCAGAGCATGGCATGGGTCGAGCTGCGGCCAAGAAGTATATTGTAGTTGAGTTTAGCGTCAACCACTTCCACTTCCACGTTGACAGTTTTTCCCTGTAATGTGATCGCAAGACTCTCGAGAACTCCCAGGGGTTTAGACTCCCGACCATCAAATGCCTCAAGGGCATTGGGAGATGACGACAAGGCTGGAGAGCCGATGGCCTTCCAGCAAGCAGAGGACATAACGCAGGTAGATGCACCCTCATCTACGACGGCCCTATGAATGTTCAGACCGTTAATCCCGACTTGAATGACCAAAGCGATTTGATGTGGAAGCCGGGGAGTAAAATTCTCCGGATCGAAAGTGAGAAGGCTCGAGTCGGCAAGATCGATACCACCGATTGCAGACAGTAAAGCCTTCTGTTGTGAAGGACAACTTTGAAGAACCTCAAGTGCGGATCCTAATTCTGTGTGCCCGGATCCTCTTAATCTGTGTGCGAGCGCTTGCAGGCATTTGGTTAGCAGAGGATCTTGGCTACCCTTGGAGGTAGTTTCACAATGGGTTTGGGGGTATTCGTTCTAATGAATGGGAGCGAGGGTGGGGGAGCGGCCTTCATAGCGCGCTTCCCGGGTGCCTGCTGCTGATTATTGTAATCCTTGGACCTCGTAGCGATACTGATAGGTGCATTAGTCTTCATCATGAAAACTTGAGACCCAAACGGTACAGATGATGAACCTTGTTCGACCATCTGGGTCTGCTGAGATGGAAATGGCTCATTTAAAACAGCCGGAGTTCCCTTTGAGCCTTTAAGAAGTTGACTGACTTCGGATCGTCTTGGACAATCTTTAGTGTAATGGTCACCTTCACGGATGAGGCAAGGAAATTTCGGCTTACGTTGTGAGCCATCCTCAGATCGAGATTTAGATTCCGGTTTTGGGGCATCAGATTTTGATTTGCCTTTGCCCTTCTTCTTCCCCTTGGAGGACTTGTCCGCAGGATTGGCCTGAACGGCATTTACCTCCGCGGTTTTACCAGAATCGGATGAGGCGGGATTAGCAGAGGTATTGTTGGAAGAATTAGCCTTCTGCTTCCCATTCGAAGACTTCTTCAAATTTTGAGAGACGAAACCAATGACACCATCTACTGTAGGGGTAGGTGGAGCCTTAGAGGTTCCGGGCCGTGGAGCATCAGTCAAGATGTCATAAAGCGTGCAGACTACGAATAGACAAGATCCAGGTACTGGGCACGCGCGATAGCTTGTTCCTCTGTCACACACGCTCCCATCGCGATATCCTGAGTGATTTTATTCACAAAGGAGGTGGTGAACCAGTGAGTCAAAATCTGATCAGGTATGTGAAACTTGATCAGTCGACGACGGCGCCGCCACTCATGGATGTGATCCGAGATGTGAGTGGCCGTGTCCTGCTTCAGAGAAGTCAGGAGGTGCGTCCCGGCCTCATACCGGACCGGTAACTGGAAATGCGTGAGGAAAGCCATGGCTAACGAGTTGAAATCTTGAAAAATACCATGGGATAGTTCTATGTACCACTTAGCAGCCGCTCCTGTTAACATACGCTGGAAAAGACGCAAACGAATCGAATCGTCGACCCAAGAGTTAGACGAACACCAGAGGTGGTACATCATCACATGCGCCTGGGGGTCTTCGCCAGCTTTGCCCTCAAACTTGGGACAATCTCCTGGTATCTTGGTGGGAACCGGAGGCCAATATGGATTATGTGAAATCGGATCATTGGTCAACTTTGAAACGTCCGGCAGATCCAAGGTAGCCAGGAACGACAATGGAGGGTTAACTCCCATGCCAGTCCCAGAATAAGGTCCGGTACCCATGCTCCACGATGGTTGTGAATATCCCTACCCCCATGGGTTCTGTCCCGTAGGATTCTGACCATGAGGGGCATAATTCGTATAGCCAGACTGATTTGGATTCTGGTAACCATAGTGTGGGGCTTGATAACCAGAGTTCGTGCCCTGATTAGGCGTTTGCCCCGTATAAGCAGCGTTTGGATTTGGCTGCTGAGCATGGGTAGAACCGGGTGGAGGAGGTTGATACTGAGAGCCTCCAGAGTGGTTATAGTTCGGTTGAGATTGACCATGAGGATAATAACCACTCTGAGGATGAGTAGACTGCTGATAAGTGGAACCCTGCGGAGCCTGGTACGTAGGGCGCAGCTGGTGATTTGGCTGCGACATTGAATGAACAGGCTGTTGAGCAGAGTGAACGGAATGAGAGGGCTGCCCTGAATGAACAGGTTGACCCGAGTGAGGGGGCTGGCCTGAATGACCAGGCTGGCCCGGGTGACCAGGCGGTGTTGGTTGCGCAGGTTGACCTAGTTATAAGTGAGCCCCAGGTTGTGCCGGATGGGTCGGCTGGCCTGGAGGCGGGACACCGGGCTATACCGGATGAGCCGGCTGCCCTGGCGGAGGAACAGGACCAGGTGCTTGCTGGAAACCAGTTTGACCTGAAGCAGAACCATAGGGTGGTCCTGGCTGATATGCAACGTTAGAAACAACAGGATATTGCGGTTGCATTGGTAAAGAAGGCTGGATTTTCCCCCCAGGACCATAGGCCTGTCCCGGTTGATACCCTAGCTGAGGTTGAGCAGGTTGACTAGCAGGGCTATAATATGGTCCTTGCGGATTGTACAATGGCCCCTGCTAGCCCGCAGGGTAGCCTTGGATGGGCTGTCCCTGTGGGTCATACAAATAGCCAGGTTGGCCTGCAGGTTGGCCCTGAAAGGGTTGTCCCTGCGGGTTGTAAGCCTAGTTGTATGGTAAACCTTGAGCATATAGATAAGCCTCAGGAGCAGGAAGGCGCAAAACCTCCCCGTGCTCGTCAAACTGACCTGGGAACATATACACGGGAGTGCCATCCTGTGCATAGTGCGAAAAGAAGGATCGATAAGGATCTTGGGGAACTTGTCCAGCTCCGGCGTTCGGCTGCTGTAAAAACAACCGATACTCCTCCGAAGAGATATTCTCCGGTATAGCAGTAGCTAGATAAACATCTTCAGGAGTTGGCCCAGCCCTGGTAGCCGAGACAACAGAAGAAGAAGCAGCCACACAAACAGTGGGCCGAACGGGAACAGAAGTGACGGGCGTCGAAGGGGACACCCCGGGTGTAGTGACAGCTGGCCTCGAAGCAGGAGATGATATTCCCATAGAGGCAGCAGCTGAAATGATCTGACCCAGAGATCTGTATCCCTGCGGTAAAGAAGGACTGGCTGACGACATGGTAGCCAGCTCAGAGTCGTCTCCCTCAAAAAATCTACGAGGGATGCGCTGATAGTCATCAGACCCCGGAATTTCCTCACCAGAATCACTCATGGTTGATCCTGCCGTTAAATCACGCAGAAGACGGCGAGGACTAGGAGGAAAAACAGCAGCAACAAACGGTGAACCCGATGTAAGAGAAAGGAAATTAGCTCCTAATCTCAATTCAGACACAGGGTCCGAAAAGGGCCAATTGAACTCAACTGGTCCTCCAAAGGGTTGCTCGGCGAGAACCGGTCCCCCGTCAGGAAACTCGAAAACAATAAGCTGCTGTGGTTCAACAGAAGGCTGAGAAGCTTCTGAAGAATCGTCCGTGTAAGGACTACCGGTAGACGAAACCGATGGTTCCGCCACTGTGGCAAAAGATTAGAAAAAGAGCAAACACACACACGGGCTGAAAATGAGTTAAGACACATGATCAAACGGTCAACAAGCAATGTCTAAATAGGTGTGTAATCATGGGCGATTAATTTTACCACATTGGAAAGTAAGAAATTCTACCGTTTCATGTTTTAAGAGTCGAGAAACGATAAAAAGATGATTCTATCTCTTTCAGAGTTGACACAAGCGTGAAAGGACAAGTGCTTGACGGTCTTTTCAAGTTTAGGGAGTCAGAAAAGACCAAATGACTGCTCAGGAAAAACTAGGCACAAAGGGTGTACCAAATATCCGTGAACTGCAATATACACCTTGGTTTCAAAAATGAAACAAAAATCGACCAAGGACTTTCCGTACATGCAGGTAGTCTCCCCGAATGCTGTGTTCGGTGTATCACGGGTATAGGGCGGCAGACTCGGCTTCCTGTGGATAAAGGATTGAAAACCTATGGGGGTCTCCCTTTATATACGCGACGGTACGGGGAGCGCAAGTCCGTACTAGCGCTGTCTAAAGCCAACAGGCGAACGACAGCTGCTAGGTTTAACGACGCTGGAACACGTCTCTAGCCTAGACTTTCTAAATATGTTTCGTTAAGTTCCAATGCTGCCTTAGGTTAATTGAATAAATTTTACAGTTGATCTTCAATTAAGTTTCAATTTCCAGGCCCTATCGTATGTAGTGTCTCGAAAGACTCCTAAATGCAAAGCTATATGCCACAGTGCAACATTTTGTTCGATGAAAACTAGTTAGAGAGGAGTTGAGAGCTTTTACACAAACAAAACGAACGGAAACCAAACAATGGGATCTCTAATGCAACTAATGCAATTGAAAACTTTTCATTCAAAACACTAATCACTAGCGATATGGAAAAGATTACAATTTGCACTAATTAACAAAAGCAAAAGAGATTTTTTTTTTCTAAATTTTCAACGTTTAAAAACCAATATGCACTAAACAATCTTGAAAACAAACGGAACAACTTGAGAAACGATTTCCAAGAGAGAGAAACAAACAAATTTCACTCGACAACACAAGCAATCAAATCCCCAAATCGACCAAAGTCTCTCAAAACGAAGAAAAGACTCGAAAGCTTCCAATGGACCGTGTGATCTAGGTCCAAGGCAAGACCAAACGAATTTCGAATGAAGGAATGAATAATCACCCAAAAATCGAAACAAAACAATGAACAACTGCTTAGAGAATGTGGAGAATCAATCAGATAGTCGACAGGACAATCAAAACACCAAAACTCCCAAGGAGGGCTTGATACACTAAGCCACTAGATGCCCTAGGGCTTAAAACGTGAAATCGGTAGATAGAAGCAAAAAACCAAAGGACAAAGGTGAATTCCCAGTCAAACAAGACTCTAACACACTCAGGCAGTCGGAAAATCAAGAAGAAAAACACTGATCAAATTCAGAGAGCTCAAAAATGAGAAAACTCAAAAAACTTACAAGGGTGGCGCGACTGTAAGTGTGAAACTGGCGCCAGAAAGCAATTGGCGCGGGCTGGACAAAGGCAACATGTGCCAATTGGCGCGACTGTCGGGTTAAAAACCGCGCCAGTCGAGTTTCTCAGCCAAAAATTAAAAACAAGCTACTCCAGAAATAGACCAATGCAAGCTAAGCAATCCAAGAAGCAAAAACACACAAAGAACCCAACCCAGAAGGTTCATCAAGCAAGGAAAAGCAAGATACAAATGGCAAGGCAAGACAAAGACTCCAAGTTGTTCAGTCCGTAAACCAAACCGGAGATTGACTGAAGTAGCGTTGATCTACTCCGCTAATGCAGGGCAAAAGCGTTTCGAAGGCTATCTGGCTGTACTTCAGGCTCCGTCTATAGTTTACAAATCAAACAACAAGCTGGATCCCCAGCGGAGTTGCCAATTTGTTGAGGAGGTAAATCCCCTCTGCGGACAGAGGCGATCCCTACTAGCCCAGCAGGGGTCTAGCAACAATCAAACAATGTTATGACGCAAGTTCCTAATTACGAATGAAAAGGCTGGAGATAGAAGCCTACCTAGATTCCAACGCTAGGATCTGAAGAAGAAGCGTCCCCGTTCCTCAGCCTTGGCAGATCACAATCCCCCCACGATCTCCGCGGATGAACACCTGCACATGGAAGAAACGAACAGATACAAGCATAGAAACCAGCATACGTAACTAAACATCAGTCAGAAAGGACGTTACTCACATTAACATGATTGAAAAAAAGAGTGGAACCATAATCATAATCATCTATTAAATAACCAACGAAGAGAGATTACAACCAAGTTCTGACGTCGCAGTCTCCCTCGGACAGGTCTCCAGTCGTCCACGTCTCGCAAAGCTCGCCAAGGAAAGGGAAAACCTCTCCAGAGTCTCGTGACAATGGTCTCCTTACTTGAGTCAGCCGTAAGGGAAAGAGAGGATTCTTTACGACACAAAGGCTCTTGGGAATATGGAGATTCAGAGCTTAGGCACTTCAAGACTAGCTTGCCATGGATTTGAGCAGGCTTTTATAGATGGGGAAGGAGGGAGTTGGGATCCCTATTATTATGGGATTGGCCCTATCAACAAGGAAGGTTCCATGGGAAGTGGCAAAACCACTTCCCTTCCATAGAACTCCCGTAGCCAAACCTCCCAACTCAAGATAGGCAATGGTTTGTGAGTTTGTTGGAACTCAACTTCTGCCATCCTTATTTAAAAAACAGTCCCTAAATTGGGTGGCGCGACTACGGCTCTATGACAGAGCGCCAATTGGCGCGACCTCTTTGCAGGATTTTCCCCATTGGCGCGAGTACTGAACTGCCTGCCCGCGCCAATGCCAAAAGGGGTGTTTTTCATGATTTTTGCAAGGAGATGTCTCAAGGGAAAATAAAGCTCATGCTCAGAGGAATGCATTGATGATGTTTTCAAGGCATGACAATGTTCACAGGTCACAGAATGGGTCCTCCATTGTGCGGGACGGGGAATGGTAGGGACGGTGACAAATTACTGTGTAACAATGGGTAAAACCCCCTCATTGTAAAATTTGTAACCATTTATTTTAATAAAAACAAGCCTAATTATTGGGACATGGATTCTAGAGCTTGAGGAAGGAGAATTCTTGGGATTTAAGGAAAGCTTGATTATTATATTACATCCAAAGAAGGCTTGAAAAGCTGCCATTAAATGAGTCTGGTTATAAAAATTAATGGGGTAGGAAGGAGGAAAAAGAGTCCATACTTCCTTCCATGAGTTTACAAGACAGAAATGGACAAAATTAAAGAAGAGGACTGGCCACGCTAGTAGGTATGACATGAAAAGTCAACCAATAGGAACATGGTTTGGAATTTGGCATAAGGAATCCCCGTGATCAATTGAAAAACAATGATGACAGTTGGGAAACAAGGAGGAGAGGAAGTAGAAAAAAATTATGGAGGGAGTATGAAAGGACCATTGTAGTAGAGGGTAAGGGAAATAACATTCAGTCGTGAAAAAGGTAAGTGTGAAAAATATAGCCATGAGAAGAAACATGGAGCTAGAGAAAAAGGAAGAAGGAAAAGATTTGAGCATAACAAAAAAGAGAAAGAAAAAGATCAACATTTCTATAGGAGTTGAGAAGTGAAAATTCATTTGGTTGAGCATTCGAAGGTTGGAAGAACATCTCTGAAGTGACGGAAGTAGTCTTTGTATTCCATGGATAACTTGAGGGTGGAGATTGATGATCTTTGGATTCCCTTGACAACTAGGGTGTAGGCCTATCTCTTGGATTCCTGGTAAGGACAATTCTGAAGCTTCCTTTCTTGTTTCATGGTTCTTATAGTGTGTTATGGATTACCAAGCTTGGGTGGAAGCACTATGTATCATTATGTTGTTGAAGGTGGAGGTGTTGACCTCTGTACACTACAAAGAAAAGACCCTCTAGCAGAGGTTATAGAGGAGGTTTTTAGTGTTATAAAATTTTCCAAACTTGTCAAAAAACATTTGCTACAACATCCGTTTATGGTTACGGAGGTTTTGGCGGAGCTTTTAACGAAAATTCAACACAACTAAAAAAAAATGGGTGGCCGGAGGTTATTACAGATGTTTTCTTTCATCGGTGCGCTACTCTGGCTTTAACACACCGATGCGTACATGTAGAAGGCTCCCCGGGGCGGTCAAAGGAGAATGCACTGGGCCATTAAGGTATAAAACCGCACCAGGCATAGTGTTGGTGATACAATGCACATGGCCATTCTAATTGGTCTTTGGATTTGTGTGGTGCCCATAGGTCATATCAACGCACCGGTGCATAGACTTATAGAAACAAACCAGTGCACAGTATCACAGAAAGGCACCGAGATTCATAATTGGTATCGGTATTCATGCAGTGCCCATAGGTCGTACAAATGCACCGGTTCTTATAGACACATAAACGCCTCGCTGCGCAGTATCAAACAAACACATCGATATTTATAATTAGTATCGGTAATCGTGCGGTGCCCAAAGATCGTACAATGGCACTGGTGCATATAGACACATAAACACACAGGTGCATCATACCGCACAAACACATCAATATTTTTAATTGGTTTTGGTGCTTGTTCGGTGCCCATAGGTCGTAGAAACGCACCGACGCGCTTCTTAATACAAATGCTCTGGTGTACAATTACTGAAACGCACCGATTTTCATTTGTATTTTTTAGAAACAACAACTTGTGACAGTGCAATTATTGTGATTGTTTTAAATTCATTATTCATCAAAAGTCGACACATCTTATAACAATATTCATATTAATTGAATTTTTATTAATGCATTTGAATGTGATGTTTGGATTAATTTGTTATATCATATCATAATTATTATGGTTTTTAAAAATTCATTATTCATCAAAATTCGACACATATATATTTTATAACAGTATTCATATGAATTAAATTTTTATTAGTGCATTTGAGAACGACAATGGAGAACGCAATAATGACAATGGAGAACACAATAGAATAGATTAAAACATCTTTTATGATATATAATATATATGAATAAGACAGTCTTTATCATACAAAATGGGACAGTTATTGGTATCCCTTTGTCTTTCAATTGGGACACTATGTCCATTACATTAAATAAAATGTCTGATTTCACATACATATTTCAAAAAATACAACGCCTTGCTTTGATATCCAAACATAGTGATCATCATTCTTCACTTGAACTGCTGTCACTGCTAGAGCTACTTCCATGACTTGGGGTTATTTTCAGGAATGTTTTGTTCACGGTGTTGATTGTTTTCTTCTTCTTCACCTTCCATCTACAACCATAAAAATAAACTAAAATGAGTGTATATACATTGGTGAGAATAATGAAAATTGTAATATTAAATAATATACATCAATGTAAATTGAAAAGAAAAATGACGCACCATAGCAACAATTGACTCATAAACTATACACATTCTTTCAAAACCATGTACCATGCCATCTTTCAAAATTTCAACTGTTGGCGCAGTTCCATACTTTGTTTCATGCAAGTTTTATACCCCATAACAAATCATATATTTAATATAAAAAATGTTTTTGTTCTATTAATTATAGACGGAGCTAAGTAAAACAAGATTGATAGATGCTTACAAATTCCACAATTAATTTCTGATATGCCAACATATATTCACAACCCATTTTAACCCAATTTCAATCAATTCATTTGATGGTTCTTCTTTGTATGTTAGCACCTATTTGAAGACATTCAATGATGATTTTTGTAAAACAACTTAAAAAATACAAAAATGAAATCTAGTTAAGTTGTTATAAGGAAGTAACAATTACTCGCAAACTTAGATATCAACCCTTTTCTTCCTTGTCATCCTGTTTTATGTGCTGAATGGGTTCCATTTTATTTTCTTTTCTGCAAGAAAATAATTGAGAATTAATATTTAATGCTAAATTGTTTATTTATTGTACCTAATGATCTAAAAATTCAATGCTTACATATTACATTTGAAGCACGTTGTTGTTGAGATGGCCCTTCCTACGATGCAATTTTGTCCATTTCTTTGACAATCTCCTTGTACACCTTTTTGGACATTCCTAATGGCATATTTCTGATATCAACTCTGTTAGGTCCCTATATCACTAGTATAGCCCCTTATTATTGTTAGTGTAAACCCCTTATTGTTATTATTGTACCCTTGTAACCCCCATTTTGTTATTATTGTGCCCTTAAATTATTATTGTTAGGTCGGCTAGGATTACATTGTGGCCCACTAGGATTACATTATGGCCCCATGGACTCCTATATATAGAAAGGAGGTTTTGAGAATTGTATCATCCAAGAATTGTTCATTCATGTAATGTATTGGAGGTTGCCCCCTCGAAGTGGCTTATTTCTAAGGCGTTGATATCTCTTTTCTTCTCTTTTTGGAGTTGGTTACACAACATTTGGTATCAGAGCCTTGGGATTCTAGGGTTTCGCTGCTCCAAACAGGTCATCGTGGCATTTTCGCTATAACGTTTTTTCTACGAAGCTTCAGAAGCTGAAATTTTTAGGGTGCGAAGCTGAAATCTTGAGGAAGGTTGTCTAAAAATTTCAGATCTTGGTTCGCAATATTTGAGGAGATATCATCTGTGGAAGTTAGGTATGTTTTCAGGCTCATAAACAGGTCATCGTGGCATTTGCGCTATAAAATGTTTTTTACCAAGGGTCAGAGTCTGAAATTCATATGGTGTGAAGCTGAAATCCTGAGGAAAGTCGTCAAAAAATTTCAGAACTTGGTTCGCAATATTTTTGGAGATATGATCTGTGGAAGGTAGTGCTTTTTCAGGCTCCTGAATTTCATCTCAAAGAGGTGATCATGGGAAAAGTTCAATAACTCTCTCTCTGAAGATTGGATTGGAGTGCCGTCAAAATTGGTCGCAAGTACAATAGCCTGTGCTTACATTTACCTAGAGAAAAAGGAGCAAACAGTGACACGTGGCAAGTCGTACAAGTTCGCTCTACTGAACGTCATTGTGGGAGATTGGACACAACTTTGTCTTGGAGAATCCAAATCAGGTCAGACCTGTGGCATTTGAAAGAAGCTTCAGAGGGCTACTACAGGGCTGATTTTCAGATATCGAAGATTTTCAATTACAGAGATAATTCAATTTCAATATCGAGCTCCTCAAAGCTAGTAAAAGGTGTGTATTTTTTTTCCGAATTGCATAAGTCTTGTTTGAAGAATCAAGTTGAATTGATTGCAAGGGCCTATTGTAGAATAGATATCAATATTGGAGTCTGAAATGGCCCCTAAAAAGAATTCAACACCCATTAAGCTTTTAGAAGGCTCTACTATTACTCATGAAGATGAAGAATGGCAACATGACATGTCAAAATTACAAGAGCAAATGCAACAAATTTCGCTCTCGCAAAGAACAACAAAAAATGAAATGGAAGTTTTGAAGAAAGGAGTGGAAACTAAGATGAATGGTTTGGAAGCTAAGATGGATGGCATGGAAGTCGGCATGGAAGCTAAGATGGATGACATGAAGAATGATCTAAAAGCATACATGGAAGGCTTGATGACAAGCTTAAAACCAGAAATGATTCCTAATGGCGGCAATATAGGAGAAGAACCTCCTGATGAGAACAAAATAAATGTTAATCATGATTCCATAAACTCGAATGTTGGCAGAAAGAACCACCATATTCCAAAAATGGATATGAGGAAGTTTGATGGAAATGATCCTGTAACATGGATACTACAGATGGAGCAATATTTTGATCTCCATAACGTGCAAAACACGCAAAAGGTACGCATTGCAACTTTACATTTAGAACAAAATACATTTGTATGGTATCGATGGCTTTGTTCCCGTAAAAAAATTGTCACTTGGTCAATTTTTACGGAGGAAATGATAGCACATTATGAGGATACAAAGAGCAACACCTTCTTTACCCAATTGATAAATCTCAAACAAAAGGTTTAGTGGGGCAGCACATTGAGGACTTCCAAAAATTGAGTATAAGGGTAACTGATATTTCAGAGGACCACAGGATTGATCTCTTCTTAGGCAGTTTAAAGGATAACATTCAACATGAAGTTCGCGTTCTGGAACCTGATTCATTGGAGAAGGCATTCAAGTTGGCAAGAAAAGTTGAATGTAAAATTATGGCAACAAGGAAGCCTACCACTCAATTCTATAAAGAAGGAACTGTGGCTACGCCTAGATTTCCACAACCTACAAGGTTGACACCACAACAATTGGAAGAAAAAAGAGCAAAAGGGCTTTGCTACAGTTGTGATAGCAAATACACTAAAGGTCATAAGTGTGATAAGAAGAAATTATTTTACATAGATTGTGAAGAAGAAGAAAAAAATGAACAAGAAGAGGATATACACCAGGAACCACCCCTAGAAGAGGAAGAAATGAATCCGACCATATCGTGTAATGCACTGGCAGGAATTACCACTCCTCAAACTCTCAAGATAGAAGGACATATAAAGAAGAAAAGGGTAATAGTGTTGATTGATTCAGGTAGCACCCATAATTTTATTCATTATATGGTAGCCAAGGAATTAAATTGTTTCCTATACCCAGCACCAGAATGTCAAGTGATGGTTGCAAATGGAGGAACTATAAATTGCTCTGGAAAATGCCATAATATCAAGCTAACCAGAATATATTGACTCTTCTAATGTTGTTAGTCTTATGAGGTGTCAAGGTTAAATTAGGAGTACAGTATTGCCACATAATCTTTGTGACTTTGTAGCTGTGAATTTTAAGAACTTTTAAATTTTTTCAGATGAAAGCAGTTGAATTAGCTTTACAGTGAAGGGACATATTAAGTCCATTGTCATGACAAGCTGAAGAACAGAATAACAGCGTAATTGCACAATTATGCTCACTAGAAGTTCCAACATCAAAATCATCTACTGGCAGATCAACAAGTCTTGACAATCATTCCAAGGTGTTTGAAACTCCCAAAGGACTCCCACCTATTCGTGATCATGATCATGCTATTCATTTGATTCCAGGAAGTGTTCCTCCAAACATCAGGCCTTATAGATATCCTTATGTCCAAAAGAGATAAATTGAACGTATGATTGCAGAAATGTTAGAGGCGGGTATAATTCAACCTAGTCAAAGTTATTTCTCTGCTCCTGAAGTATTGGTACACAAGAAGGATGGATCATGGTGCATGTGTCCAGATTATAGGGAGCTCAATAAGCTCACCATTAAAGATAAATTTCCCATTCCTGTGATTGATGAATTATTGGATGAATTACATGGAGCAATTTATTCTACCAAGTTGGATCTTCGTTCAGGATATCATCAAATAAGAATGAAGACTGAAGATATTCCAAAAACAGCATTTCGAACTCATGAGGGTCATTATGAATTTTTGGTCATGCCTTTGGCCTTACCAATGCACCTTCTACATTTCAAGGGTTGATGAATTCCATTTTCAAACCCTTCCTTAGAAAATTTGTGCTAGTATTTTTCGATGATATACTAATCTACAGCAGGTCTTGGAAGGATCATGTTGAACATGTTGACACGGTGCTCAAACTATTGCAGGAGAAACAATTATATGCAAAAAAATCCAAATGTTTCTTTGGAGTACAAGAGGTGGAATATCTGGGTCATATTGTATCTCACGAGGGTGTTAAAGTAGACCCTAACAAAATTAAAGCCATTAAGGAATGGGAAGTCCCCACAACCATAAAGAAGTTGCGAGGATTTCTCGGGTTAACAGGGTATTATCGCAAGTTTGTTAAGAATTATGGGAGAATAGCAGCACCTCTAACAACATTATTGAAGAATGATGCATTTTCATGGACTCCTGAAGCAACTAAGGCCTTTGAACATCTTAAAGAGGCAATGTGCCTAGCACCGGTCTTAGCTACGCCAGACTTCACAAAAACCTTTATTGTGGAATGTGATGCCTCATGAAATGGAATTGGTGCGGTTTTAATGCAGGAAGGAAGACCCATTGCTTTTGAAAGTCGTCCAATCAAAGGAAAGTATTTACAGAAACCTATTTATGAGAAGGAAATGTTAGCAATACTACATGCACAAAAGAAATGGCGAACTTACCTAATGGGAAGACACTTCAAGGTAAAAACTGATCATGATAGTCTTAAACACTTTTTGGAACAAAGACTATCGTCAGAAGAACAGCAAAAATGGGTCACAAAGATGTTGGGTTATGACTTTGAAATAATCTACAAAAAAGGAAAGTTGAATGTTGTTGCAGATGCACTCTCAAGAAAGAATGAAGAGGGGGAAGCATTGCTTTGTGCCATTTCTATTATCCAACCAGATTGGATAACTGAAGCAAGAGATGAATGGAAGAAGGACAAAGATGTATGGATACTCATTCAAAGTTGCAGCAAGATCCTAGTACATCTGATACATTTAGTTGGAAAAATGATTCCTTATGGTACAAAGATCGCTTATATCTTTGTAAGAATTCCCAACTAAACAAAAGATTCTTCTGGAATTGCACACTTCTCCTTTAGGAGGACACTCAGGATTTTTAAAAACTTACCACAGGGTGAAGAAAGAATTTTTTTGGGATGGCCTTAAATCCGATATTCGAAAGTTTGTGGCGGAATGTTTGGTTTGCCAGCAGAATAAAGTGGAAACAATTAAGACCCCAGGACTTCTACAACCTTTATCCATTCCAGGTCAACGTTGGGAGGAGATTTCAATGGATTTTATCACAGGTTTACCTAAGTCCTAAGGAAAGAGTGTCATCATGGTGGTAGTTGATAGACTTACCAAGTATGCACACTTTTGTGCATTATCTCATCCATTTAAAGCAAGTACAGTTGCTACTACATTTATGGACAGAATTCAAAAGCTACATGGAAGCCCAAGGGTTATTGTGAGCGACAGAGATCCCATTTTTACCGGAAATTTTTGGACGGAGTTATTTTCTTGTTTGGGTACTCAATTAGCTCATAGCTCATCTTATCATCCTCAATCTGATGGTCAAACTGAGATAGTAAATAAATTTTTGGAAGGATATCTTCGTTGTTTTGTATCTGATAAACAAACACAATGGGTCAAGTGGTTACCTCTAGCTGAATGGTGGTATAACACTTCCTTCCATACTGCAGCAAAAATGACCCCATTTATGGCACTTATGGATATCATCCACCATCCATCACATCATCTTTAAGAGAAAATTCAAAGGTTCAAGCAGTGGAAGATCACATCGAGCATCAACAAGAAGTTCTCCAACTCTTAAAGGATAACCTGAATTTGACACAAAATCGAATGAAACAACAGGCAGATCAACATCGCAGCGAGAGAAGTTTTGATGTAGGAGATTGGGTATTTTTACGGCTACAACCATACAAACAAATGTCCCTCAAGCAAGCAAAGAATGATAATAAATTATCGCCAAAGTACTATGGTCCTTACAAGGTGTTGCAAAAGATTGGTACTATGGCATACAAATTGGAGCTTCCTGCTTCTTCGCGAGTACATCCAGTTTTCCATGTTTCATGCTTAAAGAAGGTTATAGGTGAAAATCTTTCAGTTCAAACAATATTGCCAGAACTTGATGAGGAAGGAAAAATCATATTGGAACCAGAAGCGGTCATGGAAACAAGAACTCGACAACTACGGAATCGATCAATTTCAGAGTATCTCATCAAGTGGAAGAACTTACCCACTGAAGATTCTACATGGAGGATGAGAATTTTATACAGAAGCACCCAGAGCTACTCAAGCGTTGAGGACAACACTTTTTTGAAGGAGAGGGGCATGTTAGGTCCCTATATTACTAGTATAGTCCCTTATTGTTATTAGTGTAACCCCCTTATTGTTATTATTGTAACCTTGTAACCCCCATTTTGTTATTATTGTGCCCTTAAATTATTATTGTTAGGTCGGCTAGGATTACATTGTGGCCCACTAGGATTACATCATGGCCCCATGGACTCCTATATATAGAAAGGAGGTTTTGTAAATTGTATCATCCAAGAATTGTTCATTTATGTAATGTATTGGAGGTTGCCCCCTCGAAGTGGCTCATTTCTAAGGCGTTTATATCTCTTTTCTTCTCTTTTTGAGTTGGTTACACAACAAACTCATTCATATTTTGAGATTTTCATAATCTTCCTGAAAATGTAACATGACAATAAAATATTTATCTTTTATATTGATATATGAAAAGTAAATATAACAAAAGTGATATTTATAAATAATTCTAGATAAACATTTAAAGGAATATTACTTTTTCATTCCTTCTTTTTTGTTGTTGTACGTTTTTGCTATTAAAAGTCTGACATGTCTCATTGACCAATTCTCTGGAAACTCTTTCTGTAGTTTAGATAAAATTTGGTTCTTGGAATCATTGGATTAATTTTTGTATTGTAAGTGGAAATAATTTCTATTCATTCATTCCACTAGATTCCTCAAACTTTTGTAAAAGATTTTCCCCCTTTCGTTAACTTCCAACACCACTCCAAATGAGCTAAGGAGCAATTCATTTTCATTTGCATGTTCTATTTTTTTTCTTTTCTTAGAACAACATTCCTTTTATGAGTTATTGGTCCCTGTAGAACATTAAACAGATGTGAATTAATAGACTGTTTGACTCATGTTATCTAAAAATTTTAAGTATATTATTAATGATAATTAAAAAAAGAAACTCATATTAGACCGATAGTATTTTTTCATTCACCTGATTCATACTTTTGCAAGTTTTCCATCAAGATTTTACGCTCTTCTGGTCTTAGATAAAAAATAATCTTATCGAGCTTCATCCTTTTGTGGCTCTGCATGAAACACAGTAAACAATACATATTAGTTAAACATACTTATAGTTCAAAAATAATATTTTTTATAAAGAATTTACAAAGAACTTGCCTTTTATACTTTTCTTGATGTGTTATCAGTATTTTTGTTACTTGATCTCTTGTCAGTCATTTCTTTATCAATCTGAAACTTGAACCATATCATTCATTAATATATTTATAAATAAATTGTCTACTTTTCAGGTAAAAAATAAATCTCAAGGCACTAGTGCGCCTTTCTTGATGTACGCATCTCCATTGGTTCGTGGGGGTATTACCAACGCACCAAAAAACAATATAATATACCGTACAATGCATAGGGTATTATAAACACACTGCACAAATAGTGTAATAGACCGTATGGTGCTATCCTCGTAACATGGAGCACCGATGCCCTATTTCAAATATGGCGCACTGATTTAAAAAAATTGTTTTCAAATTTTTTATTACACAGTACTTGCGTGGTGTGCTTTATAATACAGTGCACTGGTGCGCTAGGTTATGTAGGGCGCACCAATAAAAAATATCCATTTTTTCCAAAAATTCACGCAATGGCCGAATGGATTGGGATCCGAATATGTAAGTCGTCCCGTAGGTTGGATGTCAATCTAAAATGAAAAGCCCTAATTCTAAAATCATAGAAAGAGGGAGAAGAAAGTGCAAAAACAAAAAAATGAAGGGTTTAGGGTAAAAATGGATAAAACTGCAGGAAAAGTAAAAACATGTAGAAAAAGTAAAAATCATAATAAAATTTAATCACGATATGGTTTGAAATTCTATGATACAGGGTTTGAATCACCAGAGGTTTGGTTTCTGATTGTCTGAATACTTCTGTTCGAACATATTTCGCTGCTCCACAGTGCCCTCGTGCTCTCTTGCTCCAGGTATGTCTCCTGCAAATATCTGGCTGAAAATTTTAGCAAAAATAGTGAAATAATGAAAAGTGTTTAGTATTTAAAGAATTATTTTATGAAATTAGATTTTCGAAAATATCTTTCCGCCCATTTTCAATTTGCCGCTTTTTTTTTTCACTTAATGGAAATAGAGTTGCGCCTTTTTTATTTGCGTTTATTCGTCACTGGTAAGTCACTTAATAGCACCGCACCGGTGTGTCTTTTTGTAACGTCAGCACCGGTGCAGTTGTATGTACAGTAGCACCGATTTGCGGTTAAGACACCGATATTACTTTTAGGTGTGTACACCAAAATTTTGTGAACTCCAACCATAGAAATTGAGAATTAGAATTTTGTTTATTCTTAAGAATTAGAATTAGAATTAAAATTGAGAATTGGAATTGGATAAATTCTTGATGGAAATAACTATTCTTCCAATGCATTTTGTTTATTGCAGGAGGTCCTCACTGATTATGTGGAGAGAATGCAATGTGGGGCGTGTGAAGATGCAATACTAGAGGGCCCAAGTGGGCAATTGTGGCATGTGAACCTGTTATAATTGACACTTAACTATTTGCAACCAATATGTTTTAGAATATAATCTGCAGAAGGGTAATGTTCTGGGAGCAATGACAACGAGTCCTTCATTCTACATTTGTTAGCAGAAGAAGACCGATTTTCGACTAAACGATGCAGTTATTACATGTGGAGGCAATGGTTTCCCATAGAAAATGAGTATAGGGTTGAGTAGAGGAAAGCCATTGTAAAATAGGCTATTACATTAGTTTTTCCAATGGGAAACTGATTTGTAGGTGGAAATATGGTAGCTGCAGGTATCTATGCTTTTCTTCCCATAGAAATGGTCACTGGATTTCCATTTATAATACAAGCAAAATTTTTACTAGTTCATTCACAGGACCACAACTCAGACAAGTTAGAGATGCCATTGAGGTTCAATTGAAAGCTGAAGATGTGATTTTATGAGACATTAGCTTTGCTGGTAAAAGTTTATTTAAGCCAACCGAAGCTCAGACAATACTCCCAGCTGCTTTTAAATGCATCCTGGAGAATATTTCCCTTCATGGGACCTACCAGCCCGATCAACAACGTCAATTGATATTTCTCTGCTGTCCTTAAGGGAATGAGAATCCTTCCCTTCATGGTGCCTCCTGGCTTTATCAACTACCTCGATTTATATTTCTTTGCCATCAAATCTACTCTCCATTTCTCCATCATGGGACCTCTTAACCCTATTGCTGGTCTCAACTGAATGCTCTATGCCGGTCTCAACCTGTACTCCTTTTGTACTCTGTCGAGATTTATAGCCATCTGCACCCCTGTAAGCGTCTTTGTCCGTCTTTCTGTTTGAATCACTCATTTTCTCTGCTATAAAATTCTCAGCCAAAATTCGAACTCTTATCTTTTCAAACCCTCATCTCCTCAAAAATATTCTTGCCCACGATTCAAACCCTCCACTACTCCAATACTGCACTTTACAGAATAACCCTGTTTCGGTGTGTGCTTTTTTATAGGCGCACCGGGGTGGTTTGTAAGATCGAGGTTTTTGTTTTGGCGCAGTGTTTTATGATGCACCAGTGCAAAAGAGTTGTGAAGCACCGGTGCATTTGATATGAGTAATAGGATGCACCAATGCCTGTTATGATGATAAGCGCATCAGACTGTATAAAGTTTTTTTTTTTGTATGTAAGATCATAATAAAATAATGATAATTCTAAAGTACATGAATTTATTTGCATTATTTTCTAAACTTTATTGTTACAAAAATTTATATTATTCTATATTTATTATTTTACAATTATTTACAAATTTACAAATTTAAATATTTTAATAAAATCATTTCACATTAATACAATCAAAATTTTACAAATATTTTACATACAATTACAATTAAAATTAAAATTAGAATTAGAATTACAATTTTACAATTTCACATACAATTACGATTAGAATTAGAATTTTAATTTTACATACAATTACATTTACAATTACAATCATTTCACAGTAATATAATTAAAATTTTACAAATATTTTACATACAATTATAATTAGAATTAGAATTACATTTACAATTACAATTACAATTTTGCAAATATTTTACATAGAATTACAATTAAAATTACAATTACAAATACAAATACAATTTTAGAATTTTACATACAATTAGAATAAGAATTACAATTTTACAATTTTTCATATATACAATTACAATTAAAATTACAATTACAATCATTTCACAATAAATTAAATATTACAATTACAATTAAAATTTTACATTAAATATTTTACATACAATTACAGTTAAAATTACAATTACAAATACAAATACAATTTTACAATTTTACATACAATTAAAATTTAAATTTAAATTACAATCATGAAATTATATTTAATAAATATCATGTTCATTTAATATTAAATTAATTAATAAACATCACGATCATGATAATTATCGTACAAACATCATATTCGACTAAAAAACACATTCAAACATCAAATTACCATTATATATTAACATCATCACAACGCAAACATCAAATATACATCTCATGTCAAATAACTCATGCTATCACATACACATCTATCTGCAAGCTAAGCATTAAATGAACATATCTAACATGACCTAACAATATACACATCATGATGATCACCAACATGTAAATTAAGTACAACTGCAACATGAACATAAAATACATAGACCATATATATATATAAAACTGAATAATGTTAAAAAATATACAACTATAATATAAATGTCATGGATCAGCTGGTGGTAGTACAACATCAATAGCAGTACTAGTGGAGGCCTGCTCAGTAAATGGTGTAGCCTCGACGGTCAATGGTCGAGTCTGCTCATGATCATGACTAGTACTGATGGATGGATCAATTGGTGGCAGCACAACATCAATATAAGCAGTACTAGTGGAGGCTTGCTCAGTCAATGGTGCAGCCTTGACGCTCGATGGTCTAGCCTACTCATGATCATGACTAGTATTGATGGATGCTACAGGCTGCTGACTGGACGTGGTTGATGGTCCAACCTCATCTCCATGATGACTGCTAGATGCTAGTGGAGCCTCATGCTCATTAGCTGTGACGCGAGGTGAATGATCATGAGATGAGTCGTTGCTCGCCTATAACGTGCAACAATCCTCCTTAGTCGCGTAACAATTGTCGTAGCTCCTACGACATGTCGTATCAGCCTGTACATGTCACGCGACATGACTCTCCACATTCGTAACAGCCTATCATCGGCCTATATGTCTCTGTAATGAGTGGGCCTGATGCTCGCCTCAACAATCAATGCACTGAGTTGATCGCCCAACTCCATCATGTATCTAGTATCAGGTCGACCATGCCTAGAAAAAGGTGGTACCGACGCACCAGAAAGAGCATGTCTCTCTGCACCGGCCTCCTGATCATGATCCTCGGCATTTTCCATGTCCTGATCGTCATCAGGATCCACACTTGGATCATGTGGTGGTTCCAACATCTCCTCTCCATCAAAAGAGCCAATGTCTGCAAAATATATACAAGTACACAATAGTAATTAGACAATTTCATTACAAAATTTAATAAAAACAAGTTAAAAACATGTCAGAATAAATATAAATAAAATAGTAATATTACCTCTATCATCTGGCGGCTCATCATCTGTGAAGAGGATGTTGGCACACCCTCGCCAATCCAATCCAGCATAAGGACAGGGGACCATAATGAAGGGATGCATCTCGTCAACATTGGCTAGTAAGTCTAGTGCATTATGCGATATCTAGCTGGAAACATAGTCTCTCCCCTCTTGGGCATCATCTGCCCCCACATGTGCATCAGGGCCTCCAACATTAGTCTAAGAGGCTGCCGAACAAAAGCAAGCCTCATCTCTGGAAACCTCTCAAAAAATAAACAAAAAATCTCTGAAGTAAAAGCGAAGTTGACCCTCCCTTGTGCATGAGCACGACATCTATCTAAGGCCGTACAAAACTGCCGCAAAAAAATGGCAGACCACCTGAAAAGTCGCGGCTCCTGTACTAAAGAATCAACATAATATAGAAGCGGGCAACTAATTCTTTGCCCGTCACTGGTGTTGTGTGAAATGGTCGAAATGAGAAGTGAGAGGCACTGCACGTCCTGTCTACCAAATGCACCAATACGTAGCTGACCTCCAGGGACCTGAAACTCTGAAGGAGACAATACATTTACTCCAATGTATCTCTAGGAGTAAATTAACTGAATCCATACTACACAACCAGCTGGAACCCCTGGGAATGAGGAAAAATCCACCCCTCTCCTCGATAGCCCTGTAATGAAATAAATATCCTCTTTAGTGGGTGTGTACCACTAGTCAGAACCAACCTCGAAAGCCTGTTGGTGGGCATTCCACCTGCAGATAAGATGTCTCAAAAACACACTATGGGCCTTTAGGGAAGTAGCCTCCTTATAGAACTTGAGGAGGCCTACCAGCCTTAGGAGCCCCTGGGTATCTACTGTAATAGGGCGAGGAAACTCATCTCTCTCCATCTCTCGTGCCTCCCACTGGTGAAGCATGTCATACTGCTCTGCCTGTTGTTGCTGCTATTCCTCCTCTTTTCTCTAAATCATTGACATATTAAATAAATTTTATTTATTAAATTAGACATATATTTAGGAATATACATATATAAATTTTTTTGGAAAAAAAAAACAGACCAGTTGGTGCGCCACAAAACAGTCATGCACCAGTTCCAGTGCGGCTTTTGTTTGTAGAGCATCAGAGGTGGCACCCCAGATGACATAAAACACACCGTTGACTATATATGGTGTCAGAAGAGCGGTGCGCTGACTAAAATATATGCCCCGGCGCGTATAGTCGTGTCAGTGCACCGACTTCCTGAAAAATTACATAGTCAACTGTGCGGTCTTTTACCCGGCTGCACCGTTGACCCTGTCAGAATGCCGAATGCGGTGCGCTGACAGATACCAGGGCGGATATATCTGTCAACGCACCGTGTTGCTATTCCCATGGTCAATGGTGCACCTCGCTAACTGACCGCAACGCAATTTTTTTAAATTTTAAAATAATGTGGGGAGCCTTTCGGTACCGCCCCAGACACGGTGCAGATATCGTTAGCACTGTTTGCAGTGTGGCCTGTAAATTTTATAGGTAGCACCAGCACCGCTTACCGGTGCGAGCCGAATGGCTCGTGCACACCACACGACAAATTTTTTTCTTTTCTTTTTTAATGGTTAATTTTAAGGTTATTTCAAATTCTAATCCACTAGAAATCTTAATTATGGAAAAACTAGAAAAATACCTGTACATTTCATCGTCGAGGAGGCATATTGGCTGTAGAATTTACAAAAGAAAAATTTCCCACCGTTTTGCAAAATGAAAGTTGAAGATTGGTGGCCAATTCACAACAGCAGTGCGTGCAATGGGTGCAATGGGAGAACCGATGTCAGGGCAGCTTAGAGAAGGAGAAATTTCACCGGTTCTTGAGAGCTCTGGAGTACTGAGAAAAGTGAAAAATGCGGTTTTTTGGCTGTAATTTTTTTATTTATTTCACCATGTTCCGGTGCGCGGGGTTTTATAGGCGCACCAGTGCGGTTTCTTAAGACCGCATCAGGCGGTTTCAGATTTGGCGCATTGTTTTATGATGCACCAGGGCAGTTACTTCACACCGCACCGGGCTGTTTCAGTTTTGGCGTGGTGTTTTATGATGCACCAGGGTGGAATAGTCGTGAAGCACTGGTGCTTTACAGTAATAGGACACACCAGGCATGCATGTACGAAGCGTACAATGTTCGGTGTGCCAATGTTTTGTGCGACCGATGCTTTATCTTGTAGAGCACACTGGTGATTGAGAGCAGAAAAGTGAAAAATGTGGTTTTTTGGTCGTAAATTTATTTATTTTTATTTTATTTTTATTTTTATTTTTTATTTTTATTTATTTTAATTTAACCCTGTTCCAGTGCGTGTGTTTTTATAGGTGCACCGGTGTTGTTTCATACGAACGCACTGGTTCGTTTCTATTTTGGCGTGGTGTTTTATGATGCACCAGTGTGGTTTCGTAACACTGCACTGGGCGGTTTTTGTTTTGGCGCGGTGTTTTATGATGCATCGACGCAGAAGAGTTGTGAAGCACCGGTGCATTACAGTAATAAGATGCATCAGGCGGGTGTGTATGGAGCGCACGGTGTCTGGTGTGCCAATGTTTTGTGTGCACCGGTGCTTTCTCTTGTAGAGCACCCCAGTAATTGAGAGCTCTAGAGCACTGAAAAAGTGAAAAATCTGGTTTTTTTGCCATAATTTTTTTTTTTAAACCTTTTTCCGATGCGCCTGGTTTATAGGTGCACCAGTGCTGTTTCTTGTGAACGCACCGGTCGGTTTCTGTTTTGGCGCGTTGTTTTATGATGCATCGGTGCAGTTTCTTAATATCGCACAGGGAAATTTTGGTTTTGGTGCGGTGTTTTATGATGCACCGACACAGAATAGTTGTGAAGCACCGGTGCTCTATAGTAATATGACGCATTGGGTGGGTGTGTACAGAGCGCACGGTGTCTGGTGTGCCAATGTTTTGTGCGCACTGGTGCTTTCTCTTGTAAGGAGCATCCGTGCGATGTTGAATGATAAGCGTACCGAGTGGAAAACATTCGCAAAACCGTCTCCCTACCAACCTCCTCTAGTAACTTCCGCTAGAAACGGATGTATGGGGTATTTTTATAAGGGGTTCCTCAAAAACATCCACTAGAGGGTCTTTTCCGTGTAGTGGTATTCCATTATGTTGTTGAGGGTGGAGGTGTCAACCTTTGGATTCCCTTGTGTTTTCGAGGCTTGAGGTGTGGACATTTGGATTCCCTTATGTTGATGAGGGTGGAGGGGTTGACCTCTATATTCCAATGTGTTTCTGAGGGTGGATCTGTCAACCTTTGGATTCCCTTGTGTTGTTGAGGATGGATGTGTCAATCATTGGATTCCCTTGTGTTCCTGAGGGTGGAGGTGTCGACCTATGGATTCCCTAGTGTTGCTAAGGGTAGAGGGGGGTTACCTCTACATTCCCTATTTTAGTTTGCTGCATTAAGTAGTTGTTGGTTGTTATGAGTAGTTGGTGGGTGGGGGTGTTGGGGCCTATGGAGTCCCTACTTCAGCTGACATATTTCATTTAATTCCTTAAGCACTCATCCTCAAGCATTGGAATCTGGCTTAGGGTGACTACTACAAGGCCGGATTGGTTGTAGCGTGTCTAAGGTTGGGTGGAGATTAGAAGTCCCAATATCAATCGTTAGTCATTGAAGCTAATAATATAAGTTGTTTACTTATATACTTGATTTCATTTAAAAATGAATTTGGTTGTTGTGTGAGGCACTCATGCTTTAACACCATTAATGTAGGAATAATTTATTCGTGTTTGTCTACGATAATATGCTTAGGTATGTATATAATTATAATGAATATGAAGGGAATGGATACTCTTGTGTCTTAAGCTAATATGTTCATGAGGTGAAATGTTGATCACATGATCCCTTGCAACTGTAGAATGTGGTTGACTACATTGTTACATCATGTGAATTCCATCATGTAGTTACTGGTAATATATTCGACAGTGGAGGAAGCCATCATAGCTTCACCCTAAATTGAATAGAGGGTACTTGAATTTCTACGTTCAGATAAGGCTTGAGTCGAGGTGACAAGTTGTGACATGTGTATGGTAGGAAGGTGTTGAATTTCCATAATGAGGCCTCAATAGCCAGTGTGGGGACCTGGCAGGAGGACCTCGTTTGTTGGGCACTCATTTCATCCGAGGGGTCATTGGCCAATGAGGTGGTGGAATGATCCTTGATCATATGTATAAGGATGCATGTGTAGAGGAGGGGTTCTTGAAGAGCGTGGGACAAATTTCGTATTATTGACCTAAACAAATAAATCCGTTGGTTGTCAACATTAAGTTTCTTTGGCCTAGATTAGGGTCTTATAAGGTTAAGGTAGGTTGACTGATTAGGATTCGATTGCCTTGTATAGCTGAAATTAATTGACTAGTCTAGTGGGGTCTTCTAGTTTGGGCCAACATCCATGGCCTAGGCATGCTAAAATGAGTTTGCATGTAAATAGGTTGCACATAGTTTGGCTTGTGAAAAAGGCCAGTAAGAAGTTGGGAAAAAATTCTAAGTCAAGGAATGGTTGTAAAACATGTCAAGAATCTCCTATGGGACTTGTCGAGTTTGGGGTCGAGATAGTCAGCTAGACCAGGAAGGTTGGGGCCAGAAGTGAGTTAGATTGTTGATTAGTCGAGAAGGGTCTTCTAGTCATGGTTAGGTCACAACATATTCAATCTCATTAGCAGTTAGTCGGGTCGATGTTGGAGCTTCAATCAATGTTATGCCTGATATTGCAGAGAAACGGACCAACTACCAACCATCCACAAGTGTGATTGTTCTATGTGGGTCCAACTACAATGGTAGAGTATCCATGTAGGCACCATGTAAGAAGCTATGCGGGTGACACATAGAGGCTATTGCTAATGTGGCAAGCCTAATGGGCCTAACACTAAATAGCCATATCTTCCAACCAATAAGTCATGTCAATCAATGTTTATAATGCCAGGAAGGTCTCATTGAGACCGATGTAAAGATAATGTTTGGAAATAGTTGAAGAAGTTGAAATAATGAATAATTTTATGACCCCATTCCCATGAGATAACTATAAAGGCTGGGTTAGGAGACAGTGACACCTTCCACAGAGTTTGTGTAGGCTAGGTGGTGGAAGGGAGTGCTACAATTTGTCAAAAGGGTGAAACTTATAATGATAACATGCCATATTTTCTTCGACATTGATGGAAATTTAGGGAATACATTTTTCAACAATTAGGATAATGTACAAGGATGCACTAGTGCATGAGCTTCTTGAAGATCATGTTGAGTTGTAGGAGGAAACTTGGTAGACTTAAGAAATAGGTGAATACCTTTCCCTATGTAAGAGGGAAAAAAATGATAAAGTGATGGACACTTAATTTGAGGAGAAGAGAAAGTTAATTATAAGTGGACTAATAGAGAAAATGAAAGGGCGAACCAAGAAATATGTGCATTCAGCCTACATGGCCTAGAAAGGAAAGTAGCCTTGAGTTGAGAAGGAAGATGCTTACTCACCTTTGTATATGGTGGACCTAGAATGAGGTAGAGCACTCCTTGGGAAGCTTAAGGACATAAAGATCATGAGATCATTGGTTGATGGTGATAGAAGTATTGGTGTGGACATGCCTCCTTTAAGAAATATGTATGAAAGTCTTTTGGTTGACTCATTTGACTTATGAGATTTTTGATAGACTATTGGAATGTTTGAGGGCAGTGACTATGATGGCCATCTACCAGTCTCTTCTCAATTATAGAGTTTAGCATGACCTATTTCCTAACATTTGGAAATGGGCCTAATGGCACTAAGAAAAGATGCCTAGTTCAATAAAGACGTTAGAGGATTGAATTGAAAGAGGAGACTTGATAGTTTGAAAATGGTCTTAACTTTGCCTTGGCCTCGTAGAGTTATATAAGTAGATTTAAGTGTAGAAAGAATTCATTCATTTAGGCATAAATAAGTGCATTCTCATGAAGTTGAATTCAGGATGATTGGGTTGCAATAGTCATGGAGAGTTCAATGTATAGAATCATGGTATAATGAGTTAAGAGTATTGATGCATTAATATGTTTGGATGATGCAACAATTCAATGTTTTGGTGGTGTTGTTGACAAAGGTTATATTGTAGCAAAAAAAACAATAAATACAAGAAGCATTATCAGTAGAAGTTGGGAAAAAGAACTTGTTCATTGGAAGAATTGGATAGTGGGCTATTGCATCACAATTTTGGCATGGATAGTGTAAAGTGCTTAGAGAAGCCAACCATGAAAGAATTCATGAGTATAGAATTGGAGGACAATAGGTTCTTGAGAAAGTTTCCATAGACAATAATGAATTTTAGTGTGGAATGATGTGAGGCCATAACCTTGAATAGATTTGGGCGCCATTTTCCTAACGATCACCTTGGTGATTATTGACTATCGTAGATGGACATAACAAAATTTTAATGCTAGAAGAGTCAGTTATGGCCAAACTTGCATAATGGAAAGGTACACCATGGACATGTTTGGTTCCCTCACTCAAATTGGATGCACCATAGACCCTGATAGCTCACACTATGTGTATGCACCAAAAGAAGCTTGGAAGGGAACTTGGTGAGGAAAGGTAAAAGGGTTTGTTATGAGAAACCTTGTCTATAGACATGCACCAAGCATGATGTATAAGAAGAAGATAGGACCTCTATAAGGTAAGCCTATAATGCTTTAGGGGTTGGATTGTTCATGTTTGTTGGGAGATAGGTAGAAGGTCACTTTTCTTAGATTCATGGTATATTTGTAATAAAGTCACATGCAAGAGTCTATAAATCCTTTGTTGTATATATGTGGAATTGTTCATATAATAAAGTTAAGGAATCTAGGCTTGAATGTTTCTTACACATATTTGTTGTAGATTCTTCATGATTGTTAGATGTTATTGTATTAACTCCCTTTCTTTGCTTTTTGTTGGCTAAATGTTAAACTATTACTTGGATGTTTAAAGGTTATGGCTAGATGTGTGCCTACTCATGAATGAACTTGGTTGAGTAGGAGTTAATTTCATTTGATAGATTATAGATTAAGGTGAAGTTATATGTGAACCTTAAGTTAAGAGACACACTCTGGATGTAGTAGGTGCAGACTAGCCAAACCCTTGCTGCCAAGGCAAGGAAATGTCACATGACGTCATGTGTCAAAACAGACTTGGGACAAACTTGAGTTTGAAAAGAAAATTTGGAAAACTATAGGTTTATGACATGTAGGTTACTAAGTAGTAAACCTAAAATATCTCACAAAGCTAACAAAAAAATAAGTTGATATTAGTGTTGCAATGAAAAAGTATGCATTCTTAGTTAAGTGGACATGGGCAAATACCATTTATTTCCACTACAGTTTAAGAAAAACATATGGATTGTTCTTGTGCATGCTTCTACTAAAGCCTTGTGTATTTAAAGTTGACGTGAATTCGATGGTAATGGAAAAGTAAGTGGAAAATTGTTTCGGGTTGATTTTTATTTTTTTTAAATGTGTGCAATTTTTGAATTTTTTTTTCTCTATTTTGAATTTTGGATCTTTTATTGTTATAGAGAAATGAAAAAGGGAGTTGTCTACCAACTGAACAAAATAGTCTGGACAACAGTTTTTTACCAGAATCCGATAAATTTTGTTTCAAAAAATCAGGTAGTCCGAGTGTTTGAATAATTTTTTTGATGGTGGAAATGAATTTAACAACATCAAAAACCCACTGGGGCGCCCAAAATCCTAAAGTTTGACACCCATAACCCAAATTTTCAAAAATTTCTGCCAAAATTTTTCATAATCTTGCGAAAATTTCTAAATTATTTTGTAAATTTTTTTAGACAACATAATGTAAAAGCTTATCAATATTTTATATTATTATTCTTAAATTGAGTTGAAAAAAATATATTTATAATAAATAATTAAAAAAACATTACTAATACAAATATACTCTCCATTTACATTTTCTTTATCCTTTTTATCCCTCCAACTACCTAGCACATGCCTGTTTTCCAAATTTTGCCTTGGTATTTTATCTCACTCACACATTAATAGGGAGCCTTTGTGTGGCGTGATATTTTTCCAAAATCTTAGTGGTCTAAATGGACCGCCAACCACCATATTCCTTGTAAGATAATCATATATCATATAGATGTTTGTGTTGTTCAAAGTGACCCGTGGACCTGGTAATTATTTTTCGACGTGGATCGACGACATTGCTATTCCTTCTAAGGTAATCATATATATGTTTTGGTAATGTAGGAAATCTATTACATTGTCCAGTTTGGGTAATGTAGGAAATCAAGTTGAGTGAAATTATTATTACATTGTCCAGTGTGTTAAATCATTTTCATCTATCTTTGTGAGATAAGAATAGCAACTACATCTATATGTGTATCTAGAATTTTGATTTGATTTAATTATTAAGAATTATTAGGTAGAAGGTAGATTGAATTTTATTATATATTAAAATATTTTTAATAGTGGTAATATATTAAAAGATTGAATCTAAATTTGTTATGCTTTTATTTTTTAATTAAAGTGATTACTTAAAAAACATGGTATTGTAAAAAAAACTATTTACAAGTTAAGGATATGTAGGAAGGATTTCTATTGTTAAGAATATTAGTACATGTTTTTCAAAATGCATATATATGTTTAAATTATAAAATAAAATTATAATTTAGTTACATTTTGTGTTGTTTTTTAATCATGACAGTTTGAGATGTATTATAAATTGTTTTGATGCTTATAATAACATGATATCTATGGGCATTTAGGCCATTTAATTTATATGGTTGGGTTAGTTACAGTGCTTCTATTAAATTGTGTATAACTGGCGCAACCTAAAATGTGGCGATCTCTAATCTAAAAGACACCAACTATAAAAAAATACCTCAAATTTCCTTTTTTTTAAGGCTCTTCTTCCTCCATGGGTAAGCTCCTTTTTTAAAGTAGAGTAGAATTTACTTTAAATGCAATAGTATAGCATTTCTTTCTTGCACTTACTAAATTCATGCAACTAGTTTAGGTTTACATTTTTGTCATTTGATTCAAAATAGAATTAGGGTTTTATTTTACAGCACTTATTTTCCAGCAAATAGATTAGTGTTCCCTTGATTCAATATAACAAGTGTCAATTGCCTTTTTCCTACAAAGTTAAGTTTATATATATGTTTAACTCATAAAATAATTCTTCTTATAATTAATAATAAAAATAATAATTTAAAATAAAGTTATAATTTAGTTAGTTTTTATGTTTTTTTTTAATCATGAGAGTATGAGATGTATTATTTTTTTATGCGGATCGTAAAATGATCCTTATGGGCATGGGCACTTACTAATCATTCAATTTATATGTTTGGGTTAGTTACATTGCTTCTTTTATATTGTGTATAATTAGCACAACATAAAATGTGGTAGGCTCTTTTCTAAAAGAAACACCAACTATAAAGAAATACCTCAAAGTCTTTTTTTCCGCTCTTCTTCCTCCATGCTTAAGCCCCTTTTCTCAAGTAGAGTAGGATTTACTTTAAATGAAATATTATTGCCTTTCTTTCTTGCACTTATTAAATTCATGTAACTAGTTTACGTTTACATTTATGTCATTTGATTTCTACAAAATAAAATTAGGGTTTTCTTTTCAAGCACTTATTTTCTTGCAAATAGATTAGTGTTCCCTTAACGCAATAGGATAAGTAAGTTTCAATTGACTTTTTCCTTCAAAGTTAAGTTTAGTAATTGCCTTCCTTTGAAATTTTGCAAAATGGTCTATTCACATCTAGATTCACTTCATTGCCTCATATTAATTAGAGAAGGACACATTGCATGTTGCACACATAGTGTCAGAACCTCTTAAGTTTGTACAAACTTTGTATTGATAATTAAATTTGGTAGCCTAAGCGGTTGCAACATTATTGTTGCAATACTAGAGCTCATCACTTTTTGGCGTCCTTACCATGGAGGTGTGAAAGTATGCATTGTTTCCTTTCTTTGTTGATTCACTTATTTTAGAAGTTTATGCGAAAACAAGAAAAATTCTACATTAAGCATTATTCATTTCAAAAATAGAAAATTGCATTGCATTAGCATTATCATTCAATTTTTTTTATAAAAACAAAAAAAAATATTCAATACCACAACCCCCCACTTGATCACATGGTTTAGTAAGAACCACATCACCATCCACTTTTGTAGGTAGAAGAAGAAGCGGTGGTAGAGAAGGTGGAAGAAATGGATGGAGATGATAATATTGAGGAATATCCTCTTGGATTTCCCATTCAGGATATTGATATCAACATTCATATGAAGAACATCCCTTCATATTTTCTTCCCAACTTCCATGGTATGAGGTTAGAAGATCCAAAAACCTTTCTCTTTGAATTTAAAATACTTTGTATATCTTATGGTTTTTTATTAAACACTCAAAAATTGAGATTGTTTCCAACAATATTGAATGATAGAGCTTGTTGATCATCTTAGCCCCTTACTAATTTTTGACAAGCAAACAGGGGGGGTCAAGCTGTCTTTGAGTTTTCAAGTAATGGATTCCTTCTGGAAAGACATCATCCTTGAAGCATTTCATGTTCCCTTCTCTTTAAACCCCTTCCCTCTATTTTTCTGGAGCCAATGAGCCTCACTGATTGCTAAAAATTGTGCTCCAAAGGCCTTATTTTCCCCTTGTACCCCTGCAAAATGCCCCATTTTACCCCTTTTTCCCCCCTTGGCCAAAGTTCTCCTTTTTCCCTCTAAGTCCCCCTTTACCCTCAAAATCATACCAAAACCCCCTTTGAATCCTACCCTTGCCCTTTGTTTGGCTAAAATTCCCCTTTTCTCCCTTATCATTTCCCTTCCTAACCCTTAAAATCCATTAAAAATGGGCCAAAACCCACTTCTTAACATTAGTAAGGGCCTAGCCCCTTTACTGCAAGCCCCAACCAGTTCCCCACATATGCCCTTAGCCTAGGACCGAGCACTTAAGCCTTAAGCGCTAATCACATTAGAAGACCGGAGCGGAACGTTTAAATCCTTTGTAAACACCGAAAAGTTCCGATGCAATTGTTTTATTCTATAAGGTCCGCGACGTGTTCTCCACCGTTGATTCGTCGTTCCGATCGGACGGTGGAGCGCTGATCACAATACCGCCCTGACCGTAATCGCAAGAGTTATGTCGCGCCCTCCGATCGGTCCATCGCAAATGTTTGCGATGCGATTGATCACATCGCTCCGACATCCGATCATTGCAATCACATTTCCTCCCCGATCGCAACTTCTTTCCCCTTCCCTCCGATCGCTTTTCCCCTCCGATCATCGCATTGCACATTTTCCCTATTGTGATTGCGATTATTCCCCGCTCCCGATCTTCGATTTCGATTGACCCTTTGGACCCCACCACTTAATTCCTCCGCCGGTTCATATAATATAAGGTTTTCCCTTTGTAAACAGGAAATTTGTTACATTTTCGTCTTACAAAGGATTTTCCCAATCGCATCGGAAATTTTGTTATGTATCACTCCGCCCCGCTCCGATTGCGATTGAGATTCCAGATGGGTCCCACTTCATACGTCCATTTCATTACATTTCATGCAATTCCTGTGTATTTCCTCCATAGTCCAAAGTTTTTCATTTTGCATTAAAATCTAACGTTTTATATGTATTCTGCCAATGTTCATATATCATTCCACTGTTTAATCCCCACCGTCGATCTACGCCTCCAGACCTAGATCGAATGGTCCATATGCATTTTCCGGTCAAACCCTATTGTTCACCGTTTACACCACATCATTGTGTTTTTCACTGTTATTTCACATAAACCATTGTTTCACCACCACCGCACTATCATTTCCTCCGCCCCCCCATAACCAGTCTTCCTTTTGCATGGATTTCATGACCAAGTTGCGTGTTTTTGCAGAGTACGAGCGGTGGAAGACCGCCATGATTCAAGGTCTCAGTACAGTTACAGAGAAACAAAAGAATACCACTTTTAAGAGCCATACTCATGAAGAAAAGTGCTGAGAAGACATATAACAGGGTTTACATTAAAGGAACAGAGTTTAAACTCTGTAAGTCCCCTCCAGAGCCATTAAAGCTTATATTTCACAGTCAGAGGCAAACCAGCCCACATAAATCAAAACTACCCAGGTTTCACATCAGCAGACCGTTCTAAAGGACAAAGTGCCCATACTGTTTAGTCTATGCCGTGTTCCAGAGAAGATTTCCGCCTTGACTATAGTCCGGAGCTACCAGAGCATTTGTTTCACCGATATGGCGGACTTCACCGTCATTCACTTCACTCTTGGGTTTATGCACCAGAGTACTACACAGTACTGCAGTCTGAGTACATCAGGACCATACCTGAGTAAATGGAAGCTGAAGAAGATCACTCTCTCGACCAAAAGGTACCAGGGATTAATGCAGAGAATTAAATTAGAATGGTTTTTGGCCCTCTCTTTCTTTTTTGGGTTTAATGTTTCATTTAGTTTTATACCTACCACCTCTGTTCCTCTTTCAACTATAAAAACTGTGAAGAAACGCATTGTAAGGGTTCCAGATTTTATCAGAAAACTATGCAGTGAAAGGCTTTTTGTATACATTTTGCAGAACTCTTGTATGAAGGCTCAGAGCGCATAGGGTCTCAGTGAAGAGGAGTTCCATCTGTTAAAGAGGATTCTGGTCTTTGGTATTTCATAGTTTGTAACTTTCTATTATGTGTTATTTAAATAGATCATTTCATTTCATCCATCTTTCCTGTATCATGTTTTGGAATGCGAGTGGCTCACTGATTTTTGGTATGGATTTATCCTAGTTGATACCCATATTCGGATTAGTCAAGCACTTTAAATATTGCTCATGCATGATATTCTGTTCCACTATTCATCTAAACCATATTTCTGCTATATTAGTTGCTTTGGGAGGGTGTTTTTAAAATGCTATTGTCACGTATGGATTCTTAGATTGGTAAGCCCATGAATGGTGGTATTGTGTATCTCGATATCAACTCAATGATAACTAATATCTTCTCAATATTTCATTCACTACATACACCTTCTGATAACTTATTTTTGTGAGGTATTTCTGAATCGGCCCTCTTTACAGTAAGTTGTCTATGAATTGTCTATTGCTTTTATATTGGAGTTTTGCATGTTGCCTCTGCAATATCTCTTTCTTTGTGTCAGTTTCTGAATGTCTTGGTCCCATTCAGATTAGTATTACTTGTTTTACAAGAGATATCATGAGAGCTTGTTACTGATAACTTCCTCTGTTATACCATATGCTCCTTGCTATATAAGATGTCCTAGGCACTGGTCTATCACAACTCTAGGCTGTCTCTAGGAATGAAAACATCTTTCTGGCGCTGTTTCCGGGGACGAAGTTATGATAATTTGAATCCCTGGGCCTTGAAAAAACCCTATTCACTCTCTAAGTATGTGAGCATAGAGAGTTGAGAGTTGTAGATTCCTCACCTTGGCGACTCCACAGTCATTTGTTAGAAGAATCTATTTGTAGTCCTGGCTCCTCGAAAACCACACCTGAGGTCAGATAAGTCTCAGCCAAAGAACCTTCAGCGTCTGACCCAAAGAAGATCATACATAGGAGAAGTTGGAAAGAAAGGCAATCGGTATGCATTGAAATCCCTAAATTTTCTGTAGAATACTGTCCATCCTCTTCTTCTCAAGAAGTTCAAGTAGAAAATCCCTACACCACTGAGGAAAATACAGAATACTACTCAGATAGTCCACCCAGGGGAGGTGTCAGAGTTGGAGAGAACTTTCACCCTACTCCTGAGGCCGAAGAGGTTAAGGAAGTCACAGAAGTAGTTGCTATTAACCGTCCACTGTTCCCATCAACTCCTCTAGCTACTGTACAATACATTCCTATTGTCTTTCATACTCCACTTCCACCTCCTCTTCCTCCATTTACACATCAAACTGTTGTACTACCCCTGCCTCCTCCAATGGCCAATGTCCCAGCCTTCTTGTTGAACAAATATGCTCCCCTGGCATTACCTCAAGTGCTGAATGATATGCCACAGGATTATTTGAAGATTTTGCCCAGATTCAACGGGGAAAATGAGATTGATGCTCAAAAACATCTTGAGGTCTTCTTCTCTTTGCAGAGAACTTTGATGTAGAACATTTGGATGTAGTCTTAAGACTGTTTGTTCAATCTCTGGATGGTGAAGCCAGAAAATGGTTTAAGACATTGGGAGACCGTTCTATAACTACTTGGGAAGGAATGGAAGATACTTTTCTCAGAAAATGGGGAGAAAAGAAAGATCATGGCCATTGTCTCACTGAATTTAATACACTGAAGAAAAGACATAATGAAGGAGTGTCAGAATTCATTAAAAGATTTAATAAATTGTATTTGAGTCTCCCTGCAGATATGAAGCCTCATCAAACTGTTGCTAAAGTCGTTTTCATAACAGCCTTCGACTCAGAATTCGGTTTCTCTTTGAGAGAAAGAAAACCTGCCACCCTAGATGATGCTCAGATAGATGCTCTAGAGTTGGAAGCAAATTTTTCCTCCACTGGTAAATCAAAGGGAAAATCTGAACAGGATACTAGAAGAAGGGGAAAAGAGGAGGTACCTACCTCTAATCAGGACAGAGACTCAGACAAGATTGAAGAAATGAGAAAAATGATTAAGAATCTTTCTAGAAAGCTGGGCAAAATCGAACTGGAGGCCAAGAACGCAACCTCCGAGAATTTCTAGAATGCTCCAAACAGGGGTTATAATCCCCAGTATAAGAAACCACCCTTGCAAATATTGCAAAGGGAACTAAAGGAGTAGCAAGAACAGGTACCACACCCATTGTACTTGGAAGGTCCTGTAGATAACCCTGCTGAAGATGCTGCCTATGAGCTAGAAGATGCAAATATGGCTTTTTCAAACAATGATGAAATCGAGCTCTCGTTGCATGAAGAAGAAAAGGAGAGAAACACAGAAGACTTAGAAGTTGAACACTATTGTAAGAAATTTGTTGATTTCATGCAAGCGCAGTTCAATAGAAAATATGATCTCAGATCTTCTAGGAAGAGGACTCGTACTCAAGACCAAGAAGAAGAGCCACCTCAGAAGGAAGCACCTGCTCAGAAGGAGTCAAAAATGCAGAAAGTCACAGACAAAGGTAAGGGTCCTCTAAAAAAACCTTTGTAGTCTAATGATCAAATCCCTTCCACTTCCAAAGTAGTCACTCCCCTTAATGCTAAGCCTATGTCAAAAGAAGTCAAACCCTCAGCCAAAAATAAAGAGTCAAAAGAGGTTATAATAGAAAATTCTTCCCCTGCTTTCAGTCTGCAAAAATAACTTGAGAAGGTCAAAATCCCAGTTCCCTTGACGGAATTGTTGAAACAACTAGCATACCACTCTCAAGTCACCTCTTTTATGCTCCCTCTAGAAGTAACACTTATTCCAGATAGTCTCAACTTTCAAGAAGAAAGACCCATGGTTGTGTTTGGCCCACATGTCGAGGAGTTAGACCCCTCTACTCCTCCCTTCTATGTGTCTCTAGTGATTCATGACCTGCTATTACATAACTGTATGTTAGATTCTGGAGCTTCCCATAATCTTATGCCTTTGTCAGTCATGGAACAACTAGGATTACAAATCACCCGTCCATATAAGGACCTCTATTCATTTGATTCCAAAAGAGTCAAATGTCTGGGGATGATCAAAGATTTGGTGGTCAATCTAGCCCAAATCCCAGCAAAAAGTGTGGTAATGGACATCGTGGTGGCTGATATCCCAGCATGCTTCGGCATGTTGCTATCAAGGTCCCGGGGACAAAAATTGGTGGGTCAATCAAACTGGATTTAACATATGCCACGATTCCAGTTTTTGGTGGCCAGGAGAGAAGGTTATACAGGGAAACTAGATTTGTCAAGATGGTTACTAAGGCTGACAACTTTGTAAACTCACCAGTCTACAGTAAAGAAGGAGATTTCTCATGCTTGATGCTGGAAGAAGATCAAGATTACGCTCATGAACCATCCTTCTGCCAGATCAAGACTGAGTAGCCCTTAGAGAGCCCTGAAGCAGGAATATGTACACTACATTTTGATGGAGCAAATTCAAGAGAAGGTAATGGGGCTGGTGTGCTATTGATTTATCCTATAGGAAAATGGGTCCCACTGTCTTTCAAATTAGAATATGAAGCTACTAATAATTTGGCTGAATATGAAGCACTTCTGTTAGGATTGCAGACAGCCAGGAGTATGAAGATACAAAGTTTAAAAGTTCTGGGAGATTCAGAACTAGTGGTCAGACAAATCAGGAATCAGTGTCAAACCAAACATCCTCGGCTGAGGGCTTATAGGAATGAAGTTTGGGACATGGTGGAGAATTTTTTCTTAGAATTCAATATCCAATTCATGCCCTGGGAACAGAATAGAATGGAAGATTCTCTTGCTGTGGCTGCTAGTACATTCCGTCCCCCTCATAACCCTCTCTTAAGGTATGAGATTGAGGTATGTTATCGACCATCAATCGTAGATAATTTCAAGCACTGGCAGGTATTTGAAGATGAAGAACAGATGAAGAGATTCTTGGAAACAATGGGGGAATTATCTAATATGGAGATTGATGATGATGAAGAAGAGGAGGTTGAAAGTACTTTAGAAAGAAATTGGGAGGAGAAAATGGCAGGTAGTAAAGTGTTGCAGTTGAATGGAAATGTCATACCTAGAGGGCTGGTGCCTCTAGAAAGATTATTTGACAAGAATGATGTCCCAATACAACCAAGCAAGGTGGTAGAAGAAGATCAGGTGGAAGACCCAAATCTGGGTACCAATGCTGACCCCAAAATTGTAAAATTATCCAAGAAGGTCCCAGAGGAATATAAGGAGCTATATCTGAACCTATTTCAGTCTTACAAAGATGTATTCACATGGTCCTATCAGGACCTGAAAAATTTCGATATTAGCATCATGTAGCACAAAATTCCCTTGAAGGCAGATACAAAGCCTCATAAGCAGAAGCTTAGATAGATAAATCCTCTGCTGCTTCCCTCCATTGAGAAAGAAATTAAGAAGCTATTAAAAGCCAGAATAATTGTGCCATTGAGGTACTCCGAATGGGTGGCAAACCTGGTCCCTGTCTGAAAGAAGAATGGAGAAATAAGGCTATTTGTTGACTTCCAAAACCTAAATAGAGCATCCTTGAAAGATAATTATCCACTGCCCAAGATGGACCACATTCTGCAGAAAATGGTTGGAGCTTCTAGGATGTCAATGATGGATGGATTCTCTGGTTATAATCAAGTAGCTGTACTTCCAGAGGATCAGAAGAAGACTGCATTCACCACACCTTGGGGGACATTCATGTATGCCAGGATGCCTTTTGGGTTGATTAACGCAAGGGCTAGTTTCCAAAGGGCCATGGACATTGCTTTTGTTGGAGAGCAAGATAAGTTTTTGGTAGTCTACCTAGATGATATCACTGTGTTTTCAAAGGATGGTACTGAACACATTGAGCACTTGCAAAGAACTTTTGAGAAATGCAGAAGGTATGGTCTTTCTCTCAATCCACAAAAGTCTTTATTTGCAATAGAGGAAGGCAAGCTTTTAGGGCATATTGTGACTAAATATGGGGTGAAAATAGATCCTAAAAGAGTAGAGGTTATAAATGGTATTTCTCTCCCTAGAAATAAGAAGGAGGTCTGTTATAGCATCATTTTTCACCCTCATGTGATTCATGATTCTCTTTTTGGCCTTGGGCAGCCATTCCCACAAACTTGAATAAAGTTAATAAAAAACAGTGTTTAAAATCCCATACGCGGGTATGCCCAGAATTTTTCGCGTGTATACGCGAGTCCATAGATACTTTTCTGCGTATGCCATTAAAATCATTAAAAAATATATAAAAATCCCTATTTTCGAGGCTGGGTTGATGGTTATTCTCGTAATTCAACCACCCCAGCCCGTGGCCAACTGTTTCCAACAGATTGAAACTACTTTGAGGGAGTCTAAAAGCCCCTCATGTGTATGGCCTAGAGGAGGGAGAAAATTATAGACATTATACTCTGTTGGAGCCCCAATTCAAGTCTGATTTCCCGTGCCTCCTGCACTTCCTAGATTTTTGCAGGAAACCCTTTTTTCCTGAAGATGTTCATCAGCTTATATGTCATCTCATGTGCACAAGTCTTGAAAGTATTTTAGCGAGGCAAGGGTGGGATGGATCCGGACGACGGTCTGTTCGAAGATCGTGGAAGGATTTAGGTGATCTCTCCACCTTTCTATTATCAGGGCATGCTATTCAAGAAGGACTCACACAACCAAACTTGTATGCTAAAAGCTAGATAACATCGATTGTAGAACTCACCTGTAAATCCTACGTTTGATGTAGATCCCACGGGGTCCAAACCCCCAGCAACCCTTCTTCCTCTTCAACATGGAAATCAAGAAAGAACACACACATAAATCTAGTTGTACAACATATATCTCTCCTAAATGTTAGTGTAATCCATGTGAAACATCATATAAACAATAATAAATGCTTAATTAACAATCTTTTCACATATGAAAGCAGATATTAACACGTGAATTCAGGAACAAGATGGTTTTTCTTCATTACGAACAGCATGTACAATAATAGAAAGGTGGAGAGATCACCTGAATCCTTCCACGATCTTCGAACAGACCGTCGTCCAGATCCATCCCGCCCTTGCCTTGCTAAGATACTTTCAATACTTGTGCACACGATATGACATATAAGCTAATGAACATCTCGAGGAAACAAGGGTTTCCTCTAAAAATCTGGGTAGTGCAGGAGGCACGGGAAATCAGACTTGAATTGGGGCTCCAACAGAGTATAATGTCTATAATTTTCTCCCTCCTCTAGGCCATACACATGAGAGAATTTTATATTCCCTCAAAGTAGTTTCAATCTGTTGGAAACAGTTGGCCACGGGCTGGGGTGGTTGAATTACGAGAATAACCATCAACCCAGCCTCGAAAATAGGGATTTTAAAATATTTTTTAATGATTTTAATGGCATACGCGGAAAAGTATCTATGGACTTGCGTATACACACGGAAAAGTCTGGGCATACCCACGTATGGGATTTTAAACACTATTTTTTATGAACTTTATTCAAGTCTGTGGGAATGGGTGCCCAAGGCCAAAAAGAGAATCATGAATCACATGAGGGTGAAAAATGATGCTATAACTTTATCCAAGTGTTTCTAGGTCGAATAAAATTTCTGAGGAGGTTCATCCCTAACTATGCTGAGATAGTTAGGTACACAACTGACATGATAAAGAAAAATAATGAAGTAAGGTGGTCACAAGAATCACGAGAGGCCTTTGCCAGAATTAAAACTGCATTTGTTGAAGCCCCTGTGCTAGCTGGGCCATATTATGCAAAACCTTTCATGATCTTTTCCTTTGCATCACGTCATACAGTAGCTGGAGTTCTGTTTCAGAAAAATGAAGAGGGATATGAGCAGCCTATTGCTTTCTTCAGTCAGGTGCTTCGTGATGCAAAACTGAAATATAACATATTGGAAAAGCAGGCATATGCCCTGGTGAAATCCCTTAAAGCATTCCACATGTATGTCCTGCAGCCCTACACTACTGCATTTGTGCCTACAACAGCTGTAAAGGATATTCTTATTCAAGGAGATAGTGAAGGAAAAAGAGGGAGGTGGATTGCCAAAATAGAGGAATATGATCTGGATATTTGTCCTACCAAACTGATCAAAGGACAAGGGCTATCTAAAATCTTATTTGAATCGAATTATCAGGCTCTGGGTATAAATCTGTTTATGATAGCAAGTGGAGAGTCTGAGAAGGAAAAAGAGCAGCAAGGAGTGGAGAGAGCTACTCAGAAAGCACACATAAAGTATCTCACCAACCCATGGTACAAAGAAATAGTGGAATATCTCCTCACACTCAGCTGCCCTCCAAGCTGTGATAAAGCTAAATACATATCACTAAGGCTAAGATCATAGAAATACATCGTTGCTAATGGCCAGCTTTACTGGCGAGATCCTTCAGGCATCCTACTCTTGTGTCTCAAAGAGGATGAAGTAGAGAGTATAATGGCTGAATTTCATGAAGGAATTTGTGGGGGCCATTACAACTGGAGAGCCACTACTCACAAAATACTGAAGGCTAGTTTCTATTGGCCCAAAATATTTGGAGATGTTTTTACCTGGGTGAGAGCCTGTGAGAAGTGCCAAAGGTTTGCTGAAAGACAGAAGTTAGCAGCTCTGCCCTTGATTCCTGTTCATGTGGATGAACCATTCAAGCAATGGGGAATTGATTTTATAGGTGAAATACATCCGCCATCAAGTGGACAGCATAAATGGATATTAACGGCCACATATTATTTCACAAAATGGGTGGAAGCCATACCTGCAAGGAATGCTACAGATGCAGTAATAATAAAATTCATGGAGGAAAATATCATATCCAGTTTTGGTTGCCCTGCCAGGATAGTGACTGATAACGCCCAGGCCTTTAAGTCTGAAAAATTTGTAAGCTTCTGTCAGTAGTATAATATCACATTAAGTCACTCTATAGTCTACTACCCACAAGGAAATGGCTTGGCAGAGTCTTCGAACAAAACTCTGGTGAGGGCCCTGAAGAAGACTATAAATGAAAATCAGAAAAATTGGGATTCCCAATTGAAATTTTCTCTGTGGGCTAATAGAATTACCAGCAAGAGAGCAACTGGGAAGTCCCCATTGGAATTGGTATATGGAAGGGCAACAGTTTTTCCTATGCAGCTGGCTTTACCAGTAGCTTGATTCATGCAAGAAAGCCAAGAGGGGTTTGATGATATGATCAGGAGAATCAATCAACTGGTGGAGTTAGAAGAAACACGGGGGCAGGTGAATCAAAGTTTAATCGAATATCAAGAGAAAATGAATACCTTTTTGACTAAAATGCCAAGGACAAGAGATTGTAGATTGGTGATTTAGTGCTTAGATGGGATATCCGAAGAGCTGAAAAAGAAAAACATGGCAAATTCGACCCTCTCTTGTTTGGCCCCTTTAAAATTGTGGAACAGGGAGGCAATAACACTTTCAAGTTGGAGAATTTACAGGGAGACCTGCTTGATGCTCCTGTAAATAGTCACTTTCTTAATCCCTATTTCGAGTTCTGACTCAGGCAAAGACAGCCTGGTGTATCATATTGTATATTAGCTTTCTGTTTTACCTTTGTTTAAATAAAGTGGGTATCGCGATGAATCATGAGATGAAAAGTAGAAGTGCTGGAGAACAGGGTCTGCACAGAAGATTATTAGGTGGTCTACGGAGTTCTCAACACGCCCAAGGATGAACGTTCTGTCCCCAGGTGGAGCCAAATGTTGATCATCTTAGCCCCTTACTAATTTTTGACAAGCAAACAGGGGGGGTCAAGCTGTATTTGAGTTTTCAAGTAATGGATTCCTTCTGGAAAGACATCATCCTTGAAGCTTTTCATGTTCCCTACTCTTCAAACCCCTTCCCTCTTCTGTTCTGGAGCCAATGAGCCTCACTGATTGCTAAAAATTGTGCTCCAAAGGCCTTATTTTCCCCTTGTACCCCTGCAAAATGCCCCATTTTACCCCTTTTTTCCCCCTTGGCCAATTAAGTTCTCATTTTTCCCTCTAAGTCCCCATTTACCCTCGAAATCATACCAAAACCCCCTTTGAATCCTACCCTTGCCCTTTGTTTGGCTAAAATTCCCCTTTTCTCCCTTATCATTTCCCTTCCTAACCCTTAAAATCCATTAAAAATGGGCCAAAACCCACTTCTTAACATTAGTAAGGGCCTAGCCCCTTTACCGCAAGCCCCAACCACTTCCCCACATATGCCCTTAGCCTAGGACCAAGCGCTTAAGCCTTAAGCGCTGATCACATCGGAAGATCGGAGCGGAACGTTTAAAGCCTTTGTAAGCACCGAAAAGTTCCGATGTGATTGTTTTATTCTATAAGGTCCGCGACGTGTTATCCACCGTCGATCCGTCGTTCCGATCAGACGGTGGAGTGCTGATCACAACACCGCCCTGATCGCAATCGCAAGAGTTATGTCGCGCCCTCCGATTGGTCCATCGCAAGTGTTTGCGATGCGATTGATCGCATCGGTCCGACCTTCGATCATCGCAATCGCATTTCCTCCTCGATCGCAACTTATTTCCCCTTCTCTCTGATCGCTTTTCCCCTCCGATCATCGCATCACACATTTTCCCTATTGCGATTGTGATTAGTCCTCGCTCCCGATCTCTGATTACGATTGACCCTTCGGGCCCCACCACTTAATTCCTCCACCAGTTCATATAATATAAGGTTTTCCCTTTGTAAAAGAGAAATTTGTTACATTTTATTTTTACAAAGGATTTTCCCATTCGCATCGGAAGTTTTGTTATGTATCACTCTGCCCCACTCCGATTGCGATTGCAATTCCAGATGGGTCCCACTTCATATGTCCATTTCATTACATTTCATGCAATTCCTGTGTATTTCCTCCATAGTCCAAAGTTTTTCATTCTGCATTAAAATATAACGTTTTATATGTATTTCGCCAATGTTCATATATCATTCCACTGTTTAATCCCCATCGTCGATCTACGCCTCTAGACCTAGATCAAATGGTCCATATACATTTTCCAGTCAAACCCTATTGTTCACCGTTTACACCATATCATTGCGTTTTTCACTGTTATTTCACATAAACCATTGTTTCACCACCGCCGCACTATCATTTCCTCTTCCCCCCATAACCAGTCTTCCTTTTGCATGGATTTCATGACCAAGTTGCGTGTTTTTGCAGAGTACGATCGATGGAAGACCGCCATGATTCAAGGTCTCAGTACAGTTATAGAGAAACAGAAGAAGATCACTTTTAAGAGCCATACTCATGAAGAAAAGTGCTGAGAAGACATATAACATGGTTTGCATTAAAGGAATAGAGTTTAAACTCTGTAAGTCCCCTGCAGAGCCATTAAAGCTTAGATTTCATAGTCAGAGGCAAACCAGCCCACAGAAATCAAAACTACCCGGGTTTCACATCAGCAGACCGTTCTAAAGGACAAAGTGCCCATACTGTTTAGTTTATGCTGTGTTCCGAGAAGATTTCCGCCTTGACTACAGTCCGGAGCTACTAGAGCATTTGTTTCACCAATGTGGCAGAATTCACCGTCATTCACTTCACTCTTGGGTTTATGCACCAGAGTACTACACAGTACTGCAGTCTAAGTACATCAGGACCATACCTGAGTAAATGGAAGCCGAAGAAGATCACTCTCTCGACCAAAAGGTACCAGGGATTAATGCAGAGAATTAAATTAGAATGGGTTTCGGCCCTCTCTTTCCTTTCTAGGTTTAATGTTTCATTTAGTTTTATACCTACCACCTCTGTTCCTCTTTCAGCTATAAAAACTGTGAAGAAACGCATTGTAAGGGTTCCAAATTTTATCAGAAAACTATGCAGTGAAAGGATTTTTGTATACATTTTGCAGAACTCTTGTATGAAGGCTCAGAGCCCATAGGGTCTCAGTGAAGAGAATTTCCATCTGTTAAAGAGGATTTTGGTCTTTGGTATTTCACAATCTATAACTTTCTATTATGTGTTATTTAAATAGATCATTTCATTTCATCCATCTTTCCTGTATCATGTTTTGGAATGCGAGTGGCTCACTGATTTTTGGTATGGATTTATCTTAGTTGATACCCATATTCGGATTATTCAAGCGCTTTAGATATGGCTCATGCATGATATTCTGTTCCACTATTCATCTAAACCATATTTCTGCTATATTAGTTGCTTTGGGAGGGTGTTTTTAAAACTCTATTGTCACGTATGGATTCTTAGATTTTTAAGCCCATGCATGGTGGTATTGTGTATCTGGATATCAGCTCAATGATAACTAATATCTTCTCAATATTTCATTCACTACATACACCTTCAGATAACTTATTTCTGTGAGGTATTTCTGAATAGACCCTCTTTATAGTAAGTTGTCTCTGAATTGTTTGTTGCTTTTATATTGGAGTTTTGCATGTTGCCTCTGCAATATCTCTTTCTCTGTGTCAGTTTCTGAAGGTCTTGGTCCCATTCAGATTAGTATTCCTTGTTTTACAAGAGATAGCATGAGAGCTTGTTACTGATAACTTCCTCTGTTATACCATATGCTCCTTGCTATATAAGATGTCCTAGGCACTGATCTATCACAACTCTAGGCTGTCTCTTTCTAGGAATGACAATGAGTTCATTTTACTTGTTCATGAGTTTAGGGACTAATTCAATAAGACCATGGAATGATATGCAAATGATATTTCACAAGAATATAAAAATCATGAACTTAAAGAGGAAATCTTTAGAATGACTAAAAAACAAGATGGGAGCCTTGAGGATCTAATAGAGAGATTTTTATAATGTTAAGTGGGAAAAATTACATCATTTAGGATTCGACACACTAAAAAACCTCTTACTTAAAATAATTGAAGATGAATGTAATGATATTCTTGATCTAATGAGTAGAGGAGATGTATACCAATTATCATTTGAAAAAAATTGTGGAAATGCAAGCACATATCAAGAGGAAGGGCAAAAGTAAGTAAATCAACATCAGAACATTAAGTGAAACTAAACTTGAAAAATTCCTTAATAACTTTAAAAATCAAATTCTTAGCAATATAAGTAAACAAATAGATGTGTTAAGAATATAAAATAAGAAAAATATAATGTTAAAATTTTTGTTATTTATGAAAAATCACATGCTATTAAAAATTCCCCGTCATTGCCATGGTTGAATGAAGTTTACCAGGAGGAAAATGGAGCAAATAAAACACAAGAGTCACTTTGTTATGTAGCTCTAGGAAGACCATGGTATCATAGTCAACCTAGTATGATTCAAGAACCTTACTCACAATTTCAAGGTTATGCACAACAAGCTCAAAGTAATTGGAACACACACTTTCCCTCACAACCTTAGCCATCTCAACCCCAAAAACAATCTTGGCAACAAGGTTGGCAAGGACCTTATTAAAGAAATCCACAATATCCTTAATATACTCCATACCAAACTCAATGATATCCATGCAATCCACCTCCACCTCCACCACATCCATCTCAAAGATCTAGTCACACTCAACAACATGCACAACCATTTGCGAACTCAAACAATAAAGTAACTCAACCTACTTACAATGCTAAGATACAAAACTTCCAAACAACTCCTCTTGATCTAAGCGATATTCATCTTAGATTTGGAAGAGTATTAAAAAAATGAAATTCTCTTGATGTCATTGAAGAACAACATCTCGAATAAGATGATCTAGAGGAGACTAAAGAATCATGTATCTGTACATTTGATGGAGATTAGCCATTGGAGCCTAATATTGAAGAATTATGCTTATCACCAGATTCTTTATGTGTTCAAAATATTAATCAACAGAAACTAAATTTGGGTGAAAATGTGAAGTTGGGTTACACTTTTTACCCTTTTTTGAGAAATTTTATTATTATTATTATTATTCTTCAACTTTCTGCAAGCTAAAACAATTTTTCTGTTTAGAATTTCATTTTGCGATAAAAATAAAATTTGTGAGAAATTTTATTAGCTTTCTATTACTTATTTTTTGGAATTTTTTTATACACATTTGATATGTCAACTTAGCGTTTCTTTGAGTGTGTTTTTTAGCAATTAAATGATTCATAAGAAGTCATGTTAATACGCAATGTTGTATTCTTTGAAACTTTGTGTTTTTGAGAAACAAAATGTGTTATAACAATCTAGATAGAGTCTACTTTGGTTTTGTCATATTAACAAATCCAACAGATGCATATCATAATTACTAGAATTTTTTAAACTGGTCCAATATGAAAAAACTGCATATTTTGAATATGTTTCACAACGCAAAAAATTAATTAACATATAAGTTATAAACTAAAAATTTAAAAACTACCCATTAGAGATGACGGACCAATGTAATGCACCATAAGTTTTTCAAATTTTTTTACAATGTATTTTGGAAGATACAGAATTATGATTTCACTGAATCATAATGACCTTCAAAAACTGTTTGTACCCATTTTATTTCAAAATTTATTCAATTTATTAAATATTTATGAAATTCCATAAAATTTATATTTCCTAAAGGTAGATTCAATTCTTAAAATGCTTATCTTGGTTCCGACAGTTAATTCATAATGTTTCATGGAGTTTAATCAGTCCAAATTTGCAGATATGTATTCAGAGCTTGGCCTGCGTAATTGCTGATGCGTTAGTTCGGCCGAACTCTTAAAAAAAGTTCGGCCGAATTCTTTTTTGCGTCGACGACTCGTCAAGTCTAACAACATAAAAGTTCGGCCGAACTTTCACCCAAATTTCCGTCGGCCGTAAAATATCACGGAACTCCTCCAAAAAAACATTTTGCGGAAATATAAATTGTCGCAAAATCATTCTTCATTTTCACATATTTTCGCACATTTGGTCTGATTTTACAAAGTTCTTGCTCTGATTTTGCAAAGAATTGAATTGTTTTGGTTTAAAGACTTTTCTTGGAGATACATTCAAAGAACATTTTTGCAAAAGATTGTTTTGGGTTTAAGGACTTTTCTTGGAGGTACATTCAAAGGACATTTTTTGGAGATATGTGATACATTTTTTGGATGTTTTTTGGGCTTCATTTTTTTGAAAGTATGAACATTTTTGCAAAAAATTGTTTTAGGTTTAAGGAATTTTCTTGGAGGTACATTCAAAGGATATTTCTTGGAGGTATGTGATACATTTTTTGGATGTTTTTTGGGCTTCATTTTTTTTGAAAGTATCGATTTGGGCTTAATTTTCATTGTTTTTGAAGGGATGGATTTGGGCTTAATTTGAAAAGGGACATTTTTGAAGTATATTTTAAAGTTGCATTTTTTAAGAAGTTGAAATTAATTTTCAATAGACATTTTTTGGAGGCATTTTTTGAAGTGACATTTTTTTAGAGTACGTGTTTTGGGTTGAAGTAAATATTTTATAATGATTTTTTTAAATGAGTTTTTGTCTAACTTTTTAAATGAAATTTTTTTGTAGGACTTGGAAGTAAATATTTTGGGCTTCGTTTAATTTTTATAAGACTTTTTTTCTCAGATTTTTTAAAGTAAGTGTTTTAAAGTATGTATTTTTTGCAAAATTTTTAAAATAAGTTTTTTTTTTTTTTTTAAATCTTTTCTGATGTTTTTTTTATTTGTGTTATTGTCAAAAATTTTGAAAGAAATTTTTTGAACTTCATACTCTATTATCATGGGAAATTGAAGGAATTGTACGAGAAAATATGATCGAAAAAAAAAACCCTGAGGAATGTAGAGAAGAGACGAGACAATCTCGCAAAAGAAAGATAGAAGCATTCTCGAATGTTGAAGTGGAAAATCAACCTCAACTAGAAGGTGAAGCAGGTATGTAAATGTAAATATTATGATTTTGATATATTTAAAATTTTCCTAGTGTAAAATGTGAAGCTTAATTTTTATTTGATGAACTAATTTGAAAAATATTTTGCAATGTAGAGAGAGATATTCCTCAAAACATTGATGATGAGATACAAAATTTTGAAAGAGATATTGAACCTGGAGATGGTGAAAATGTTGAAAGAAATTCAAGTGAAAAAATTGAATCACAAGGTATATATATATATATATATATGTGTGTGTGTGTGTGTGTGTGTGTGTTTGTGTATGTTGAAAACATGCACGTATTGTTGAAATTATACATATATTTATTAATTTAGTTATTTATTGAATATGTAAACTTATTATGTATTATTCATTCGAATATGTATAGATGAAATCAATATCGATGATGAGATGTTGGAAAATGTTGACACTCACATATATGGAGATAAAAAAGCTGACCATTATATACGATATCGTGTTAACTACATTTTTAATACGTACTTCATAAATGAACATGTGATAGTTCAAGCCCAAATGTTGAAAGTTATACTATAATTAAGGAAATTAAAAGAAGCTATGAATTTATTGGGTATTCAAAAATCAACCAAAGATTAAAAAAATGAAGGAAAATGTGATACAAAATATAAATAGTGTTATAAATTGGATTAGAAGATCTAGACATAAAAATGTTTCAGTTGTACGTAGAGCAATACATATGGCAGTGGTTTCATCAAGTAATAAAGAGAATCGCTTGGTAAAATCTATGGCATGAACATTAGGAACCTCACGAAAAACTTTGCACAAACATCGAAAATTTCGGTTGCAAATAGATGTAAATGATGAACTCGCTTGTTGGAGAGCTATTTGTAGGCAACCATACAAAGATAGACTTGGAGAACATGTTAAAAAAATAATATATGAATATTGAAAGAACAATTTGCGTGTTTCACCAACTGCAAAGCATGTGATGCGAAGAAGAATAACACGAAATCAGTACGAACAACATGAAAAACAATTTTTGGAAACCACTCAGATAGAGTTGTTCAACAAGTTCAAAGAAGAGAATCATGAAATTCATGTGTCAATTAGTGCTTTCATTCAACAAAAACCATGGTATGTAAAACCTATCACTGTATGCGACACTTGTTGTTGTCGTTATCTTGTGGAATTTGAGTTATATTATGACACATTCCTTAATTTTGGTAGAAAATTTTGGAAGGACTCACCTCCTCCTTCCACTATCCATTATTTCATATCTCAAATTCTATATGAAAGTCAAAGCGATGATCTATTTTACGAAAATAAATATTTTGGTAGTAAAAAATGCGATGATTGTGGAAATTTGACTAAATTTCAAAACAAACATCATATTGATATAAATGATCAATCATTGTCGAACATGAAAGTGAAATGGAAGAGATATGAATATATCCATACATCTATTCAAGGTGCAAATAGTGCTAAAAGAATTGAATTACGAGAAGAAGAAATTTTTGTGATAGACTTTTTGAGAAAGTTTGAGATAGAAATTTATAAATACACCAAGCATTCCCATAGAGCTCGATGGAAAGACTTGAAATTCAAAAATACGTAGTTTTCCACAGGGACCATTTTTGTTAATTGATTTCTTGAGAAAACTACACATTTGTTCACAAAAAGAAATTGAGTGAATACTATCATTCGACCAAGTCACCATGCTCACGTCCATATTCTATATAGACATGATAAACAAAATGTCGATCATATAGAAAGCACCAGTGAAAATCGACATGTTATTAAAGAATATCACTTTTATATCAGTGATGATCGTACGCATGATACATATTTTGTACAACACTATTTTGGAAAGATTTATGACTCCTTGAAAAATCATGGAATAACATTCAATGAACATTGGATATGGTCAGATGGATGTGTAGGTCAATTCAAATCTGCATGATCATTCTTTTGGTTGTGTTGTTTTCATAAGAAAACCTGCATTAAACATTGTTGGAATTTCTTTGAGACTGGTCATGGAAAAGGAAAACATGATGGTGCATGGGCATGCATAAAACAAGCACTTCGAAGATATCAAATGAACTCCTCTGCAAGATGACTTATGGATGCTAAAGAAGTTGTTCAATGGTGCATTGTTGCTCTAAGCCATGAGACTAACCGATCAAGGGAAGTGCAAAGGTACATTCAATTTAATATTTATTGGATATATAATTTTAAACAGTGTACATTTATCACAATTTGATTATCTTTGATTGATTACATTTGATTTTATTTTAATATCACATTTACATTCTTCTTTGAATTTTCCATATAAAGTTTTTTTTGGCATATTGGGATCAAAGAAGTAGATAGATCAATTGGAAATGACGTTGAAACAATAAAAGGGACTCGAAAATTGCATTCAATTAAAACAAATTTGTCCAGAAATGTGTTTGCACTGGACAAAAGAAAATATTCTTGTTTTTTTCATGTTTGCATAGACAACAGAGAATCCAATGATGTTTGTGAAAACAAAATGTATGTAAAATATTGGAAACATACATAGCTAAATACAAAAGGAAAAATGTCCATTGCAATGTTTGAAGAAATGCAATCAGAGGAGACTACAATATCATCTGATGGTGATCGAGTTTCTGATCTTGTTAGAGAAGGTACCACTTGAATTACTTTCAAATGATAAAGATTTAGAAATAAATTTAAATACATAATTTTGTTAAGTTTGTTTTATTGTGCAGGAGATTTTTTTGCTGTAATTGCACCTACTGACAACGATGAAAATGTGAAGTATTATTTGATGCATTGCACTGAACGAAAAATGAAATAATTAGAAAACTATAATGATCATGGGTTTCCATATGAAATAGGATCTATTATACTGAAAGGTTATTTTTTCAGACAAACTAATCAAAGTGGGGATTTTTTTTTACTTTGAAGACTATGAACCTGATGTCAGAAGTTGTCAATATAGTCACTTGGTATGTGCAGCACGCATAAAGTTGATAGAGGTTCAATCAAAGAAAAAAACAAAAATTAATAAATGGAAAATGTCAAAATCTGATCATGAACGGATCATTGAAGATGGCATTCCATTGGAATTTTTTTTATTGAACTTCCCAAAAATTTATTCTCTTTGGATTATGTTTTAGAACTTCAAGAACTCAACTAAAAATTGAGTTGCCTTGTTATGTTATCTGTGCAAGTGTTTTCACATGTACAAATTGTTTTGGTACATGCACACTAGGATCAACTGAAAGTAGATTTTCTATACATGCATTGATGAAAAATGTTGCATGTATTGGATATATATATATATATATATATATATATATATATATATATATATATATATATATATATATATATATATATATATGTTCTAGAATTCAATTAACTGTTCAAGTAGTTTTACTATATGTGCATTGACGAAATTTTTTTCATGTACTGAATATATATGTTCTAGAATGCAATTAATCAAGTTCAAGTAGTTTTCCCATGTGCATTGATGAAAAATGTTTCACGTACTGAATATATATGTTATAGAATGCAATTAACTGAAAGTAGCTAAATTCTATATATAGCCATTGATGAAAAGTAGCTTAATTCTATTAACATTGATGAAAAATGTTGAAGTATTGGATATATATGTTCTAGAAAGTAATTAACTATTCAAATAGCTTTTCTATGTGCATTGATGAATAATGTTGTATGGATATATATGTTCTATAATGGAATTAACTGAAAGTAGCTTTTCTATACATGTGCATTGATGAAAAATAATGGACATATATGTACATTATAGATTGCATTTTTAAAATTCTATGATTGTTTTCAACACATCTAACAAGACCTAGAATCTTATGATTGTTTATATATATATATAGATATGTATGTATATATTTTACTTCAAAACATTACTTCACATGCCAAATGTACTTCAACCATCCAAAACTTGCATAAACATTTCACTAGTGGAATAAAATTCAAAAAGGAAAAATCTGAAATAGCATCTTATTCACAGGATAGAAAGGTTAAATTTCTTCTCCATATAATAACTCAAGGCAATCTTCTTTTGACAAAGTGACTCATCCAAAGTGTAGATTTAGGTGATTACTAATGTCATCAATTTACCAATTTATAAATCAACAAGGCTACCTAGTTGAGTGCATTAATGACATTGACCCCAATTCAACAAACATATATCTACTTCTTATATTTCCAATCAAAATTAAAGGGATTTATATGGGAAAGAGGCAGAACATATAACCCATCAACTACTTTTTAGAGGTCAATGAAGGTATCTAGTGAAATGGAAAAGGTCAGAAAAGGCTCAACCAATAGGAGTTTTTGTCATGTGGGAAAATGTTTGGAACACTTGATTGTACTTGAAAGTAATCTTAAGATTGTTTTTTATCTCTACATACTCTTGTTTGAGTGAAAAAATTTCCAATGGGAAGAACATAGCTTTTCAATCCAACTAACCATATCAATTGAGCTCTATTTGAAAAAAAATTAAAAAAAACCCAAAAAGACAACAAAATAACATCTTTGTTTGTTATTTTTTATTGGAATAGCTAAATCATATTAAGGATTCTCCATCCAAAAACAATTTCAATGAAGAGAATAATAAAAATCCAAAAGTTTCTAAAAAGAATTCTTAAATTATTCTTAAAAAGAATAAAGAGGCAATAATTCTTTTTGGAAACTTTTGGATTCTTATTATTCTCTTCATTGAAATTGTTTTGGATGGAGAATCCCTAATATGATTTAGCTATTCCAATAAAAAATGACAACCAATAATGTTATTTTGTTGGCATGTTAGCTTTTCTTTACTCTTTTTTCAAATAGAGCTCAATTGATATGGTTAGTTGGATTGAAAAGCTATGTTCTTCCCATTGGAAATTTTTTCACTCAAACAAGAGTATGTAGAGATCAAAAGCAATCTTAAGATTACTTGATTACAATCAAGTGTTCCAAACATTTTCCCACATGATGAAAACTCCTATTGGTTGAGCCTTTTCATGATGAAAATTATGTAATGTAAATAAATCATCCACAGTATAGTTTTGTACGAAGATTCCTTTCAGACAAGAGACTCGGAGCACTTCTCCAAATTTTGGTGGGATTTGACCCACATCTCTATTCCTGATAGAAAATCTAGTACAAAATTTGTCTGTCCAATGTTCGTATGTTCTAGGAAATTAACTGAAAAATAGCTTAATTATAATTCATCTTTGATGAAAAATATTGAAGTATTGGATATATATGTTCTAGTTCAAGCAATTAACTAAATTCATATAACTTTTATATGTGCATTGATGAAAAATGTTGTACACAGATATATATGTTCTAGAATGGAATTAACTGAAAGTAGCTTTTCTATACATGTGCATTGATGAAAAATAATGGACATATATGTAAATTATAGATTGCATTTTTAAAATTTTATGATTTTTTTCAACACATCTAACAAGACCTAGAATCTTATGATATATATATATATATATATATATATATCAATATGTATTGTACTTCACAACATTAATTCACATGCCAAATGTACTTCAACCATCCAAAACTTGAGTTTTAATTTTTTTTATTATTATATCACAACATCACTTCACATGCCATGCCAATTGTAGTTCAACTATCCAATAAAAACATTTAACATTATATCACATGCCAAATGTAGATTAACCATCCAAAACTTAAAAGTTTTAATTTAACAAAAAATTATAGATCACAACATTACTTCACATGCCAAATGTACTTCAACCATCCAAAACTTGAGTTTTAAAAACTTTTTGATTATATCAAAACATTGCTTCACATGTTATGCCAATTGTAGTTCAACTATCCATTAAAAACATTTAACATTATTTCACATGCCAAATGTAGATCAACCATGCAAAACTTAACTTTTAATTTAACAAAAATTTATAGATCACATCATTACTTCACATGCCAAATTTATTTCAACCATCCAAAACTTAAGTTTTAAAATCAAAACAAATTATAACACAACTTTACTTCACATGCCAAATGTAGTTCAAAAGAAAAACATTAATTTATAGATCGCAACATTACTAGTAGTTCAACTATCCAAAACTTAAGTTTTAAAAAACAAACAAATTATAACACAACATTACTTCACATTCACATGCCAAAAGTACTTCAACCATAAAAAACTTAACCTTTAAAAACAAAACAAATTATAACACAACATTACTTCACATGCCAAATGTAGTTCAAAAGAAAAACATTAATTTATAGATCACAACATTACTAGTAGTTTAACTATCCAAAACTTAAGTTTTAAAAACAAAACAAATTATACACAACATTACTTCACATGCCAAATGTAGTTCAAAAGAAAAACAGTAATTTATAGATCACAACATTACTAGTAGTTTAACTATCCAAATGTAGTTCACATAAAATGTGTCCAAAAATTGTAGATCTCACAAGTATCAAGTATCAAGTTATATATATATATATATATGATTGCATCTAGATAATATATATAAAAGTAAATTTAAGACTATATATCTCAATCAAATCTAGAAATCATCCATCAAATACAGATGGCTGTAATGTCTTTCCTAGCAGAGTCTCAATCCGCGAGCTATCTTACGAAGCATGGGGAACCTGTACACAATGCACGTACAAACATTAAAATTTGATGTTTGAAAAATGAGTGAGAATATATAGAACTTCATGTAAAAAACAAAATATAAAAAAAAATCATGCAATAATTCATGAGGTTCCCTCTCCATTTGTTGCTCGCCTGCTACAACTTCCCCCATGGGAACATCTCCAATAGTAAACTGTACAATATACATGTACAGTTATATATATATATATATATTAAAAAATTTCAGATGAAAATGCATGTATATATAAACTTATTTTCAATAATATTAAAAAAAAAGTTAGACAACTTGTTCAAATGGTTGAAATGGTGTGGATGTTCCTATCTCCATCACTAGAGTCCGTGGATTAAATAAATCTTCTACAGAAACCTAAAATTCAAAAAATTTAAAAGTATAAAATAACTCAAGATCAAGATCTCAATTTATAATAAAACTTTTAAACTTCAATTTATAAATAATAACTTTTAAAAAAACATATATATTTAAAAGTGAAAAATTGAATACTTCTGCAGGTGGATTTGGGACATCTCCTAAGAGAGGCTCCAAAAGAAAATCTCCAAAAACCTAAAATTCAAAAAAATTAAAATAACTCAAGATATAGATATATCTCATTTTTTAATGGAACTTTTTGTGGTGGAATATATATAACTTATAAACATAAATTTTAAAAGTGAAAAATTGCCATACTTGTTGTGGATCTGGCACATCTCATAAGGAAGTAGAAGGTACATCTCCGAAGGAAGAAGAAGGTACCGCCATCCCAAAAACATCAGACGGAATCAGAATCTGTTAAAACATTTTATTACTATATATATACATGTACATGCGTGCACAATTATTTATTTTAAAAATATCACTTAAAAAACACAAACATTTGTCAACATATCTTGATGGTGAGACCCATCTTGATTGTTTGAACCGGAGGCTCCGAACATGATATTAAAATTTTTGTAATTCATCAAGCATGACAACTACAAATGGTGTCTTAACATATAATGATACATTTTTGTTAGATTAATGTACATACAAATAAATGTATACATACACATGTGTATTTATTACAGATTGTACATGTATGTGTTAAAATAATTTAACCCTAGCCATTAACACATACCATTCCCGTGCCCTCTTCCTCATGAAGAATTAAGTCTTGCCAACCATTGCGACAATTCTTTCCATATATTTTGAGATCTTCAACACTCATGTTGTAAATATCTTCATTTATACAATACACAAAATTGGTGCGTGCATTCTCATGTGCTCTTGTTGATTCAGACAAACATTGACTCCACCCAATCCACTGTGAACATTTTTGATGATGGCATCCCTTGATTCTCGACTAATTTGAGAAGTGGCTTCCATCTATGACTGCAAAGTTTTGACCCGAAAAGGTCGACTAACCAATGGTGGCTTAGGGCGGGGCAACTCAACATCATGCCTAGTGCCCCTACGGTCACACAATTGACCTTTCCCAGTACCAAAAAATTCAGATGGAAGGTCATTGTAATTGGGTTTCATTTCCAAAAATAATTATGCATAATTTTTTTTTTCCAAATAAAGAGGAACCTCATCGTTCCATGGGAGTCTTCCATAGGCCACAAGGTGTCTATCATACAAATAGTGAGCTATATCGGGGTGCTTGAAATATTGCACCTTCAACATCTTTCTTTTCAGCCCTTCTTTGAAATTAAACATTGACTTCGCCATTTCTTTTGTAACTCTTTGTTTTACATCCTCCCATTTATCGAGATCCATTACTGTTCTTTTTTTTTTTCTCATGACTTCTACAAATGTATCAGTTGTTTTCCAAAGATTTCGGTACACAGCTACTAGTTCGCCTAAAGAGTGTGTAACTATTTCCAAGCTTTGTCGATTCTCAGCAGGTAGAGTCAAAGCCATGAGATCTCTCTACAATTTGGCATGAATTTGTTGACACCTTTCTAAGGTGCATTTCTCCATGTTTCTTTCCCAAGGTATATCATAAATGTTGGCCGGATAAGTCATGGTGGGTGGACAACCTTCTTTTTGAATGAAGCGTTCTGCCCTGCGTCTTTTTGACCAACATTTGGAGCATTTTCAACCTCTGCATCAATATATATAATTTTGTATATTATAAAAAACAGATGTAAACAAATTTATACAAATTGAATGAAAAAAATATTCAAATTGATGGCAACCTCGATGTGGTTCGCTAGCATCTTCCCCACCCTGAAACTGTTGAGAACCAAAAAAACCCTGTTGAGAACCAGTACCACCATCCGTTGATTGGCCTCTAGGGGAATAAATATCACCACCTTCACGCAACCTGCTAGCACTTATTGATGGCCCTCTAAGGGGATTTGAACCACCACCAACCTCTCGAGATGAGAGAGAAGCTTCATAAAGAGATAAGAATTTATAATCAATTGAAAAATACATTCATATATATAAATACACGTACATATTCATTGATTAAATTTCGTGAACCATACCATAACTAGGTGAACCACGGGCATTATCCATGGATGGAATAGAGACCCTTCTCCTCTTATCTCCTAAAAAATAAAAAAATAAAAGTTTATTAACAACTAATTTAACTCACAAAGTCGATAAAAAATCAATTCCATATGTACACACATGTATGGAGATTTAAGATCATATTTAAATACCATGAACATCCCTCGATCTCTTATCCCCCCCCTCTCCTAGAGATATGTGATTCTGTTGATCTTCGTCGTTAATCCTCCATGATATATATATCTATGGTGGACATTTACAATTATTTTTTTAAATGACTAGAATTTAAAATAAATTCAAAATAAATTTCAGAAAATTAATGTAATTTACTGTACACAAATTATGTAAAACACAACTTTCAAAGCACTGATTGATGTGTGAAACTCAATTTAAGAAAACAAAATTATAAAAATGATAAGTTCACCAAATTGCGCTTTACATGGTGGGAGCACATTTGGTATAAAATTATTAAAAACACATTGTCATTAAAAAAGAAGTGAAACTCCATTTAAACAAAATTTTGTTGAAGTCCCCGCATTTTAATTTTATAAAAACGTGAAGTTCACCACTTGTTGCAAATGTGAAGTTCACCAAGTTGCGCTTTACATGCTATATAATTGAAAAAAGAACATGGTCATTAAAAAAGACGTATTTATAAGTACAAAACACACACATATCCAAGATATGCTACAATGTCCATCAATAAATTTTGAAGGAGAGAGTCTCAACACTAATTCATCTTTGAGAGATGAATCATGAATTTTTGAAGAAGAGCATCTCAAAACTAATTCATTTTTGTGAGATGAATCTTGAATTTTTGAAGAAGAGCGTCTCAAAACTAATTCACCTTTGAGAGATGAATCGTGCATTGGCATTTCCCCATATAATTCTAATTCATCTATTAATTCATCTTTGATAGATGAATCCTGAATTGGCATTTCCCCACGCACTAGATCAACAGACATATTATTCACATTTGAACAATGTCTTATACTAAAAATTTGAAATTGGCTAACAATATTGTTTTCTATTCCATGCAGTTCTTTTAGCCTCTCCTTCTTAACTTGGTACATGCCATTCATCTGGTTGCACACAAGTTCAGAATTGGTGAAAACTACAATTCCATTTGATCCATACTCCATAGTTGTTCCCAAGCCTTCTATCAATCCAATATAATATGCCTTGTTGTTTGTTGTTCTTCCCGGTATATTCATTTTCCTTTGGACGAATTTGCTAGTCACAATATTGGAAAGCACATATGTAATCACCGTTTTCCCTGGATTGGGATAGCAAGAAACTTCTATGCATAATTTCCTTTTTTCAACCAAATTTAATGGTTTTATTATCCCTTAAGAAAAAACGAATTCAATAAAAATATATATTAAGTTGACATTTATTGCAAATGCATGGGAGAAATGACACATGATCATGAGATAAATGGCATGTGCATGGTTTATCTTAAAGCTTGACTTAAAAAGTTTATGGTAGAATTCACATCTAGAATTATTGGGAGGAAGCCTTTAGTTTGTGGGAGAAATAAATTTGCCTTTAAGTTTGCCTAAAAGTTTATGGGAGAAGGGAGAAATGTCACATGTACAAGGTTTGCCTTAGAGTGGTAGTGGTTTATGGATATGAAAATGAAGAACTTCTATTTAGATCTGTTACAGAGATTGAATGTGGAGGCATTTACTAGATATGTCACCTTTGAGAAAATATGAGATCTAAAAGCTACCTATCCCTTTACAGATTCTGCATTTAGAACTTGTAAAAGTTAACACTCAACAAATAGACTAAAATCCTATAGAAGTTCAAAATTCTATGAGAGTTCAGCCACTTTAGGTTCAATTTTCAGGCCTTAAAGCTTGAGTGAAATGACATTTACATGCTTTGCAAAATTATTTTATGCACTTACAAAAAACAATTAAAAATCTATTTGAAACAACTAAACTATATAAGGTTAAAACATATGTTTTGTATCAAATCACTTTTGGTTTCAATGGGAAACTTTAATGGCTAATGTGTTTTTTCTTGAAATGTGATACACCCCATTAAAATGGGAGATATATCGAAATGATTCCTATGGTGTAATAAAATAGTTATAGTTGCAAGTATTTTAAAAATATAGATGCATAAATTCAATGAGAATGGACTTTTTGAGATATAAAAGTCCAAAATGGAAGAGTTGTTTGTGAACAAATATCAATGGATCACTATGGATATATATCTGCTTCATTAAAATGGATTTTTCTAGAAGGATGCCCATTAAGTTGGAAAGAAGGGAAAGTATCACAATTAAATATGTTAATGTGCATGTGTTTTACATTGAATATTTTTCATTTCATTAAAAATCTATTTGAAACAATTAACTATATAAGGTTAAAACCTATGTTTTGTATCAAATCACTTTTGGTTTCAATGGGAAAATTTTATGGCTAATGTGTTTTTCTCGAAATGATTCCTATGGTGTAATAAAATAGTTTCAAGTAGTTTAAAGATGTAGATGCATAAATTCAATGAGCATAGTTTTGAGATATATAAGTCCAAAATGGAATAGTTTTTGGTGAAAAAATATGAGTGGATCACTATGGATATATCTGCTTCATTAAAAGGGATTTTTCTAGAATGATGGACTAAGTTGGAAAGAAGGGAAAATATCACAATTATATGTTAATGGATGTGTTTTACATTGAATATAAAATGTTTTTTCTCTCTTTCATTGTTTGAGACCATGCATATGAAAATGAAAAACTTCTATTTAGATCTATTCCAGAGATTGATTGTAGGGGCATTTACTGGATATGTCACCTTTGAGAAAAGATGAGATCCAGAGGCTACCTAGCGCTTTACAGACTCTGCCTTTAGAACTTGTAGAAGTTAACACTCAACCGACAGACTAATATCCTATGGAAGTTCAAAATCCTATGAGAGTTCAACCAATTTAGGTTCAATTTTTAGGCCTTAAATCTTGAGAGAAATGGCATTTACATGGTTTGAAAAATTATTTTATGCACTTAAAAAAAACATGCTTTAAAGTTAATGGGAGAAAGCCAACATGACATGTATGCTTTAAAAACTTTGCCTACGAATTTACGGGAGAAATGACACATGTGTACATAGTTTTCCTTAAAGTGGTTAAGGTTAATGGATATTAAAATGAAGAACTTCTATTTAGATCTATTATAGAGATTGACTGTAGGGGCATTTACTAGATATGTCACCTTTGATAAAAGATGAGATCCAGAGGCTACCTGGCCCTTTACAGACTCTGCCTTTAGAATTTGTAGAAGTTAACACTCAACAGACAGACTAAAATCCTATGGAAGTTCAAAATGTGGAAGTTCAAAATTCTATGAGAGTTCAACCACTTTAGGTTCAAGTTTTAGGCCTTAAAGTTTGAGAGAAATGACATTTACATGGTTTGCAAAATTATTTTATGCACTTACAAAAAACATGCTTTAAAGTTAATGGGAGAAAGCCAACATGACATGTATGCTTTAAAAAATATGCCTAAGAATTTATGGGAGAAATGACACATGTACATAGTTTGCCTTAAAATGGTTGTGTTTTATGGATCTATTAAAATGAAGAACTTCTATTTAGATTTGCTACAGAGATTGACTATAGGGGAATTTACTATGGTTATGAGTACTATGAAGATCGAGCTTACACTACCTAATCTGTGTTCTTTATCCATGCTACCATTACAGTATGTACAAGATAGAATCTCCCTTCTATATAAGTAATCAATCTAAGCTGAATAAGCTATAAGAGCAATTCCCTTATACCTCTTTTTCAGGATCACCACTTCACATTTGGTTATGTTTATAGTTAATATGTATAATAAGGGTGTTGACCTTATAAGTGCTTGATCACATCAACAGGTTAAGGAACTCTTTTAACACTCTCCACTTTAATCACATTTATCGTGAGAAGAACTCTCAGGAAGATAGTCTATCAAAAAAAGGTTTGGAGGGGATATTTGAGATAATGTATTATGAGCTGTTTTTACCAGAGGGTGAGAAAACCACTTGTATGGTCCATTTTTATTACTTTTGGGAGCTTAAAGAAATCTATCTTTTCTTGTAATAGTTAGGCTAATTGCTATCTTGCTCTTTGACCTTGCTGATCTGGTCGGTTGGAATAGTGGTTACTTTTATAATTTTGTAGAGAACAGAGAAAGGTAACATCATTGATTAGGTGATCACACTTCTTGCTATGACAGAGATAAAGGTTGTTCCATCATTATAGATACAACAATTGAAGAGTAATCTAATCCATTAACTGTAACCAAATATAAGGGATTACTACTAGCTCATGTTAAGTAGATACTATGATCAATACACTAGCTTAGAGAACCAAGGAGCTTAGCATGTAATTGATTAGGGAAAATTGTACATATTAGTTACTCTCTATGGAAATCATTGTCTTTAGCTAGATATGAGCTTACATCTAATGAAGATAGGCTATGTGTTCAAGCTATCAATGCCTTATCAAGAGCTCGTTATGATGCTTACTTATTATGGAAACATTTATCCAATCTGTGTGCAATATGTATCCCAGTAATTATTCATGTTCAAGAAAGCTGGATACATGATTGATTATGGAATACGATACTGATACGAGTGAATCTCACTGATATGTAAGCTTAATCTGATCTAAGTGATTAGGGAAAACTGAAAACCCTATTCATTTCTATACAGGCAATGTTCAATCTTATGTAGAAGTGTGATGAGTAAATGTAACTGATTATGGAAACAACATATACAACTAGTCTTACAACAGAACCAGTAAGCTTAATCATACAGGAAACATAGAAACATTACCATTGTTACTTAGATTAGGTGAATAACTCATATTACACAAAGGTATAAGCTTAGTTATGATATAAATCCCATGTATTGAATATGAGAACACTGGTAGTTAATGTATACAATAGATATGGGTTAGGAAGCTGTAAGTAAGTTGTGTTTTATTAGAGTTACAAGCTTAGATCGTCATAACAGGAACAAGACATTCATGTACAAGCTCATAAGTAGTGTATTACCACATATTATATAATACATCACTTACCATATTAGATCAAATACCATTGATATGACTTATACTAGTATCGATATCACCGTATTACACTATGTTGATCATTATTTCATTATGGATCTCTCTTATTAGTAAGCATAGGATCTGATAGTTATGAGTGAATACAGGAAGCGTATAGGTTGTATAAGCTTAGACCCATATGTTATGCAAATAGTGATACTATACTGATATGCACATATTACTGGTATTCTCTATACTAATAAAGAAAGTTTTTAGTTATAACTATGCAAGCTGTTTTATACGTTAATGAAACTAGTATGAACAAGTACAAGAATTACTATCTGCATACTGTAATTGAGCAAATACCATAAGTACTCGTAGTAATTATAGTGTAACAACTATGCTAATTGTTACCTTTCTCTCTGACCTTGATGATCTGGTCGGTTGGAATAGTGGTTACTTTTATAATCTTGCAGAGAGCAGAGATTTGATGGATAACAGAGGGAAGACTCGAGCAGCAGAGGACCCTAAATCCAATCACATTTGACATCCACTCTCTTCGGATCGAATCCTTCATATTTTTTTTGACCAAGTTGCTGATATTGGTATTCTTAGTAGGAGGGGAAGATATCCTTCTTCAGAGCTTGCGAGTAAAAAGAAAATTTTAAGTATAACCTGTAGAGGTTTTGGGACAGTTTAGGGAGGTAGTTTTCAGTAAAATAATGTTGGCTGTGTTTTTTAAACTGTAATTTGAATGTAATTTGATAGAAAAATAAGGCATGTTCACTGTGAAACATGCATTTAGTTTGGATAATATTTATATTCATTGAACTTGACAGAATATTCCCCTAATAAATCACATTTAAACTAAATTCATACAAGGTAAAGTAAGCAGAACAATAGATCAGTAATATAGACCTGTGCATACGTATAACTCTAACCGATAATTAGACTCTATATTACCCACTAGAAGGAAAACTGGTGGATTATTTACCTAGAAATTCGCTTAATGTCGTCACGACGCAACTCCAGAGCACCAACAGAGCATCAATTCAACAAAATGGACCACATCGCAACAGAACAGCAGCACCACAGCAATTCAACAAAATGGACCACAGCGCAACAGAGCAGCAGCGCCAGCACAATTCAACAAAATGGACCACATCGTAACAGAGCAGTAGCGCCACAACAATTAAACAAAATGGACCACAGTGAAATAGAGCAGCAATGCCACAGTAATTCAAAAAAATGGACCACAACGCAAGAGAGCAGCAACACCATAGAAAATGAGAATAGAAACGCGCGAAAAAGAGTACCACAGAAAATAGAAACGAGTGAAAAAGTTGTCAAACCGGTAATAGTTCACGGGCGATATATTTATAAAATATGATTTCGACCGAACTATTTTAAAAGTTCGGTCGAATTAATTTTTCGTCCGAACTAAAATTTCGGTCGAACTTTTGTTGTCGGTTTTCCCATCTCCAACCGAAAATCTATATGCCCATGCCGTCAGTACGCTGTCAATCTAAACGGAAGAACGAGTTCGTCTGAAATTTCTCAAAATTTCGGTCGAACTATTAGAGAGTTCGACCGAAATTTTGAGAAAGTTCAGACGAACTCGTTCTTCCGTTTAGATTGACAGCGTACTGACGGCATGGGCATATAGATTTTTGGTTGGAGATGGGAAAACTGACAACAAAAGTTTGACCGAAATTTTAGTTCGGACGAAAAATTAATTCGACCGAACTTTTAAAATAGTTCGGTCAAACTCATATTTTATAAATATATCGCCCGTGAACTATTACTGGTTTGACAACTTTTTCACGCGTTTCCTCCCCCGATTCTCACAAAAGTGTAACCCAACTTCACATTTTCACCCAAAAGATATAAATTTCATGGAAGAATAAAACATAAACGATGATATAGATAAGAAATTAAACCAAGGGCATCACAAATATATTGAGCTTTGGTTCCAGAAAATCATTAAGTTGGAGCACTAATCTCTTCTTCAATGGTTCTTAACATCATCAAAGCAGTTGGTTTCTCATATTCAGGCAAAATTCACAACATATCTTTTGAGCCTACACATGAGTTTATTTGTCATCCTATTGTGCACATGGATCTATTGGAAGTATTCCTATACTTGAAAGATATTTTCATTTTTTCAAGTAGAATATGATAGAAAAAAATAAAATAAAAAAGAGAAAAATTAAAAGAAGAGGAAAAAATAAAATCTCAGGTGAAAACCTCTTTTGAGGTTCCTCACATTGGCTCATTGACTGAAAACCTCCATGAGGTGGTCAATGGGTTGGAAAAAGGAGAAAAAAGAGAAGACAAAAATAAGATCTTAGGTGAAAATCTCTTTTGAGGTGCCTAGGCAGACCCGCTGGTTCAAAACCTCATTGAGGCAGCCAATAGGCTTAAGAAAAAAAGAAGGAAAAATAAATAAATATTACACATAATAAATTTTCTTTTTACCGCGATGAATGTGCAGGTAAATCAACAAAACAAAATAAACATTCCAACCTGCATATTTGGCTCTAATCCCAATGCATGCATCTTCAAAGGAATAAGAAATCTTCCCCACATCACTCTCATCCACTTCCTAACCATCCACAACCTTCACCAATCTTTCCCAAGAATTTTCCGTTCATTTTTCTCATTGTCCTATAACTGCTACAGGAAAGTTTTGTGTTGTTACATGATATTATAGAATTCTAAAAAAAACACAGGGAAAAAATTGTCTTGTCCATATCTTGAAAATCATACATCCTTTGGACAACATTTTTTATGAGAGGATGCATAAGGATGATGGTAACATGCTCAAAACATTTCACCAATATCCAATGTATATTTTTCAAGTAATTGACCGCCATCACCTATATCCATTTTTTATTTTTCTTAAGATTTATGCATCCATTGACTGATATTTCTTATGGGGAGATGCATAAGGATGATGGTAACACGCTAAAAAAATTTAATGTGAATGAAATCTACCATTTGAGACATATTTGCTAAACAATGTTTGCTATAGGATTGACGAAGAGTGCTACAAGAAAGTCTAGAGAGGTACAAAGAGCCCTTGAGAAAATTCATCACCAAAACCCTGGAATTCATGGAGGAACACAAAAAGGGAGGCTACAAGGCTCTTGTAGACTACTACAATATCCTTAATCAACAAGGAATAGCAACACTTTGAGAATCTGAATAAGATAAGGTAGCAACAACACCGTGATAATCTGGACAAGAGAAATTTGCATTAATAGAGAATACTACAAGAATAACTCCAAAGGAAATAAAAATGATGAAGCTCCCCAAATTTCATATTGTATTACATCAACCCAGTCACAACAGAAACATCTTATTAGCAGTATTCCAACCATCTGAACCATATATGTGAAGCAATAATTGCAACCTACATAAAAAACAGCCATGGTAAGGCACATGTATGGAAATCTTTAACCTCACCTTTTGAACCTACTATAGTTTGAGAAAAAGTTAAAGGTGTGAGAAGGAAAATATTTTATAGCCAAAATTAGTAGCAGTAAGCCTTAGTTGTATCTAGTAGTAACTTAACTTTTCTCTAAAGGACATCTACATGTATGGGAGATAAATGGGACACAAGTGAAAAAAGACTTAAGAAAGTGGGGTGTTATCATGGAGCATAGAAATTATGTGGGGGGGAAAATCACTTAAGTCAAAGTTTTGTATTCAATATTGTTTAAAAAATCATTAAAAAAAAGGAAAAAAGAGAAGAAAAATATAAAATAAAAATAAAATGGTGGACCCACCACCTCTCGACATGAAAATTGGATGATACAAAAACCTACAGGCGGTGCTATAGGATACAAACAGGTTGCTACAAGATAGTACAAACTGCTACAAGAGACATAAAAATTGATATACGAAGTTAACAAAGTACTACAGGAGAGGTCCTATATAAAAAATTTCTACCTGGGTGTTGGAAAATGACTAATTAATTGCTACAAGGTACAAAGAAACACAACAAATATTTAAAGGGTTTGCTACAGACAGTCACAGTTACACAATGGTAAATTCTCCAAGGGTGAAAGGTATCCAAGTCATGAGGTTGGTCATCACATCATTCCTTTCTTTTTCTTTAGGTAATTCACCATCATTCTTCCTCTATAAGAAGAAAGACCTATGCGTTAAGTGTTTTCAATTGCAGAACTTAGTGAGCAAAGAAGAATTCAGATTTTTAGTCAAGGGTGTTGATGAGAATTTGATGGATAAAATGATGTTCCATGGTCAATAATCCAAAAACCAATCCTGCAATTAAAAACTGAGGACACCATTGACAAAATTATTCCTTTTTTAGAGCTTCTACAAGAAACTTGGTTTCTTGTAGTAGCCCCTGGTAGCCACCATATTGTTTGTTTTTTTTTTCCTTGAGGAGTATCACAAAGGCTAGAGGGCAAAGACATCTGGGGAAACCCTCATTGTGTGTTGTGGGAGGTATCAAGGACACCTACACTCCCTTGAATTAAAAATTGAGTTGTATAAGAAAAACACTAGCTTTTCACATACAATTCACAGTCTACAAATATGGGAGGAGGATTTAACAGGAGAAAACCCACCAACATGGAGACAATACATCAATATCCTGAAGTGCTTACCATTTTCCAAATTTCAACTAGATGGGATTATTTGAAAGGCTAAGGGGATATGATGATGAGATTGCAATTGAATTTTTTTAGGTCCATATATTAGTAGTGTAGTCCCTTATTGTTGTTAGTGTAGCCCCCTTATTGTTATTGTTGTACCCCTGTAGCCCCCATATCGTTATTATTGTGCCCTTACATTATTATTGTTAGATTGACTAGGATTATAGTGTGACCCCATGGACTCTTATATATAGAAAGGAGGTTTTTTCATTTGTATCATCCAAGAATTTTTCATTTATGTAATGTAAAGGAGGTTTCCCCCTCGAAGTGGCTTATTTCTAAGGTGTTTATCTCTCTTTTCTTCTATTTTTGGAGCTGGTTTCATAACATTTGGTATCAGAGCTTTGGATTCTAGGTTTTCACTGCTCCAAACAGGTCATCGTGGAATTTTCGCTATAATGTTTTTTCTACGAAGGTTCAGAAGCTTAAATGTTTACCATGAGAAGCCAAAATCCTGAGGAAATTCGTGTAAAAATTTCAGATCTTGGTTCACAATATTTTGGGAGATATGATATGTGGAAGTTAGGGTTTTTTCATGCTCCCGAAGTTCATCTCAAAGAGGTGACTGTGGGAAAATAATCATAGCTCTCTCTCTAAGTATCAGATTAGAATTCTATATAAAGTGTTTGAAAGGACACAGACTGTAGTTTCCTCTATATCAATTTTAGATCTGAAGGAGGAAACAGTGACACATGGCACACCATACAAGTTCCCTCTACTGAACTAGTCCATAATTAGGACATGTGGGAGGTTGGGCATAACTGTGCCTTGAAGAATCAAAATCAGATCAGACCTATGGAATTCGAAAGTAGATTATGTTATTTCCTAAATCCACCTCAGGCTGAAATAAGGCAGAAAGAGGATAACACCAAACCACGCTCAGTCTGGTAGCTAGCCCTACCAGAACAGGAGAGGGCTCTCTCCGGGTCAATCTCAACGAAAGTATTTCAAAGGGGCTCGAGATGGCTAAAAAAACAACTGATCTTAGGATAGATATACAAATAGGAGGGTTTGATTTTGATTTTTTTTGGGATTTTTTTTGGAAAAAGGGGAAAGGCAATTTTTGGGCTTGGGGATGAGGCCAATTTCTTGCAGAGTTCAAGTTAGGGCGAGGAAGGCAGCGGATTTTATGTCTTAGATTAATTGAATGGATTGAAAATACTGCTGAGGAGCTGAAAAGGGCAAGAGAGTGCAAGGATCCTCTCAAACTGACGAAAAACATATAAAACTAAACAAAAGTTTAAGGAAGAGCACCAGCAAACTAATGAATCCTACCTCATTTACTCCTTTGTTTAATTCAGAAGCAAAGAGAAGGGAAATGGCATACATATAAAATTAATGAAACTTACAATAACATGAAGAAAAACATCATCAAAACTCAGAGCCACAAGGATCCCAACAAGTCCTGCAAAACTCTCGTCTTTCCTTTGCTAAAATCTGAAAATGGATATACAATGAGGTGCCAAACTTTTCCCAAGAGTCCAACCCTGAAAATGTCTCAGAAAATACATCATATAGACCATCCTAACCCCTTCCCATGCCTATAGGGGTCTAGCTCATCCTTCTAGGAGCTGTTTCAACCAATTCTAAACAAGGAACTGAAATCTAGACAATCAAACAACTTGCCTCTATAAGGGAGGAAACTGATTCATTCATTTAATTTTCACTTTTTAGTGAATGAATCCTCTAGAAAAAGTAAATATGAGCCAAAATTACATCATAGTCATCAAGTTACATCAAGATAGATCAATAATTACATCAAAAAGTGAAACTAGTCAAACTGGGCGAATTTCTGAGCTGAAAAGTAAAAATGAAGCCAAATTCCTCTATGCGCCGCGTCAGAAAACTCAATGCACCACGCCACTTTGATCCTATTTTTGAGGCACCTCCTGAAGTCCAAATTGAGCTCATGATAGCTCGTTAGAAATCCCTGTCTGTCTGCTATCCAACCCAAGTGGAATTTATGGATTTGGATGTCATTTGCCCCTCCAAAAATGCAATCTCCCAAGACTGGTTCCTGCTGGTGCAAAAAGTGGTAGAAAGGCCATTTTTGGAGTGTTTTTGACCCTTTAAACCACCCAAAACTTGATGAAATATCTCATCCATTCCTGAACATGCATAATTTATCATAAAAAACTCAACAATATCAAGTTTCCCTCCAGAATATGTCCCAATCATAAGCGCGTGCCAAGTGGCGCGACGCGTCGGGCAGAAAAACCTGTTTTGTGACCATAATTTCAAAAATGACAAAATTTACTCCAAATTTGCTGAAATTTGGAGTGAAGGTCCCCCATCAAGTATCATGCTCAGCCAAAGAAGCTTCAGCCAAGATCCAGAGTCTATCTTCCCTTTTTCGCCGTTTCAGTGCCCTCTTGGTGCATGCAGTTTTAATGGTTGAATCACTGTCTCGGTCATATGACGACTCTGTGTCCGTCTCCATGGTGTTTCAAAGTCTGTGTTGGCTTGAATGAGATGAAGAATGATGATTTAGTGCTTTTTTTTCAATTTCTAGATGTGCCAAATATGTAATGAGAGACTGTGAGGAAATATTAGAGTGGGTAAAATGGACTGTCAAGTGAAATTTGAGCGGAAGGACAGTCACTTGACTGCTTAGGAGACTTCGGGATTTGGGGATTTTATAAGTGATATGGGAGTGGGAGATAGTTATGGGAAATGTAGTTTTTAGGGATAGGGATAAATGAAATGACAATATATATTTAAGTTAAGTGAAATCAAGGATGTAAAGACAGTCCTTGAATGTTTTGGGAATTAGGAATTTATAACTGATATGAAGGAAGGGAAGTGATAGAAAGTGGTAGGGTTTGAGTATGAAACATGGGAACAAAAGGTATAAGGGATATGGTTGTTTTGGGACAGAGGGAATAGGAGAGGGGATTATGATAACAGTATGATAACAATGATGGGAACACGAATGAAAAATGGGGTGGGAGCGTTTAGCACCAATAGTTAAACTTCAACACTTCATTTCAAACCCTAATAGAGAATATTTTAACATGGATATAGGGTTTGTTTTTTCACCAACCACACTCTAATGTTTTTGCCTCTAAACCACACCACACATGACTAAACTCACTGAACAAGCATTGTCGAACTTACTTGGAGCGAATGAATTGAACCGATTTGATTTTTTATGGAGCGGTGATGAATTTGTGCCTTGGAGGCTCTGTGCACCACACACAAGCCCAGTGCGCCGCACCAGAGGAAAAATACACGGTAGCAAAACACCCAATGTGTCGCGCGCTTACCCAATGCGCCGCGCAGACTTGTAAACACAGTCTTGGTTTCAAATTTCAGTTTCGCCCTCTCACCGGCTCAAATCGACTTCAATCAATCTTCTTGGATGCAAATGAATGTTTCAAAACAAATGAAAATATCTTATAGTGGTGGATTCAATTTTTGTTTCTGACAAACCCATTTTTTAGTGTTTGGCATCGACACTTTTTCACATTTTAATACAACTCTGTTTTTCAAATTTTCCTTTTTGATTTTTGGCTTGAAATGATGTTTTCTTGGTTGATTTTTGCAGGGATGGTGGCATTGGACTTCGGAAAAGGATGACCAGATGCTACATGTGAAGTACTTCATGACGGAAGACTTTGAAAATACATATTTATTACAAAGAACAAATTTGACAATTTCTTCCTCAAAACAGAGTTTTGAAGAAGAAACATCCTTGAGCATTATTGATGATAAAAATATTGAAATGAAAACTTATTGAAGACATTCTCATGACCTACGGGCATTATTTGACATACTGAAGACCAAACCCTAGACCTAGAAAGTGAAATGACTCTTGTTCGACCAAAATAGCATCTATGACTAAAATGACATGAAATCAACTTTGATGAATTTTTAGAAATTTTGACCAACCCAGCATGTACAAACATGAGGGAAACAAGTGAAGAGACCCTTCCGTCAGATAATGGCATGCCCCTAACTAAATGTAGATGAATGAGCTGAATGAGACACCTAAAAATAAAATGCAATAAGAGAAATGATCTCTGACAGAGGGATGAAAAGACAGACTCTAACATTGGCTCCAATGGGGATGGTAGCTCCTGGGAGGTGCCAAGAACTACAGAAATTTGGGCGAGCAGACAGTGCCTTCTTCCATTGGGAAATGGAGTCAATAACTGCAAACCCAAAACAACTCATACCAATCCAAAAACATGTACATATTGCAACATGTACATAAACAAACACCGAAAAATGAAATGTTTCCTTTGGCAACTTATTTATTTACAAATATCCCCTACTTTGCTACAGAGCCAATAGATCAAGTAACGCTGTAATGCCAGATCAAACAATCAAGTAATTGTGACTAGGATGCTGTTTGAAAGTGCTTCAACCAGAACACAAATGTAAATGCTGACAGCCATACATGCACATAACGAGTCTGGTTATATAAAAAACAATTTGATCTATCATTCAAACTGAAGAAAATTTCCATGTACGTTGCAATAGGATAAAAAAAACCAGACTTTGTTCACTGCCCCAACTCCACAATACATGCTTCCAGCTGCAAACTATCAATGCAAATATCCATGGGCAACTCTATTGTTTCTTGTTTTGAAGGAGGGAGAGTTTCAAAAAAAAATTTGGGATCTCGAAATTCATATGATTGGATCTGATCATTTAAATACTGAATCTCCTTCTCAAATTTTTCAACAACTAACTCAAAGAAGCCATTCTTAGCTTCAGAAGGAAACTTTGGAGATCTCAAACATTGAAGCACGACAATGAAAAATACTTCATCAATTTCAATATCCACTAGTTGATCTCTAACTTCTTTTAAAACTTCGCAAAGCGCAGGGTCTGCCACATACCCTACCATTGCATGAAAGGATCAGTGAGCACCGGGATCTCTGGATTGAGTTGGAGTCACCGGGTGAATGTTTCAGCCTTCATATGTCTGATCGTTGTCCACCATCAACGATTAGATCTGAACTTGATACATGTACTGGGGAAATTTAAGTCAAGTGCTACGTTCACAAGCTAGACCAGAGATTGACTGAAGCAGCATTTATCTACTTCCGCTAATGCAAAGCAAAAGCGTTTCGAAGGCTACCTGGCATAACTTTAGGCTCCGTCTGTAGCTTATGAAACAAATAACACCAACAAGAAAACCATTGTTTCCCCAGTATGGTCACCACTATGTTATTGCCTAAATCCACCCCAGGCTGAAATAAGGCAGAAAGAGGATAACACCAAACCACGCTCAGTCTAGTAGCTAGCCTTACTAGAATAGGAGAGGGCTCTCTCTAGGTCAATCTCAACGAAATTATTTCAAAGGGGCTTGAGATGACTAAAACAACAACTGATCTTAGGCTAGATATACAAATAGGAGGGTTTGATTTTGATTTTTTTTGGGATTTTGTTGGAAAAAGGGGAAAGGAAATTTTTGGGCTTGGGGATGAGGCCAATTTCTTGCAGAGTTCAAGTTGGGGTGAGGAAGGCAGTGACTTTGATGTCTTAGATTAATTTAATGGATTGAAAATACTGCTGAGGAGCTGAAAAGGGCAAGAGAGTGCAAGGATCCTCTTCAAATTGACGAAAAACATATAAAAATAAACAAAATTTTAAGGCAGAGCACCAGAAAACTAATGAATTCTACCTCATTTACTCATTTGTTTAATTCAGAAGAAAAGAGAAGGGAAATGGCATAAATATAACATTAATTAAACTTAAAATAACATGAATAAAAACATCATCAAAACTCAGAGCCACAAGGATCCCAACAAGTGCTGCAAAACTCTGGTCTTTCCTTTGCCAAAAACTGAAAATTGATATACAATGAGGTGCCAAACTTTTCCCAAGAGTCCAGCCCTGAAAATGTCTCAGAAAATACATCATATAGACCATCCTAACCCCTTGCCATGCCTCTAGGGGTCGAGCTCATCCTTCTAGGAGCTGTTTCAACCAATTCTAAACAAGGAACTGAAATCTAGGCAATCAAACAACTTGCCTCTATAAGGGAGGAAACTGATTCATTCATTTAATTTTCACTTTTTAGTGAATGAATCCTCTAGAACAAGTAAATATGAGCCAAAATTACATCATAGTCATCAAGTTACATCAAGATAGATCAATAATTACATCAAAAAGTGAAACTAGTCAAACTGGGCGAATTTCTGAGCTGAAAAGTAAAAATGAAGCCAAATTCCTCTATGCGCCGCGCCAGAAAACTCAATGCGCTGTGCCACTTTGAGCCTATTTTTGAGGCACTTCCTGAAGTCCAAATTGATCTCATGATAGCTCGTTAGAAAGCCCTGTCTGTCTGCTATCCAACGCAAGTGTAATTTCTGGATTTAGATGTCATTTTCCCCTCCAAAAGTGCAATCTCCCAAGACTGGTTCTTGCTGGTGCAAAAAGTGGCAAAAAGGCCATTTTTGGAGTGTTTTTGACTTTTTAAACCACCCAGAACTTGATGAAATATCTTAGCCATTCCTGAAAATGCATAATTTATCATAAAAAACTCCAAAATATCAAGTTTCCCTCTAGAAGATGTCCCAATCATAAGCGCGCGCCAAGTGGCACGACGCGTCAGGCAGAAAAACCTGTTTTGTGACCAAAATTTTAAAAATGACAAAATTTACTCCAAATTTGCTGAAATTTGGAGTGAAGGTCCCCCATCAAGTACCATGCTTAGCCAAAGAAGCTTCAGCCAAGATCCAGAGTCTATCTTCCCTTTTTTTCCATTTCAGTGCCCTCTTGGTGCATGCAGTTTTAGTGGTTGAATCACTGTCTCGGTCATATGACGACTCTGTGTCCGTCTCCATGGTGTTTCAAAGTCTGTGTTGGCTTGAATGAGATGAAGAATGATAATTTAGTGCTTTTGTTTCAATTTCAAAATGTGCCAAATATGTAATGAGAGACTGTGAGGAAATATTAGAGTGGGTAAAATGGACTGTCAAGTGAAATTTGAGCGGAAGGACAGTCACTTGAATGCTTGGGAGACTTCGGGATTTGGGGATTTTATAAGTGATATGGGAGTGGGAGATAGTGATGGGAAATTTAGTTTTTGGGGATAGGGATAAATGAAATGACAAGATATATTTAAGTTAAGTGAAATCAAGGATGTAAAGACAGTCCTTGAATGTTTTGGGAATTAGGAATTTATAACTGATATGAAGGAAGGGAAGTGATAGAAAGTGGTAGGGTTTGAGGATGAAACATGGGAAAAAAGGGTATAAGGGATATGTTTTTTTTGGGACAGAGGGAATATGAGAGGGGATTATGATAACAGTATGATAACAGTATGATAACAGTGATGGGAACACGAATGAAAAATGGGGTGGGAGCGTTTAGCACCAATAGTTAAACTTCAACACTTCATTTCAAACCCTAAGAGAGAAGATTTTGACATGGATATAGGGTTTGTTTTTTCACCAACCACACTCTAATTTTTTTTCCTCTAAACCACACCACACATGACTAAACTCACTGAACAAGCATTGTCGAACTTACTTGGAGCAAATGAATTGAACCGATTTGATTTTTTATGGAGCGGTGATGAATTTGTGCCTTGGAGGCTCTGTGCGCCGCGCACAAGCCCAGTGCACCGCATCTTGTGGATGCGTCGTGCCAGAGGAAAAATACACGGTAGCAAAACGCCCAATGCGTCGCGCGCTTACCCAATGTGCCGCGCAGACTTGTAAACACAGTCTTGGTTTCAAATTTTAGTTTCGCCCTCTCATCGGCTCAAATCGACTTCAATCAATATTTTTGGATGAAAATGAATGTTTCAAAACAAATGAAAATGTCTTATAGTGGTGGATTCAAATTTTGTTTCTGACAAACCCATTTTGTAATGTTTGGCATCGACACTTTTTCACATTTTAATACAACTTTGTTTTTCAAATTTTCCTTTTTGATTTTTGGCTTGAAATGATGTTTTCTTGGTTGATTTTTGCAGGGATGGTGGCATTGGACTTCAGAAAAGGATGAATAGAGGCTGCATGTGAAGTACTTCATGACGGAAGACTTTGAAAATACATATTTATTACAAAGAACAAATTTGATGATTTCTTCCTCAAAACAGAGTTTTGAAGAAGAAACATCCTTGAGCATTATTGATGATAAAAATCTTGAAATGAAAACTTATTGAAGACATCCTCATGACCTACGGGCATTATATGACATACTGAAGACCAAACCCTAGACCTAGAAAGTGAAATGACTCTTTTTCGACCAAAATATCATCTATGACTGAAATGACATGAAATCAACTTTGATGAATTTTTAGAAATTTTGACCAACCCAGCAGGTACAAACATGAGGGAAACAAGTGAAGAGACCCTTCCATCCGATAATGGCATGCCCCTAACGGAATGCAGATGAATGAGCTGAATGAGACACCTAAAAATGAAATGCAATAAGAGAAATGATCTCTGATGGAGGGATGACAAGACCGACTCTAATAGATTCAAAGGGCTACTACAAGACCAAATTTCAGATATTGAAGATCCTAAATCACATAGATAATTCAATTTCAATATCGAGCTCCTTAAAAGCAAGAAAAGGTGTGTATTTTTTTTCTTTTCGAATTACATAAGTCTTGTTTGAAAAATCAGTTTGAATTGTTTCCAAGGGAATATTGAAGAATAGATATCAATATTGGGTTATAAAATGCCCCCTAAAAATAATTCAACACCCATAAATCCCTTAGAATACTCTACTATGACTCATGAAGATGAAGAAGTGCAACATGATATATCAAAACTACAAGAGCAAGTGCACCAAATTTCACTCTCGCAAAGAGTAACAAAAAATGAAATGGAAGTATTGAAGAAAGACATGTTAGCTAAGATGGATGGTTTGAAGAAGGGCGTGGAAGCTAATATGGATGGTTTGAAGAAATGCCTGGAAGATAAGATGGATGGTGTTAGCTCCCTGTAATCAGCAAGATTGGAAAAGTCCGATAGCAGGGAGAACACCGTTTCAACCACTTTGGGATTCTAGGATCTAGCCCTCCTGAATCCGAAGAGGGATCTCTCCAATAAGTGTAAAGATGGATTTATATTTCAGGTTTTGGGTAATGATATTAGGCTAGTTATGAAGGCCGAGGGTTTTGTTTTATTTTGGATGGTTGAGCATGATTATTATTTGAGTGGAAAGTTCGAAATGCAAAGAGTTTCAAAGGTGAGAAGTTGCAAGAAAATAGAACAAGTTTTGGCCAAAAAGATGGATGTTTTGCAGGTTTTAGTCCATTGGGCTATGGAGTCATAATAGGGTTTAATTGAAACAACCAGGTTCAAGAGTTGTCTATGGGGCAAGTCATCTATGTCTAAGGATATTTTTAAAGTTGATTTATGGAATGAAATGAAAAAATAAGAAGGGAAATTAAACAGATGAAGAACAAAGAGCAGCCCAGGATCTGGTAAGTACTTTGAAACTAGCCAGCCTTTGACAAGCTCTTAAGAAAGACATAAAAGAAATATAGGATTTGGTAAGTACTTTGAAACTAGCCAGCCTTTGATATTCTTTCAATAGAAAACATTTAAAAACACAAAGGGAAACACAAATGATAACAAAGAATGGTCTAAGATCTGGTAAGTGCTTTGAAACTAGCCATCTTTCAACACATTCCTAGGGAAAATTTCAGTCAGTCTTTTGGGATAAAACTAGGACCAGGGCTCACCATATCTTCCTTATTTCATCTCTACTTAACATGAAATGAAAATAAATTTCAAGAATATCAATTAGCTAAGACAGGGGGACGAGGGAACGCCAACATTCCTACTGCTTGAACTGAATTAAATCATTCTTAAATAACACAATTCAGAAGAAAACATTTAGATAAAGCTTATCAGTCAAAGAAGGGCACTGATATATAGTAAATCCTAACTCTATGCTTTCTGTTATTTATAAGAGAAAATGGACAAAGTGGAAACATAAATAAAATAACGATTTACAATAAGAAAAACATCACCGTCGACTTAGACCAGGATCCCATAAATCAACTTGTATTGATGCTTCAAACCAATTACAACTTTAAGTCCAGTGTTTCAGGTTAGCAATCATCTTCACTTCTCAACCTAACTTATCTAATCACAAGCAGAGCTTCAAGAGCCCGTGAACACTATTTACAAGCATAAGTCTCAAAGCTCAAGTATATTTCAAAGTTCTGCAACCAACCTTTTCTCATCTTCTACAGGAATATTTATAGAAGGAATGAGGAGGTGGGAGAGGATAAAAGATCTCCCAGGGAATTTAATACAGACTGAAGGCTTCTTGGCCTTTGAGGGGCTCGATAAAGAAGCTTACATATGTGTCCTCTGTATTAAATGTTTTACATTAATATTTAAGCTCGGTGGGAGCTTTTTTTGACTTTTAAGGCTCTGTGTCATGTTGTAGTAACTGTGCTGATATTTTTGCATTAAGTTTTTTGGCAGAATTAACTATTTGGGCTGCGCTGAGGCAAATATCTTTTCTCTACTCAATAACTTCGGCCTCTGTTTGAATGCTTTGAGGCAACAGGTGGCTTTGTGGTAGCTGAGAGGAATCAATTGGCCTCTATTGTGGCGGTGGAGGCCTTTCTGTTTGATGATCCTTTGATTTGTCTTTAATTCTGTTTTAATTTGGAGGATAGGCTTTTGATAATCAATCTTAGTCGTAATCCCCAAACTGTCTTCAATATTTTGTTCTGCTGTGTTTTGTCTTCGACACTGATACTCTCTTAATTATTTAATGCATTGATGTGTGTCTTGTTGATGTGCAGGGCCGCACAGGGCTCATATGGCATCAATGCCCATGAAGCATTGACGAGACGTGGAGTTTGAACCCTTGTAGTTCTTTCCCTTTGATAAACAGAAGTCCAGAGGATCGTCACCCTTGGCTTTATTTTCCTTTATTATTATGGGGAAAACATTTGAAACTTGCAAAATACACACAAATGTCATGAAATCCTGCGTTATTGGGTTTTACTGCTTCAGAGAGTGTGGGGAGGAGCGTGGCCATTGGATGACATCATCCAACAGTGGGGATTCATTTGAGGAGGTCAAAAGGAGAGCAGACGGAGAAAATATGTCAGAACCGTTGATCGCGTAGAGATCGACGATCAAGGTGAATTGAGAGGAACATTATGCAAATGATCAATTTATAAAGAAATGGCAAAAATTCGATGAAATAAGGTTAAAAAACCTTTGTTAGGAGGAGAGTATGTTTAAAAATGAAGTTGGGGGGTCGGGATGAATACAAGTCATCGGATGGGATCGGCCTACGTGATCAATGGCAAAGATCATGCATTGAAAACCTTCGGTGAAGGCAGAGGGCGATAATGTATGGCCTGATTAGATCTGGGCCATTGATCGACAAAGATCAACAACAGAGAGTATGCGCGATGAATCATAAAGGAAAGAGGGAAAGCGGTTTTGGGCTGCAAAACAACTGTTTTTGTGCAGCAAAAGAGCGGGTAGGCAGTTTTTTCTTTTGGAACGCGATATGCATCCCCGCACGACACACGGCCTTAGAAAACCACTTACATCACGTAATTTTTAAGAATTATACTTCGTGCTTAAAGTTGCGCGACTCGGGACGTGGGCCATCGAATCAAGGGTCTCAGATTTGACAGTGGGAAAGTGAACGTGATAGGAGGTAGATGTGCAGACGGTAGCGGGATGGGCGGTTTCATTCTGGGCTGTTAGATCCAAGATTTGAACGGCGGAGATTAAATTTTGAAGAGGGCAGGACCCACAGGAGACAGGCCTTGTTGGGTTAATATGAGCCGTTGGATAGAATAGATGAACGACTAGGATTAAATTTGAGGAATGAACGAAATAATATAATGGCGGAAGGGGGGTTAATGAGGACCATTTATCTGTAGAGATCAACGGTCGCGATTTGGTTCAAAACATTAGAACGAAGGGCGCATGATTTTACACCAAAGTCGGGAAAGGCATCCTGGACCGTCCGATCTAGACACGTGGACGGTCCAGATGCAATCGGAGGAAAAGGCATCGGCGGGGCAAAGCAATTGGAGGGGCCGATGTGATTAATTGAGGACCGTCGATCTGCAGATCAGATCGATGGGAAAAGAGCTCATCAGGGTTTGACCAATCGTAGGTGGGGAAATATTTGATGCACTTTGATGAAAACTTGCGATGCGATTAAGTGCTGATCGTTGATCGGCTTTAGATCAACGGTCAACATCGTTGCAGGACTTGCATTGGCTGAAAACCCTTTATAACATGAAAAAAACCAAAAATTTAATATGAACAAAGGTTTTATGCATTGGGGCGGGTTTATATATACGAAATGGATAGGCGCCCGATTGCGGGGCCTTGGTCTAAATGGAATGATAATAGGCCCGGGGCTTATGCATATGAGGGCCAATCTCAATCGAAGGTCGGGCTTGGGATTTTTAATCTAACCATTCGAATTTTGCAATGCGATTGGCACTCGGGTTTTTAACTCTTGGTCCCAGGCGAAGTTATATGGAGTAAAAGCGAAGGGTGGAGTTTATATGACGGGGCTCAATCGCAATCGAGAAATGATGCGGGTCTTTCAATCTACCCATTTTTTCATTAAAAAACATAACTCCGGCGCATTTAGACCAAAACTTTAGGTAAGTGGGTTTTATGACTTTACAAAGAAAAAAGGTGATCGGGAATGGATTATTACAATTTTTTAAGCACCGAATGCAGGCCTAAGGGTTATATGAAATAATAATAGGATCAGAGGATATAAACATAGGGCTTAATCGCATCGGAACTTTTGGCATGGCACAAAGACTTGTGTGCTCTGAATTGTGCGATGCGATAAGCGCTTAAATGGTTTAGCGCTTGGTTCCAGCACCAAGGTGTATAAGGGGGAAGTGTTTAGGACTTTGGCCCAAGGGGGCTTAAGCCTGTGGTAAACAAACTTATTTTTTATGAAATTTTTCCAAGTTTTCAATGGATTTGGGGGTTTCGACAGAGTTAAAAAAGGAGTTTTAAACTCTGTAAAGGGGATTTCATGAAAGGTGAACAGGGGAAAATAAAAAATAGAGGAATTTATGGGAGTGAAAGGGGTAAAAAATGACGGTTAGTTTTGTGGTGGAAGGAGGGAAAAATGGCCTTTGCAGCAGTATTTTCACTTATGGAACCAACAGAATTTCAGAGTATGAAATGGAAACAGTAGTGAAGATTAAGACTAATGACCAGATGCCTTCACGAGTCTTCAAGAGATAACACTTTTTGCAATAAAATATGTTCCTTGAAGGCTCCAAAATCATTTAGCCACCATTTGGTATGACAAATTTTATTGGTGGCTAACAGATGGCATGGAAGCTAAGATGGATGACATGGAAGCTAACATGGAAGACATGAAAAATGATTTAAAATTAGACATGGAATGTTTGAAAAGGTTGATACAAGAAATTATTCCTAATGAAAAAAAGGTAGTACAGGAAAATCACGATGAGAACAAAATAAATTTTAATCTTGATTTCATAAACTCTAATGTTGGATGGAAGAACCACCATATTCCAAAGATGAATATGAGGAAGATTGACGGAAAGGATCCTGTAACATGGATACTACAGATGGAGCAATATTTTGATCTCAATAATGTGCAAAACACACAAAAGGTACACATTGCACCTTTACATTTAGAAAAAAATACATTTGTATGTTATCGATGGCTTTTCTCTCGTAAAAAAATTGTCACTTGGTCAATTTTTATGGAGGAAATGATAGTACATTATGAGGATACAAAGAGCAACACCTTTTTTAGCCAATTGATAAATCTCAAACAAAAGGGTTTAATGGTGAAGCACATTGAGGAATTCCAAAAAATGAATATAAGGGTAACTGATATTCCAGAGGAACACCAGATTGATGTCTTCATAGGGACTTTAAAGGATAACATCCAACATGAGCTTCACCTTTTGATACTTGATTCATTGGAGAAGGAATTTAGGTTGGAAAGAAAAATTGAATGTAAAATTATGGCGACAAGGAAGACTACCACTCACATCTATAAATATGGAAGTGTTGCTACTCCTAGACTTCCACAACCTACAAGGTTGACACCAAAACAATTGGAAGAAAAGAGATCAAAAGGGCTTTGCTATAGTTTTGATAGAAAATACAATAAAGGTCGTAAGTGTCCTGAGAAGAAATTGTTTTACATAGATTGTGAAGAGGAGGAAGAAAATGAACAAGAAACTTAAAAGAAGAGGATATACACCAGGAACCAACCCTAGAAAAATAAGAAATGAGTCCAACCATATCGTGTAATGCATTGGCAGGAATTACCACTCCTCAAAATCTCAAGATAGAAGGACATATCAAGAAGAAAAAGGTAATAGTGGTAATTTATTCGGGTAGTAACCATAATTTTATTCATTATAAGGTAGCCAAGGAATTGAATTGCTTCCTATACCCAGCACCAGAACGTAAAGTGATGGTTGCAAATGGAGGGACTATAAATTACTTTGGAAAATGCCATAATATCAAGATAACCATGGGGGAATATGTATTGGATAGTCCAATGCTTTCCATTCCAATGGGAGGTGTTGATGTTGTACTAGGAGTACAATGATTTCAAGAAAGAACAACAAGGCGTAATTTCAGGAAAGATAATAAGCTCTAATGTCATGAAAAATCTTCTTAAGAAAGAACAACAAGGTGTAATTGCACAATTATTCTCACTAGAAGTTCCAACATCAAAATCATCTATTTCTTCAGATCTACAAAAAGTATTGGACTATCATTCCAAGGTGTTTGAAACTCCCAATGGACTCCCACCTATTAATGACCATGATCATGCTATTCATTTGATTCCAGGAAGTGTTCCTCCAAAAATTAGGCCTTACAGATATCCTTATGTCCAAAAGAGCGAAATTGATTGTAGGATTCCAAAAATGTTAGAGGTTGGTATAATTCAAGCTAGTCAAATTTATTTCTCTACTACAGTAGTATGGGTGCACAAGAAGGATGGATCATGGCACAGGTGTTCAGATTATAGGGAGATCAATAAGATCACTATTAAATATAAATTTTCCATTCCCGTGATTGATGAATTATTGGATGAATTACATGGAGAATTTTATTTTACCAAGTTGGATCATCGTTCAAGATATCATCAAATTAGAATGAAGACTGAAGATATTTTGAAAACAAAATTTTGAACTCATGAGGGTCATTATGAATTTTTGGTCATGCCTTTTGGTGTTACTAATGCACCTTCTACATTTCAAGGGTTGATGAATTCCGTTTTCAAACCCTTCCTTAGAAAATTTGTGTTAGTATTTTTTTATGATATACAAATATACAACAGGTCTTGGAAGGATCATGTTTAACATGTTGACAGGGTGCTCAAACTATTCGAGGAGAAACAATTATATGCAAAAAACTCCAAATGTTTCTTTGGAGTACAGGAGGTAGAATATTTGGGTCATATTGTATCTCACGAGGGTGTTAAGGTAGACCCTAAAAAAATTAAAGCCATTAAGGAATGGAAATTCCCCACAACCATAAAGCAGTTGCAAGGATTTCTCGAGTTAATAGGGTATTTTCAAAAGTTTGTTAGGAATTATGGGAGAATTACAACACCTCTAACAACATTATTGAATAAAGATGCATTTTCATGGACTCCTGAAGAAACTAGGGACTTTGAACATATTAAAGAGGCAATGTGCTTAGTGTTAGCTCCCTGTAATTTGCAATATTGGCAAAGTCAAACTGTAGAGAGAACACTATTTCAATCACTTTGGGATTCTAGGATCTAGCCCTCCTGAATCCATAGAGGGATCTCTCCAATAAGTTGCAAATATGGATTTATCTTTAAAGATTTTGGGTAATGATATTAGGCTAGTTATGAAGGCCAAAGTTTTTGTTTTGTTTTGGATGGTTGAGCATGATTATTATTTGGGTGGAAAGTCCTAAATGGAAGGAGTTTCAAAGGTATGAAGTTGCAAGCAATCAGAACAAGCTCTGGCTAAAAGTATAGATATAACGCTGGTTTTTAGTCCATTGGGCTATGGAATCATAATGGGATTTAATTAAAACAACAAGGTTCAAGAGTGGTCCATGGGGCAAGTCATCTATGTCTAAGGATCTCTTTAAAGTTGATTTGATGGAATGAAATGATACAACAAGAAGGGAATTTAAACAAATGAAGAACAAAGAGCAGCCTAAGATCAAGTAAGTACTTTGAAACTATCCTGCTTTCGACATACACTTAAGAAAGACATAAAAGTAATCTAAGATTTGGTAAGTACTTCGAAACTATCTAGCTTTTGATGCACTTTCAATAGAAAACATTTTAAACACAAAGGGAAACTTTAAAAGCAACTGTTGGAGAAGAAACTAGAGGATAGGGCTCACCATATACTTCCCTAGCTCTACTTTTCTTAGTAAACTTTCAAGACAAATACATAAGATAACAATGAATAGTCTAAGATCAGGTAAGGACTTTGAACCTGGATTGCTTTCAACACATTCTCAGGGAAACTTTTAGATATTTTTTGGGGATAAAACTAAAGGACGGGGCTCACCATCACTTCCTTAGTTCATCTCTACTTAACATAAATTGAAAATAACACTCAAGAATGATATTTAGCTTAGACAGTAGGATGAGGGAACGCCAGCATTCCTAACTGCTTAAACTGAATTAAATAATTCCTAAACAACACAATTTGGAAGAAATCATGTAGATAAAGCTTATCAGTCAGAGAAGGGCACTGATAAACAGTAAATCCTAACTCTATGTTTGTTGTTCTTTATCAGAGAAAATGGACAGAGTGAAAACAGAAATAAAATAACAATTTACAATAAGAAAAAACATCACCATTGACATAGACCAGGATCCCATAAATAACCTTGTATTGATGGTTCAAACCAGTTACAATCTTCAAGTCCAGTGTTTCAGGTCAACAATCATCTTCACTTCTCAGCCTAACTTATGTGACTACAAACAGAGCTTCAAGAGCCTTTGAACACCATTTACAAGTAGAATTTTCGAGCACCAGTATATTTCAAAGTTCTTCAACCAACATTGTTTCATCTTCTACAGAAGTATTTATAGAAGATATGAGGAGGCAGGATGGATAAACGATCTCCTAGGTTCAATTAATACCGATAAATGCTTCTTGGCCTTTGTGGGGCTCAATGGATAAGTTTACAGATATTTGCTCTGTATTAATTGTTTTACATTTAAGAAGTAAGCTCGGTGGGAGCTTTTGTTGACTTTTAGGCTCTGTGTCATCTTGTAATAACTTTGCTGATATTTTTTGCAATAAATCCTTTGGCTGAATTATTTGTTGGACTGCTTTGAGGCAAATATCTAATGTTTTGATAATAACTCAGCCCTTTGTTGAATGCTTTGAGGCTACAAGTGGAAATCTGGTAGCTAAGAGGAATCAATTAGCCTCTTATGTGGCAGTGGAGGCATCCTCTGTCTGATAGATATTCTTGAATTTCCTTTAAAACACTGTTAATTCATTTAATTTTGTGTATTTAGGCTTAATCAGGCCTAAACTCTGTATTCTGCTCTTCAACCATGTTTAAATTAATGGATTAGGCTTTTGAACGTTGATCTTAGCCGTAATCCACCACAAAATGTATAATCAATGTTTAATTCTTAATCTCTATTGTGTTTGGGTATTCGACACTGATACTCTCTGTTTGAATCATGTTTCACTGTGTCTTGTTGATGTGCAGGTGATACAGGGTTCATATGGCATCAATACTCGTGATGTATTGACGAAACGCGGTGGTCGAGCCCTGTAGACAGATACCCTTTAATGAATGAAGACCGAAAGGATCGTCATCCTTGGCCTTCACTTTTCTATTAAAATATTTCGATAACATATTTAAAACCTACATAAACCAAAAAATAGTTATGAAATCCTGCGTTGTTGGGTAAAACTGCTTCAGAGGTCGTGGTTAGGAGCAAGTGGTGGAGAGATTAAGTTAGATCCATCAATCTAGCGGAGATCGATGGTTAGGAGTGACTGGGTTAATACAATGGAGAAGGGCCGCTTTATGTGAAAATAGAAGAAATACAAAGGAAAATATCGAAAATCTCTTTGGGTGGGGGAAAACACATTGAGGAAAAATTGGGGTTTCTTAGGCGATCGTGGGCTGTCGGATGAGATCGGTCCACAAGATCAACGACGGAGATTGCTTGTCGAAAACCCCTTGGAGTATGGCGGAGGGCGATAGAATAATGCAAAATCCAATTGGGACCATTGATCTGCAGAGATCAACGACGGATGTCGTGCGTGACGAAACATAATATAAATGAGGGAAGGCGGTTTCGGGAGGAGAAACCATGGGTTTCACACAGCGAAAGGGTGGGTAAGCAGTTTTTCCTTTTTGGATGCAATATGTGTCCCCGCCCAACATCTGGCATCATAAAATAGCTTATATCGCGTAAATTTTGAGAATTAACCTCTCTGCTTAAACTTACGTGAAAACGCGCATCAACCATTAGATCAAGGGGCTCAGATCGGACGGTCGGGGAGTGAGCGTGATATCGATAAGACGCACAGGTGATAATAGGTGGGGCAGTTTTAACCAGGACCGTCCGATCATAGGGATGAACGACGGAGATCAAATCTAGGGTGGGTAGGACCCAAGAGAGTCGGGCCTACCGGGACGAATCAGGGTCGTTAGATCTTAAAAATGGACGGTCAAGATCAATCTTCGGGGTCAATGAAATAATGTATGGGCGGAGAAAGGGTTAATATGGGCCGTTGATCTGCAGAGACCAATGACTGCAATTTGTTGGAAAAATATTATAGAGCGGGGCTGCATGTTTTTAACCAAAGTCGAGAGACACATTCTGGACCGTCCGATCCGGACACGTGGACAACCCAGATGCAATCGGAGCTTTCGAAATCGGCGGGGCAATGTACAGGGAGGGTGCCGAAGCGATTAACTATGGGTCGTCGATCTGCAAATCAAATCTACGGCGAAGAACTAATTGGAGGAGTTTTTCAGCGGGGAGAGGGCTTTTAAGCGGGAGCAACGGCAACCATTGGATCTGGGAAGAGGGGAAGAGATCAATGGCTAATATTTCATCGGGAGGACGCCAATCGGGAGTGGGTAAATACAATATGAAACGCACCCAATGGAAAATCCCCGATGCGAGATTGCACGATCCGTTTGATCGTTCCATATCAACGGTGGAGATTGTTTCAAATAATGAATCAATGAAAACCCTTTATAATATATAAAAACCAAAAATTTAATGAAAAAAAAGGTTTTTGGCTGTTGGGGCGGGTTATATATAATGGTTGGGTGCCCAATTGCAGGCCCAAGGGTTATATGAAGCGGGAAAAAGGCTGAGGCTTATAAACAAAGGGCTAATCGCATTGGAACTTTTTGTTAACACAAAAAAACACGCACATTGATTTGTTTCCGATGCGATAGGCATCGAAAGGGTTTAGCATTTGGTTCTAGCACCAGGGCATATGTGGGGAGTGGTTTAAGACTTAGCCCATAGGGGCTTAAGTCCACAGTGAAAAAGCTTATTTTTTATGAAATTTTTCAAAGTTTTTGATGGATTTGGGGGTTTCAGAAAAGTTTAAAAATGGGTTTTAAACTTTGTAAAGAGGATTTTATGAAGAGGAAAATGGAAACAAATGGAAAATAGAGGAATTCCACGGGGGAAAAAAGGGAATAAAATGAAGGTTAGTTTTGAGGGGAGGGAGGGGAAAAATGGAGTTTTGCAACAGTCTTTTCTTCATGGAAAACAACAGATTTTCAGAGTTTACAATAGAAACAGTAGTGAATATTTAAACAAAGGGCATGATGTCTTCATGAGTCTTCAAGAGATAACATTTTTAGCAACAAAACTGTTTCTTGAAGGCTCAAAAAATGATTTAACCACCTTTTTATATAACAAATTTTATAGGTGGCTAACACTTAGCACCAGTCTTAGCTATGCCAGACTTCACTAAAACCTTTATTATGGAATGTGATGCCTCAAGAAATGGAATTGGTGTTTTTTTAATGCAAGAAGGAAGTCCTGTTGCTTTTGAAAGTCGTCCAATCAAAGGAAAGTATTTACAGAAAGCTATTTATGAGAAGGAAATGTTGGCAATACTACATGCACTAAATAAATGGCGACCTTAACTAATGGGAAGACACTTCAAGGTAAAAAATGATCATGATAGTCTTAAATACTTTTTGGAACAAAGAATATCTTCAGAAGAGCAACAAAAATGGGTCACAAAGATGTTGGGTTATGAATTTGAAATCATCTACAAAAAATGAAATCTAAATGTTGTTGCAAATACACTCTCAAGAAAGGATGAAGAGGTGGAAGCATTACTTTGTGACATTTCTATTATCCAACCAGTTTGGATAATCGAAGCAAGGGATGAATGGAAGAAGGGCAAAGAAGTGTGGACACTCATTCAAAATTTGCAGCAAGATCCTAGTACATATTATACATTTAGTTTGAAAAATGATTCCTTATGGTACAAATATCACTTATATCTTTGTAAGAATTCCCAACTAAAACAAAATATTCTTTTGGAATTGAACACTTCTCCCTTAGGAGGACACTCAGGATTTTTAAAAACTTACCACAGGGTGAAGAAAGATTTTTTTTGGGATGGCCTTAAATCCGATATTCAAAAGTTTGTGGTGGAATGTTTGGTTTTCCAGCAAAATAAAGTTGAGACAATTAAGACCCCGGGTCTTCTATAACCTTTATCCATTCTAAGTGAACGTTGGGAGGATATTTCAATGGATTTTATCATGTGAGGTTTACCTGAGTCCAAAGGAAAGAGTGTCATGATGGTGGTAGTTGATAGACTTACCAAGTATGCAAAATTTTGTGCATTATCTCATCCATTTAAAGCAAGTACAGTTGCTACTGCATTTATGGAAACAATTCAAAAGCTACATGGAAACCCAAAGATTATTGTAAGCGACAAAGATCCAATTTTTACTGGAAATTTTTTGATGAAATTATTTTCTTGTTTGGGTACTCAACTAGCTCGTAGCTCATCTTATCATCTTCAATCCGATGGGAAACTGAGATAGTGAACAAATGTTTGGAAGAATATCTTCGTTGTTTTATATCTGATAAACAAACACAATTGGTCAAGTGGTTACCTCTGGCTGAATGGTGGTATAACACTTCCTTCCATACTGCAGCAAAAATGACCCCATTTATGGCACTTTATGGATATCATCCACCATCCATCACATCATATTTAAGAGGAAATTCTAAGGTTGAAGCAGTGGAATATCACCTTTAGCATCAACAACAAGTTCTCCAACTCTTAAAGGATAAACTAAATTTGGCACAAAATCGAATGAAACAACAGGAATATCAACATCGCAGCAAGATAAGTTTTGATGTAGGAGACTGGGTATTTTTACAGCTACAACCATACAAACAAATGTCCCTTAAGCAAGCTAAGAAGGATTATAAATTATCGCCAAAGTACTATGGTCCTTACAAGGTATTGCAAAAGTTTGGTACTATGGAATACAAATTGGAGCTTCCTGATTTTTCTCGAGTGCATCCAGTTTTCCATGTTTCATGCTTAAAGAAGGTTATAGGTGAAAAACTTCCAGTTCAAACAATATTTCCAGAACTTGATGAGGAAGGAAAATCATATAGGAACCTGAAGCAGTCATGGAAACCAGAACTTGACAGCTACGAAATCGATCAATTTCAGAGATCTTATCAATTGGAAGAACTTACCCATTGAAGATTCTACATGGGAGGATGAAAATTTTATAGATAAGCATCCAGAGCTACTCAAGCGTTGAGGACAACACTTTTTTGAAGGAGAGGGGTATGTTAGGTCCCTATATTAATAGTGTAGTCCCTTACTGTTGTTAGTGTAGCCCTATAACCCCAATATTGTTATTATTGTGCCCCTACATTATTATTTATTTTAAAAATTTATTAGGATTAAATTAATAAATTATATTTAATAATAAAAATTCAATAATAGAATGAATAAATATTAATTAATAACATTTATTTATTAACATATATTAAAAAAGTTATGTTATTATTATATAGAATAAAATAAACATAGGTATATTTTATTAATTAAATATTAATTTTAATAATTAAGAATAATTAAAACCATTACTAATACCATCTAGGGTTATATCATATTAATGTTATTCAATTAATTAATCTTTAGATTAATAATTTGATTAGACTATTTTAGGTTAATCTTTTTAGGTAATATTTTAAAAAATTTAGTAGCACTTAAGGTTTATTTGTAATAACAAAAAATAAATTTTAGACATTAAATTATAAAATGTAATTTTTTTATAATAATTAACAAATTATGAAATTAATATAAAAAATTATTAAAAAATTTTAAAACTTTTTTAAAATAATTAACAAATTATGAAATTAAATATAAAATTATGAAACTAAATAAAATTTAAATTAGGGTTATTATATTATAATTAAAATAAATTTATTAAAATTTAGTAGCACTTAAGGATTTATAATAATTACAATTTTAATTTTTTTTTAATTTAAAAAAAAAAATTATGAAATTAATTTTGTAATATTATATAAATAATTTTAATAAAAATTTAAATATTTATATTAATAATAGGTGATATTACATACTATTATAACTATTATATATTATTTAAATTAAAATTAATTTATTAAAAATTTGATAAATTTTTTATAAAGAATAAAATAAAATTTATTTTAAATAAATTAACAAAATATGTTTTTGTCGGCTCTTCTCATCATCATAATCCTTCACTATTTATGCCTTGATCTTTGCAACTTTCTTTCATTCTTCATTCACTTCTCGTCTTGAAGATGAATCCCCGTTGGGATTCGAAACGTCGACCATTATTTTATGATACCGTGGATAATCTGGATTCTGCAATTAATGACAACCACATAAGTTTAAAAACCATAAATACATTATTATTGTTAGGTTGGCTAGGATTATATTGCGACCCCATGGACTCCTATATATAGAAAGCAGGTTTTTTCATTTGTATCATTCAAGAATTGTTCATTTATGTAATGTAAAGGAGGTTGCCCCCTCGAAGTGGTTGATTTCTAAGGTGTTGATCTCTCTTTTATTCTATTTTTGGAGTTGGTTTCATAACAAGTTTGTAGTCAATTTACAAGATCCAAGTGGCCAAGAATTTGTATCAGCAATAAGAGGCTTCGACTTCAATGATAATGAAATTAGTAGAATCATCACTTTACCTATGGGAGTGAATTAGGACAAGGAATCTAGACATGAGGTAATGGATGCCAAAAAATCCTTCTTTTTGCAAGGATAAGTGCCAAAATAAGACCTAGAAGATAAAACAAAAGTAAGGTGCCACCCTCACAAATGGAACCCATTACAGTTGAAGAATCACCTGAGAGGAAGAAACAACTTGAACCTACATTAGGACTCCCTTGGGAAACTCAGATAGGGGAAGAAATGTAGATATAAGAGTAGTAAGAAGAGTGACAGGAAGAGAAACACATAGACCAATAAATAGAGCCTGAAATAGGATATCATACATGAAGAAAAAGAGACCAAGGAGGACGAATAGGTTGTTGAGATGCTGAGAAACAATTTCAGTAGGGGGTGTGATGAGTCTCCAAATTAGATACAAATTAAGACCCATATAAAATTTCCTAGGCATATAAGGGATATATTAAATCTCTCCTTCTGCACTTAGTAATTTTGTTTGGGATTTAACAAGTTCTTAGGAAGGTTTAGAGATAATTGCATATGATGTGCCTAATATGATTTTTTTTGCAGAATATTGAGAGAGGATTGAGTAAATTTTGAAGATCTGTAGAATGAGATATTTTAGGGACTTTCTCACTACCATGGGATGGACCAATAAATTAATAGGATATCATGTAATTATTGACAAATTTTGGAGCTCCACTGATGGAGAAAATCTATGGATGTGTTCCCTGCTACATGAGAAGCTAGAACTTGATATTTAATGAAGATTTCTATTGTTGGGAATCAAATCCACTTTTTGAGGGGTTTTGGATGGGAAATCTCCCTCCTTTCAAGGATGATTCTTCCCCATCAATTTGTATAAATACCAATTCGAATTAGCCTCGATGGGCATGTATTTTTTAGTCTTCTTGTGAAGAAAACTAGTTATTTAGCAGCCCTACTTTCATTTCCAGCAGGGATGCACTCTAATTGATTCTAATAATGAAATTTGGTTTCATTTTCATCTTCTAGGGCTTTTTTTCCTTCATAGGACACACAATATCCTCGGGCTTGGCCATCCTAGGAGCCTCAGAGCCCTGCTTTACAATTTCTTTATCTTCTTTTCATTTTTTGTTCACTTACATCTCTTGTTCTTGCATTTCCTAATTCTGCATCTAGTATTCATGCTTCATTTTTTGTAGGTCATATTGGTTAAATGAATGAAGTGATTTGTTTTTTTTCAGTTCATTTATAGATTCAAAATTATGATGCATACTTATGACATCGCTGCAAATTCATATACGTCGTTGAGTTACTTGGATTGGTTTACTAGTTCATAATTTTGGAATTTCTGGTTTTAGTAACATTTTTTTGATAAATTTTATCATGTGTTAATGAGCTTCTATCGAGTTGATTCCACTTGGATTAAGTATAAAAATATCCCACTTAATAACAAAATTTACCCCATAACATTTTCACTTGATTATCCTGGGCATCTGGGTGCTTAGATCAACTTACTATCTCACTGTACTAAAATTTCGGGTTTTTAGTAAAATTTTCTGTTGAATTTTGGCACGAGTTACTGAAGTTCCTTTGATTTGATTCCACTTGGATCGAGGTATAAAAATATTCAATTTAATGACAAAATTTATTCCATTTTATCCCAAAATTTATCCCACTTGATTAGCTTAAGCATTTTAACTCCTAGATCGGCTTACTAGTTCACTTTTTTGAAAATATGTTTATATGAATTTTTTTGTCTCTCCAAGTTGATTAGTCAGCCATCTTGAGAACTTTCTTGTAGGGTTTGTGTTGACAAGAAAAAATATACAATATTTCTTTCATGCAATAGTTAGATTCTAGTTTAAATTCAACTCATCCTTTCCTTTGTATTTTGATTTTCTACAATCATGCTTTTAGCAATCCTTTAGGTCACGATGTCTTTGTTAGTTGAATAATCATTTTTTGTACATTTTATATCTATTGGTTCACAGGACAATCATAAAATCATATTCCATCACCAACACCATACCTTTCAACTCCTTTCTTCCCATCTCCTCCAAGATGTTTCTGCACATAAATTCACATTACAAGGTTACAAGAGACCATTAGTTTGACTTTTTCCCTTGTGCAAGATGGACTACTAAGTAGGTATAATATTAGCAAGGCCCACTACACTCATTTATAACTATCTACCATCGTTCCCCACCTTGAGATCACTTCTAGAGTCCTTAGAATGATTTCAGATGCAATCCTATAGCGATACAGTGCATCTTGTAGCATCTTGTAGCAATCATATAACATCCTGTAGCATTTCACAAAATTGATCAGAACTCAGCCAGAGTTTCTTATTAAGCCCTTTTTTTTTGCTTTTCATCACTTAACAACGCCCCCTAAGCCTTGCAACCCAACAAGAAGAAGCCAAAGACCATTTGTACATCATTTTTTCATCATCATAGCTTTAAATATGTAGTTGAGTTTTATTATTTTGATCATGAGATAAACAACATAGAAATAGTTTGAGCACTTGACGGTTTCTGCAAGTAGAGTAGAATTTACTTTGAATGTAATTCTATAGACTTTATTTCTTGCACGTATTTTCATGCAACTAGTTTAGGTTTACATTCCTCTAATTTTATTTCTGCAAAATAAAATTAGGGTTTTCTTTTCCAACACTTCTTTTCCTACAAATATATTAGTGTTCCCTTGATGCAATAGGAAAAGGAAATTTTCAATTTCCTTTTTCCTACAAAGTTAAGTTTAGTAGTTTCCTTCCTTGGAAATTTTTCAAAATGGTTTCTACACATCTCAATTCACTTCATTGCATTAGATCAACGAAATAAGGACACATTGCATGCTCCACACATAGTGCTAACACATTTTAGGTTCGTACAAACCTCAGGTTGATAATTAAAGGTGGTAGCCAGCTTGGGAGTTTCAACATTATTGATGCAATACTAGCGCTCATTAGATCTTCTACAATGGTACAATTGTCTGGATTAAACTTTGTAATTAACTTTTCAGATGGAGGGATAGATCATGTAAAGGACCTGGAAGGTTCAATGCCCATTAGGCCATCCATGACAATTATTGGTTACCAACCATATTTTTGTTCATAGTCTCCTCTTCTTCTTTAGAATCAAAGTGGTCATCTTCAACTTCACGATTATCACCAAGTACAAAACCTTGTATATGCTCAATATTAGGTGATCCTTCTTCTTCTCTATAAGGTTGAAACAAGGGTGTCCTTTGAATAGAAAGACACCCATTTTAGTGATTTATTAAGTTAATTTTTAGTTAAAAGTCCCATCAACATGAAAATGACACAACACATAAAAGTATTCACCAAGATAAGTGACCCAAAAAAAGAACTAGTGCATAGAGAGTCACTAGGTAAAAAGTTGCAATTGAACAAGGATCACACACTAGTTTCTCTAACCTCATAATAATTAAGTTCCATAACTGAAGTCGAACCCTCTATTGAATGATCCATTAAGAATGGAAATTCATAACAAGACATGCTAGAGTCAAACTCTACACATCTCACAAACATTAATAAAATTCATGCCAATAGCCAATTGCACTAGCCTCTCCATACAAGCTAGCATCCATTATGAATAAATCATCCATAATAAAGGAGAATATGAAAAAATGAACAATAATTGAGCACATGAACTTATGAATGGGGCAATAATTTCTCCTACCGACCTCCAACAACATGGAAACATGAAAATTAATGAAGCAATAACTCTACCATCAACAACCTTAGTATGCCTTTCAATTAGAGATTCAATATTCTTCCAAAATTGTCACTTCTAAAACTAGGAACCAATAGCTTATGGTAAATAAGTGCAGTGTTTTTTTTCTTATTTTCAAAAATCTAATAAAAATAGGATCCTACTAAAAAATTTAGGTAAACTTTAAAGGAGTAAAAACAATAAAGATATAGTATAGAGAGATAAATTGCCACAACCATCACCAAATTCCTAGGAATGGACTAATAATAATCACCATGGAAAGGTTATCTTACCTAATTTTACATAATTTGTGGATGGAAAACATGTGAAAACTGCATGAAATGATTGAAGTCATGTCAAAATGCGGGGAACCTTCAGAGATCATCATATGTTTGTGTGGCTTGAAAATTTTCCAAATTCTTAGTTCTCAAATTGGACCATTGAATTTGATGTATGTTTGTGTGGTGCAAACTGGCCTGTCGACCTAGTAATTGTTTCAGGTTGGACTGCCGACCTACATATGACAAATAATAGTGCAGAGCCAAGAATATTCCCCTCTCTTGTCTTACTCTATTCGTAACACCTAATTTCCTTCCCTCTAGTGCCCCCTTCTTGCTTGATTGTTTCCATCCATGGCTTCTCTGCAAATCCAAGAGTCTCCCCTTCCTTCCTATATATATTACCCCTCTTCTCTTTGTGACACCCCATCGCCTAAATTCTCATCTTTGTGATACACCCACCTTCTTCCCTCTCATCCCTCTTCTTGTGTGATTGTTTCCGCCCATGGTTTCCCTCATAATCCCAATGGAAATGCTATCAAAATCGATCTTGGAACCACTTACAACTATATGGGTGTTTGGGATGGTCATCATGACAAAGTAGATATCATTCCCGACAAACAAGGGAATTAGACTACTCCCTCCATGGTTTCCTTCATACAAAATGAATGCCTCATCGGAGAGCCTACAAAACATCAAGTCTCTTCCAACCTTGTGAATTTTTTTTTTGATGCCAAGAGGTTTTTCAGGAGGCGTTTTGATGTTGTTGTGCTTAATATCAAGAAGCACAAAATAGAAGTGAAGGCAGTCGAAGGAGACACCCATCTGGGAGGTGAGGATTTTTACAACAGAATGGTAAACCATTTTGTGCAGGAATTTGAAATGAAATACAAAATGAACATCTCTTCGAATGTAAGATCACTTAGGAGGCTTCGCAGTGCATGCAAGAGAGCCAAGAGAGAGTTGCATTCCTCTATAGAGGTCATTGTTGAAGTATCATGTCTTCATGAATACCAATAAATTTATTCTAAAATAAGGAGAGAAAAGTTTGAGCAGATGAACATGGATCTGTTTGAAAAATGAATTGAAATTATTGGAAAGTGCTTGGAGGATACATGAATGGGTAAAATCAAAATTCATAAATTTGTGTTGGTGGGGGGTTCTATGCGAATACCCAAAGTAAAGGATTTTCTTAAATATTTCTTTGATGACCAGAAGGAGTTTTGTAACTCTTCCCATCCTAATTAAGATATAGCTTATGGTGCTTCTGTGGAGGCTATTGTGTTAAATGGAGATAACATAACAAAGCCGATACTTCGAGATGTCACTCCCCTTAGTCTAGGAACTAGAATAGATAAGGGTATCATGATTGTATTGGTCCCTATAAATACACAAATTCTAGTTAAAATGGAGCGCCCACATGTGACTACAGAGGAAAATCAGGAACCGATACTAATAGACGTGTATGAAGGGGAAAGGCCTAATATCAAAGACAATCATCTTTTGGGAATTTTGTTTTTGAAGGGACTTACTGGACCTAGAGGCGATGTCAAAATCATGATGGGTATGGAGATCGATGAAAATAGAATTGTGAAGGTGTCAGTAGAGCATAAGACAAGTGGGACAAAGGAGACGATGATCATGACGAATAGCAACAGTAGGCTGAGCGATGATGATATTGCTCAGAATGATTAGAGAGGCAGAGAAACTCAAAATTGAAGATTGGTTGTGGAAGGAAACGACCGAATCGAGGAATGGACTGGATGAGTATATATAAAATATGAGGAAATTATTGAATAAGGAAAAACTAAGGGGAAAGATGTAGAAGAGAGATGCTAAAAATATAGAAGCACGTCTCGATGGGGCAGGTGAATGCTCAATGAAAATGAGAATGCACAAAAGGATGAATTGGTAAATAAAATGGAGCATCTTAAAAGGCTCTGTAAAGATTTTGAAGAAAAATAGACAGGAGTGTCGGAAAGGCAGAAGAGTAAAGGCACAAAATCTCACAAATAATTAAAAACCAATAACACACGATTTGTGACTCTTCTATTGATCACACAAACTTCAATCTAAATAAAATTAACCCAATGAAGGGTATTTAAACCTTTTCGACTAATGACTCGCCTAATATAACATGAAATTCACACATGTACCAAATTCAACTATCACATAACTCGACTTGACTCAACACTCACTTAACTAACTCTCTAAATATAGTTAAATCTCCATGCGAGATTTAACTAGCTATTTTAACAACCCTCCTTAATTACAACCACTAAACTAAAACATGATTCATGACAACTCAAACATGCCTACTGTTCTATGTCTCAACTAGGCTTACAACACCCAAGTTTTTTTTGTGAAACTCAAACACATATTTTTTTAATGGATTTTTAAATATATCAACCAATTGATCACTCGATTTACAAGGCTTAAAGTGAACTTCTCCATTCTCACAAATTCTATAATAAATTGATATCTAGTATCAATATGCTTTCTCTTTTGATGAAACACACTATTCTTGGATAGTGAAATCGCTGAGGTGTTGTCGCAATATATTGTTTTTGATCCTTGTTGTTTATGCTCGAGTCCATTCAATACTCTTCTTAACCATACTTGACATGTTGTTGATGCTGTTGCTACATATTCTGCTTCTTTTGATGATAATGTCACAATAGGTTGCTTCTTAGATGCCCGTGCTATCACACCTAAACCAAGATGAAACACATAACCGAAAGTGCTCTTCCTATCATCCAAATTACATGCAAAATCACTATCTGTAAATCCAATCAAATATTTATTTTCTGTACTTTCACATATTCTGCCACAATCTCTGTTGAGATTCAAGAAGATGATGATCCTCGTGAAAATTAAGCACCTACACTAGGTGGGGCCCGCAGGCTATTTTTAGGTGTATGTCTATTTTTAGAATGGTGAAAAATTCTATTTATAGCAAGAGTATATTTATAGATGGTTGAGAAAATTCTATTTATAGATGAGGTTCTATTTTTTAGATGCATGTGCGAAGTCTATTTATAGATCACATGTCTAAAAATAGAATGCATGTCGATTATTATTATCTCTTAATAATAATTGGACAATAAATATTAATCTATTCTCTTGAAGCACTTGATTTCTGTTAACTAATGTGGAAAACCAGTTAGCTGAAGGAATTTCGATTTCTAAGGTTGGTTGGTGGGTGGGACATGCAAGTGGAATTAGTTGTAACTGTGATTCAAAGTTGTAACATAGTTGGATTTGTAGTTATGTGAGTTGTAAAGTAGTTTAATTCAGTTAAGTGAGTTAAACTCAGTTGTGCTAATTGTAACTAGTTGTAACTAAAGATACACTAGTGCGAGATCAGTGAATCAAATATTAAATTAATTCACATGGAGTGATCTCACATGCAACTGAATATTTACTACTGTTAACTACATGCATGTCAGATCTAGTGGAGACCTAGTTGAGAGATAGGTGAAAGGGACAGTTTGACTCTCAATTGTGACATTAGTGGGTGCACTCATGCAACCACACACACATTGGAGATTCCAATGAGGATTTCACAGTCAAGGCAAGGTAGGATCTCATTCATTCAGGGATTGTGATCAGTAGGGATTGCGCAGTGGAGGCAGGCTGCCAAGAGGCAGTAAATTGGCACATGCATTTGCCAGTTTTTGTACGATAGTGTGAGACAATTGTATATTGTATTGAGAGCTCCTGGATTAGAGTTTTGTATGTGATTTTTTCATGATCCATGATATATACATAATATATGATAGTGGGGTTTTTAGCTTTATGCTTTCTCGGTAAAAAAATTTGTGTTATGTGTGATTGATCTTTCTTCATGTTTTTGCAATTGGCGATTAAATTTCCCCAAAAATTTTAGTAGAAGTATTATGTATTTAACAGTGGCATATAATTTTTAGATCAAGAGAATCTAGGAAATACATAATTGTATTAAAATTTCTACATGGTATTAGAGTAAAGAAGATTGAAATATTTAAGCAATAGATGAGTTTGTTGGTGGAAAAAATTCGAATTTGCTGTAAGAATTTCTTGGTGTGACAGTTGAGTAAACATAAAAATGAATTTCAATGGTTTGCGGCTAGAGTATGCACTCAAGGGCAACTCAAAATACATTGCATGGAAGGAAAGGATGGAGGTGGTGCTTGAAGATAATGGCTTGAAGGAATTAATCGATAGTGATGTTCCTAAGCCCACTTCGACGGATGCTGCATTACTTGATGCCTGACAAAAGAGAGTAGTGAAGACGAGAAGGATTCTGTTGGAAAGTGTGCGAGACCATATTGTCTCAAGCCTTCATGGGAAAGCCACTTCGTGGAAGGTTTTGACGGATCTTTTCCAAAGCAGCATCGACCATAGGAAATTGGCGCTGAAGGATAAACTCATAAAGATCAAGATGGAGAAGGGCAACAATATTCCTAAGTATCTCACAAAGTTTGTCCAATGTCGGGATGAACTGGGGAGTGTGGGAATCATGGTTGCTGATGATGATTTGGTGAGATTGTCTCTCTTAGGACTTCCTAAGAGTTGGCACAGTTATCAAGACTCTGTCAACGGATGGGAAAAATTGCCAGATTGGGAATGACTGTGGTCAGATCTAGTGCAGGAGGAGTTCAGGCGAAACACCAGAGATGGCTCTTAATCAAAGCATGATGATGAAGATGATTGTGCTTTGGCTGCCAAGGCAAGGAAAAGGAAGGGGAAGAAATCCCATTCAAAATCTGAGTCTAAAGGCAAGAAGCTGGATTTGTCCAAGGTGAAGTGTTTTCACTATCACAAACATGGGAATCTCGCCATTAATTGCCCACAGAAAAAGAAGAACAAGAAGGCCGCTGGAGCTGCAACTGGTGAGGTCCTTGCCTCGCAATTTGGACTTGATTTCTCTTTGATCACATGCTTGGTTTTAGGCACAATGGAATTGGTGTGGTATCTTGATAGTGGTGCTTCCTTCCACATGATGGGAGATAAGGATTTTTTTAGTGACTTGGAGGAGAAATATTTCCAAATGTATATAGAGATGGGTGACAATGGACGATATAGTGCGACTAAAATTGGTAACATTACCTTTGAGAGGGAGTCAGGTAAACCATTTCAATTGAAATATGTTATGCATGTTCCAGGTCTGAAGAAAAAAATGGTCTCAGTCGCGATGTTGGAGGACAGAGGCTATGACGTTGTTTTCAGCGATGCAAAAGCTTTCGTGTGACATAAAACAATGGGTCAAGCCAAGAGGATAGGGATTCAAGTTAAGAATCTTTACAAGCTGGAGGTAGAAGGCTGCACTACAATGATGGGAAAGGCAGAAAAAGTGGTGAGCCGGGATGAGGGCAAATTATGGGACAGGCGATTAGGCCATCTTCATCATGGAGCTTTGAAAGTCATGCAACAAATATCTACTGGAATTCCAATGGGAACGCTTTCTCAGTTAGATCAGTGCAAGGGTTGAACCATGGGGAAGTATGAAAAGCCCACCTTTCATCAAAAGGAGAACCATGCTTTGGTGATCCTGGAGAGAGTTCACACAGACGTGTGTGGACCATTCTTGGTTGCTTCAACAAAAAAACACAGGTATTATGTTCTTTTTGTTGATGAATTTTCTCACAAATGATGGATCTTCTACATGCATAAGAAGGATCAAACATTCTTAAAGTTCAGTGAGTTTAAGGCATTGGTTGAGAAATAGTCGGGGAAGCAAGTGAAGGATCTGTGGAGCGATAATGGTGGAGAATACATCTCGAACGAATTCAAAGACTTCTGTAGCAAAGAAGGAATTCGAAGAGAAATCATAGCACCTCATAACCCACAGCAAAATGGGGTCGTATAGAGGAAGAACATAACGATCATGGGTGCTGCATGAGCTATGCTACATGATCAGGGCCTACCAATGCATTTGTGGGCGGAAGCATGCAACACTGTGGTTTATGTGCAAAACCGTTGTCCTCATATAGTACTTGGCATGAGTACACCTGAAGAAGCTTTTACTGGTAAGAAACCGGATGTTTCTCACTTTAATATTTTTGGCTGATCTGTTTATGTGCATGTGACCAAGAATTCCAGGAAGAAGCTGGAGACGACTGCTAAAGTTGGGATATTTGTGGGGTACATAGAAACACCCCATAATTATCGTGTGTATTTTCCAAACAATCGAATGAATGTGGTGCGACGGGATATAAAATTCAATGAGGAGAAAGCCATGAAGTTGTCGTTTGAGAGAGCTAGACTTACATGCAGAGGAGGAAATTTTGGTTCCCAAATATGAGTCTCTAGATGTGGATCAGCCACAAGAGGAGGTTCATGGAGTGGAGGAGTCCACTCACGCAGATCCAAACATCAGAACTAGAAGAATCCGTACCACATAAGCTAAGAGGCTGAAGCTTGATGCGACACAGAATGTAGGAGTCCTTACTTCATAGTGTAGATAGATACAGTCTCCTGACTGATTCACTGGATACATGGCTCTCATTGGCAAATGTATTGTGACTGAGCCATCTTCCTTTCAGGAAGCAGTGTAGGATCCCACATGGGTAGATGCAATGGTGGAGGAGTATGACTCCATTGTCAGAAACAGTGCTTGGGAAATTGTTCTAAGGTCGATTGATAAATCAGTGGTAGGTTCAAGATGGATCTACAAGGTAAAGCAAGCTACTGATGGGAGTGTTGAGAAATACAAGGCCAGATTTGTGGCCCGGGGCTTCTCACAGATCAAGGGGATTGATTATGAAGAAACCTTTGCACCTGTTGCACAGTATTATTCCATAAGGACCAACCTTGCTCTCTCAGCGTAGATGGGTTGGCACATTCATCAGATGGATGTGAAGATTGCATTCCTTAATGGGATCATTGAGGAAGAAGTGTACATTGAGCAGCCTGAAGGACTTGAGATCTTCAACAACAAGTCGCATGTGTGCAGACTCAAAAGAGCACTGTATGGGCTGAAGCAAGCACCCCGTGCTTGGTACACTCGAATCAAAAGATATTTCATGAAACTTGGATTCACCAAGAGTGATGTGGATGCAAATATATACCAAATTGTGGTGGAGGGTAAGATTTTAATCATTGTTCTTTATGTTGATGATTTAATAATGACCGGTGATGAGCAGCTGATACACTCATGCAAGGAGGACCTTGGAAAGGAGTTTGAGATGAAGGATATGGGCCTCCTTCATTATTTCCTTGGATTGGAAATATGGCAGTGAGATGGTGAAATTTTTGTGTCTCAAGGCAAATATGTAAGGGAGATACTGGGTATGTTTCACATGGAGGGCTGAAAACCCATGGATACTCCTCTTCTAGGAAACTGAAGGAAAGAGGACACTACATCTAGAGAGTTAGTGGATGCTACTCGCTATCGACAGTTAGTGGGTTTACTAATGTATTTAGTAAATACAAAACCGAACATATGCTATGTGGTGAACCAACTTAATCAAGCGACGGTTAAGCCTACCAAGCTATTTTGGAAGGTGGGTAAGCATGTCCTGAGATATCTCAGGGGCACATTTGAGTATGGCTTATGGTACAGACAGATGGATGAGGTGAAGTTGCATGGCTTCACGGATGCAGATTAGGCGGGTAGGCCAATGGACAGATAGAGAACATCAGGAGGGGTCTTCAGTATCAGATCTACAACTGTTTCTTGGTATAGCAGGAAACAGAGATCCGTGGCACTCAGTTTGGAGGAAGCAGAACACATGGCAGCAAGTCAAGCTGCATGTGAGGCTATCTAGATGAGGAAGATCCTGGTTGGTTTGTTTGGTTCTCATTTAGATCCTATAGTGATTCATTGTGATAATCAGAGTTGCATTAAACTCTCAATTAATCATGCATTTCATGATAGATCTAAGCATATAGATATCTGGTATCATCATATCAGAGATTGTGTGCAACGGAAGATCATGGTGCTTTAGTACATTCCTACGGAAGATCAGGATGCAGATATTTTGTGAAGGCACTCACCAGGAGAAAATTTGAATACCATGGAGACAGGATCGGGGTGAAGGATAATCCATTTCTTGTTGAGAGGGAGTGTTGAGATTCAACAAGATGATGATCCTAGTGAAAATTAAGCACCTACACTAGGTGGGGCCCGCATGCTATTTTTAGGTGTATGACTATTTTTAGAATGGTGAGAAAATTTATATTTATAGTGGGAGTCTATTTATAGATGGTTGAAAAAATATATATTTATAGATGAGGTTCTATTTTTTAGATGCATGTGCGAAGTTTATTTATGGATCTCATGTCTAAAAATAGAATGCATGTCGATCATTATTATCTCTTAATAGTAATTGGACAATAAATATTAATCTGTTCTCTTGAAGCACTTGATTTCAGTTAACTGATGTGGAAAACCAATTAGCTGAAGGAATTTTGATTTCTAAGGTTGGTTGGTGGGACATGCAAGTGGAATTAGTTGTAACTGAGTGATTCGGAGTTGTAAAATAGTTGGATGTATAGTTATGTGAGTTGTAAAGTAGTTTAACTCTTTTCAAGTGAGTTAAACTCAGTTGTGATAGTTGTAACTAGTTGTAAATAAAGATACACTAGTGAGAGATTAGTGAATTAAATATTAAATTAATTCACATGGAGTGATCTCACATGCAATTGAAGATTTACTAGTATTAACTACATGCATGCCAGATCCAGTGGAGACCCAGTTGAGAGATAGGTGAAAGGGAAAATTTGACTATCAGTTGTGACATTAGTGGGTGCACTCATGCAACCACACACACATTGCATATGCCAATGAGGATTGCGCAGTCAAGGCAAGGCAGGATCTAATTCATTCAAGGATTGTGATCAGCAGGGATTGCACAGTGGAGGCAGGCTGTCAAGAGGCAGTAAATTGGCACATGTATTTACCATTTTTTGTATGACATTGTGAGACGATTGTATATTTTACTGAGAGCTCTTGGATTAGAGTTTTGTATGATATTTTTACATGATCCATGATATATACATAATATATGATAGTGAGGTTTTTAACTTTATGCTTTCCCAGTAAAATCATCTGTGTTATGTTTGATTGATCTTTCTTCATGTGTTTGCAATTGGCGATTAAATTTTCGCAAATATTTTAGTAGAAGGATTCTGTATTTAATAGTGGCATATAATTTTTTGATCAGGAGAATCCAGGTAATACATAATTGTATTAGAATTTCTACAATCTCTAGTTCCTGCTATGTATCTTTGAATTATTTTTCCTACTCTACAATGTGTATCTTTTGGAGTCTCCATAAATCTGGAAATCAAACTCACTCCTTGCATACTATCCGGTTTTGTAGTTGTGAGATACATGAGGCTGCCAACCAATATTTTTAACAGAGTTGAATTGACATCTGATCCTTCATCATCCCTTCTTAACTTTGTACATGTTGCAACTAGTGTAGGTACAATTTCGCAATTATCCATCTTGAATCTTTTCAACAAATATCTAGCATATTTATTTTGTAAAAATAAAATTCATTTTTCAGATTTCTCAACTGCTATGCCAAGAAAATATTTCTTGCAACCAAGATCTGTCATCTCAAATTCTTTCATCAACACTGCTTTAAATTCATCTAACTCAATATTACCTGAAAAAATCATGTCATCAACATATAAGAAGACAATCAATACCTGTCCATGCTCATTTACCTTTGCGTATAATATAGGCTCAATGTTTCTTCTGCAAAATCCATTCTTAATCATGTAGTTGTCGATTCTGCTATACCAAGCTCTAGGTGCTTGCTTCAGTCCATAGAGTGTTTTCTTCAACCTATAATTTATTTTATTTTATTTTACTTCAACTTCATAACCTGGAGGCTGTTGTATATAAATTTATTCTTCTCGAATTCTATTCAAGAAGGTTTATTTCACTTCCATATGATATACTTTCCACTTATTCTGAGCTGTTGTGGCTAGAACTTCTCTTACAGTATCCAATCTGGCTACCGAAGTAAACGTTTCTCCAAAGTCTATTCCTGGTTGCTACGAGAATCCTTTTGATACAAGTATTGCTTTAAATTTGTCAATTTCACCTTTCTCATTCAACTTTTTCTTGTACACCCACTTCACACAAATGAGGTTTTTATCCTTTAACACATATTTCATTAAATTTGGAAGTATTCTATTACAAGGCTTTCAACAACATTAATTATTTTGTAAATCACCATATTAACTTAATTTAAAATAAAATAAAATATTTAGGAATTTCAAACCAATTAGGTATAGTAGTATCAATGCACAATATGAGTGTGAAAGAAAACTCTTAGAAACAATTTATTTAAGGTAAATCATATTAGTATGTCTGACATCCAAGAAAGATATTATAGTTATGGATAACATACTAGAGTCGTCGATGTTTGATTTTTGTGTTAAATGACTCTAACTCCCTTTCCCACAACCTGTGAGAGAGTTTTTGATTTAATAATAGTGATGTGAGAATCTTAGTGTAAGTGGAAAGGGGGTGATAATTCTTCTTTACAACATCCATGCATCCACTATAAAAGCTAGGCACTATTGATCTATGTATTTCAAGTAGGTTAGGTGTCATTGATCTATCTCTGCTCAAAGCCAAGTACATAGAATGATAATTCTTAAATGGGTATTCAAGTCATTCCATTATGATGGACACTGTCTCAAATTAAAGTAAACAAGAATTAGTGGCCGGTGAGAACCAATATATATAGACAAGTAAGTAGTGGAAGCAAAGGTTTTCAAAAAATAGTACACTTGATGGTAGTCCAGATATTTATCTCTCCTTGTCAACATTGTCAAAAACTAATAATGGTCCTAATGTAATAGTTCCAACCTAATGTACGAAAAACAATGATTGACCATTACTTTCACCAAGAGGAGAAAATGATAAGAATTGTTAATGGGGAATAAATAAATGTGAAACACAACTTATGGATTTTAGTTGAAATTTATATAAGTCCTCATGCTCTTTAATTATTAAATACTTAATGTAACTACTAATAACTTATCATTAAAATATTAATTTTGAATATTAAATATGTATTAAAAGTCATGTATCTATTACACATGATTTTTCTTATTGTTTAAATAAACCACTTAAAATCCATTATCAATAAATTCTAATTAGTTTTGTAAAATATGTATCTTTACTTACATTAGGAGATTTATTTCAAAAACATATTACATTTATAAACTTGTATCAATACATATAACTAAATGGAATACAATAAATAACTTCAGGCCTTGTTAGCTTCTATGAGATTATTTTAATTACAAATAGTTTATTTAATAATTGAGTTTTACAAAAAGTTAATCTTGACGGGAAAATCATGTCATATGGTGGAAAAAAGTTTAAATATGTTTATTTGTGACACAACTCTTGAATGAGCCTAAATAGTCTACTTAATTCTCATTATTAATTAATTAATCCATGTTTTAATAGAATATATATTTTTTACATAGAGTTTTCTTTTAGAAATAACAATGTCATATTTATACATTCATATTAAACCACATGATAGGTAAAAAAAAATCAATCAATTGTTTCTCGACTTATCGACTTATGTGGCATGATTGTATATAAAATTAATTGATTTAAAAATGCATAGTTAGAATAAACCACTTAGAACTCATCATCTATTGATTTTAAATTATTATTTTTTATAAAAAATGTATCTTTAATTACATTAAGAGCTTTATTTAAAAAATATAATACATTTATATCCTTGTATCAATGCATATAATTAAATAGAATTTAATATGTCATGCTTTATGTCTAGTTGGTTTTTATTATTTCAATTAGAAATGATTTATTTACAAATTGAAATTTACAAAATGTTAATAGGGATGGGAAAATCAAATGGTGTATGTTGTAAAAATTTGAAATGCATTTATTTATGATCTATATCTTAAGAGAACTTGAGGAATCTACTTACTATTCATTATCAATTAATTATTTCATGTTTTGTTAGGAAAAAAATTTCATTTTACATGGAGTTTTATTTCAAAAAAACAATTTTGCATTTATACAATTATATTAAACTTCATGATAAGCAAATAAAAGTTGATAAATGGATTTATATTAGATCACTTATAACGTATTATCCATTACTTCTAATTTGTTTTATAAAAAATATATATTTATTTACATTAGGAGAAACATTTCAAAAATTTATCACATTTATAAATTTCCATTAATGCATATAACCAAATAGAATACAGTAAATAGCTTTGAGTCATGGTGGATTCTATGAGATTGTTTAAATTACAAGTAAATTATTTAAGAATTGAAAAATGAAAAAATGTTAAAATGGATGGGAAAATAAATGTCTTATGCTGCAAAAAGTTTAAATACAACCATTTATGATCTATCTCTTTAACTAATCTAGATGGTCCACTTACGATGTTTTTAATTAATTTTTCCATGTTTTATTAAGAACAACATTTTGTTTTACATGGAGTTTTATTTCAAAAAAATACAATATGAAATTAATATTCATATCAAACTACGTGGTAGACAAATAAAGGTCAATAAATGGATTCATTATTAACTTATATGGGATAAGATGATTACATACACAAATAGTTGATTTAAAAAATAAATAAATAAATTATGGATTAAAAATGGAATGTCTTACAATTTAAGGACTTTGAAGTATTCACCTATGACCCATCACCCATTAGCTTAAATAGTCCACTTAATAGTTATTATCAAGAAATTATTAGATTTATTTTTGGAAAAAAATGTCTTATAGTATATGGTTATTATATATCACATTTAGACACTCATATTAATGGATATAACTAAATAAAAAACAATAATATATTTATGGCTCATATGATATGATTTCAGTTATTTAAAATACAAATTTACAAATAAATAAATAAATAATTAAACAAAAAAAAAGAAAAAAAAAGTTGAAAGACATAATTTATCTATGATAGCACCCAATCAAACCTTCATAGACCACTTAGCAATCATCATCATTAATTATATGTTTTTTTTAGAAATGCAAAATTATTTATAATATATTTTTATCTCAAAAATTAAATATCACATTTATGCACTCATATTAATGCTTTTTATAGGTAAAAGTTCAATAACTAATTTTTGAGTGTTGTTGATTTTCAATATGATATGATTTTAATTACACCCATTAATTGATTGAAGTATATAAATTTATGTAATATGGATTGAGAAATCACATCTTATGCTTCAAAAATTTCAAATCATTTACCTATGACACATTTCTCATTAGCTTGAATAGCCAATAGTGCATGTATCATTTATCAAGTAAATTATTATAATTTCTTCAATAAGAATTGCACTTTTGTTTGCAATGAGCTCTATTTCAAAACTTATATTTCACATTTATATATGATTATTATGAATATAAGTAAAAAGAAGTCAATAAAAATACAAGCATGCCTTGATGGTTCGTGTAAGATGATTTTAATGGAAAACAATTCATTTAAGAATACACATACACACACATATTAGCAAAAAAAAATCGATACAACAAAGTCATTGCAAAAATAATTATAAATAATAATAGATATATATAATAATATAATTGACAATTCTCTTTGTAATTTTTTTTTATTAATAGAAAGTTCTGATTTTTTTCCTCAGACTAAAAAAAAAAAAAATCAAATCTCATAGAATATTCCAAAAGATATAAAATCATACAAATTGATTCAGAAAAAAATATGTTCAAATTGCATTAAAAATTTGGAATGTACTTGTGAACAAATTTATAAATAAAATTATCTTTGTCCACTACAATGAAGTACATGTTCTATTGAACATTCGAATGTATTCACATTTCTCTTTCATATGATGAAGTTTCTTAAGAAAGGGAAATAAAACCTGCATAAGCCAAGTATCTTGCTCTTTTCCTGTATAGGATTTTATCAATATGTGGTTTGATTGATATCCGATGAATTGAGAAATATTATTTGTTGTATCTATTAGCAGTACATTTGATTCTTCATAATTATCTCCATATTGGGACCACACATTAGTCAACCTTTTCTCATAAAATTGTATTGTCCTCCCCGCTTCTAATTTTGTTTGCAAATAACAATGAGACCTGTTCCATGTGAATTTAAAGTCCTCTATATCAATATTTGATATTTCAAGTACTTGTCAGATGTGCTTGTCAGTGTCATTTAATGTCCGTATTACAACATCATAATTTTTTAAGCAATATTTTAACAGTTTTGAGTGAAAAAACCTTAAAAAATAGGACCTATCACCGAACTCCCAATCTGGTTCTCTTTGAATATAAAAATTTTGTTCATATTTGGTGTACGATTGGAACAAAACTCTTTCCATTTCAAATATCGACAACATATTTTGACTTATAGTGATGCACATTTGCATCTGCAACTACACTGCAAACACATGTATGATATTAACATATCTCCACTTCAACACTTTATTGCTTAATGATATAAAAACCTAACATTTCAAAAATGATGTTAGTATTTATTATGAATTAATGGTAATCACAAATTAGAATTACAATGGCCCCAGTAAAGTGAACAAACTAATGATATGTTTACTTTATACATACAACCTAATACCTTTATTAAATTTGTATGAAATAAGCAAGTCTTATAGGATCACATTGACTCACCATTTAAATCATTGATTTTAAGACTTATAATGATTTTTTTAATTTAAATTGAAAGATATAATTGCAATGGTTTCAATTAAACAAACTTGTTATATATTAGTTTCCACATGTAATAAATACAATTTTTAAATTTCAAACCTACTTAATTATACGCTAATTTCTATAGTTTCTACTTTAGTTTCTTTTGGTGATTCTTTTAGTAAAGTTTCTATGTCTATTGTTGGTGCTACATACATCCTAATATGGTTTTTCAACTTATATGAAATAAAAAAGTTTATAAGAATGTAGTGAACCATCATTTGCATTACTATTTTCTAAGAGGTATAATGATAAATCAAACCGCAATTGAAAAAAGTAATTGTAATGATCCAATTCAAACAAATATATCAATTATCTATTAATTTTTACTTAAAATCCAATCCATTGTACAAATTTCTATAGTGTGGGAAATTTTGATACGAAAACATTAAACAACCATTCAAATCAAGAATTGTTATCAATACAATAATATCTCACAAAAATAAAGAACATAAAATTATTGTATTCTACTTATGACAATCAAATCAACAATTCTTTTATTAGTATTGTGAAGTAGAAGTCAACTTAAATTTAAAAGGGCTACAAAATATAGTAATAATTCATGATGTCATACATATTATGATATGAAATAGACACCAATCATCTTAAGGTACTATTAGATGTGATTGAACATCCTTCAAAATAGCTTGCACCTCTGTTGCCTTGCTGCGTTTAATCAACATTCTCCATAGCTCATCGATCAATCAATTATCCTCTTGAGTTGTTCCATTGAATTGAAGGGAAAGAATCACATTTTCTTTTGGATTTCCTTTCATTTTCTCAAGTGAACACTCCACTATAATAGTATTGGTTGCATCATATTCGGTATGCATTTCCCACACTTTTTTCAATGATTTAGTGTGTATACCTTTCGTTGGATTGTCAATGGCCTTATGTCCCTTTTTTTGTTTACCCTCTGAAGCAGTCCACATAAACACAAGTTTATCTTGTAATTTTTCTGAAACCAACTTTTTTAGAACTCTTGTTATGCTTTGTTTCGAAGCTGTCGTCCAAATGGAAATTTAAAAAAATGTTTTTGCATGTGGATGAATCCAAAACATTTTTCTCTCTATTGTGTAATCTGCATCAATTCCCATTTTCTCGATATGCCCTTTGTTTGTTGCTTCATCATCGATGCTATGATTAAAAAATGTCCTTTAAATCAAGAATAACTAATTTATTTTCAGTTATTTGGGCTGCAATACAATAAAAAATAGTCTATCCAAACCATTTTATTCTTGTCACAAAAAAATACTAAAAAAATATCGAAACAATACACTTACCATGAGTGTTTTTTCGACTATTTATAGATAAAACAATCTTCTCTTTTATCATCTTCACAGAACCTGGAGGTAAAAATATTAAACCGTCAATTAAATATGATCAAATTATGTAATATTATATATATTCAATACAAAATTTGCAATTAAAGAAAAGTATTAGCAGTGCAACCTACGAAATACAAACAGGCACACTTTTAACATTATTTTGATTGTTAGTTTTGTTATTTTTATTTGTTCCCATAATAAACATATACAATGCTATGGTATTAAAAGCATTAAAATTTGAAGAATAATAATAAAAACAAAAAGACAAGTAATAAGTACCTGATATGGCATTATCTTCATACTTATAACTTTGCACTTCATCATCATTTTTGTTCTTTTGATTTGTCTCTACATTAAACATATAAAATAGTTTGAATTGTGAAAATGAATCAAAATAATTAAATAATAAGGAAAACAAGTGGGAAAATCATAAGTACTTGATATTATATTTTTTTCTTGATTATAACTTTGATTCTCAATCTTCGGATTATTATATTTGTTCTCATTATTTGTCTCTATAATGTACAATGAATATGTTATAAATTGTGACAATGATTGATTGAATAAAAAAATAGAGAAAAGAATAAACAACAAAATTCATGTTAACTACCTAATATGATATCATTTGCTTGATTATAGCTTTGTTTCACATGCATTTGATCAATGTCTTTGTTCTCCTTGCTTGTCACTATAATAAACATAAAAAATGTTATAAATTATGACAATTAATAAAAGAATTAACCAAATATATAAAAAATGAATCATATTTAGTCATCCATATAATATTTTAGCCTTGGTTGTAGTATCGTATTTGATGAATCGTTACTTGAAGCTTCAATCAAATCTTTGTATACTCCACTTGACAAGAAATTAATTTTACTTCATTTTATTTAATCACCTCCACTTGAAAGTCAATGTCATTTTCATTATAGGCATAGCAATTAATAATTATTCCTAATATCTCAAGTTCTTTTCCATCTATGGATCCAAATAGGTACATATCAAGATACATATTCATGGGAGTTTCTATATGGACATACCAATCATGCAGAAAGTCATATTTATTAGATGTGTTATATTTTTTAATCATTTCAAAGGTAGAAGTTGAAGGTGTTATTGATACTACCATTTGAGTTGATTTTTTCTTTTTCTTAAATGATGACTGTAACATTTCACTTGCTTTGGTGCCAACCAATTCTGCATACAAAAATAAAAACTTATTTGCATAAATCAAAATGAAATTAAAATTTCAAATATTGTCATGTAATGTTATTTAAAAATTTACAAGACCACCTAATCTAACCATTTATAAAAGAGTATACATAAAATATAAAACAACCATACCAATTGAAAGATACATTGTTTGTATATCACTTTTTTTTTCGTTTTCTCTTCACTCCTTTACTTGGAATGTCAGGGACACGAGATTCAACAACTTATGAAAAAAATAAAGAAAAAAATAAATTATGGAAGGCATGAAATACAAAACATTATTAAAACTTATAATACACTATTTTCATTTACATACACAATAATAAAGGAGTACATGTGTTATGCAAGTTTACTATATGACACCAATAGTAATCACCTATCTAAAATTGTGAGGAAAAGAAAATTACCCATGTTAGTATGGGGTTTCCACATTAAAAACCAACTGCTAGTGATATATGCATGTGTTTTTGTGTAAAAGTGGATCTTTAATGTGGAAAATCCAACTAACATGGTATATTTCAATTTTCATAGCAATATTAGGTAGGAGATTAGTCAATAATAAATCAAAATTCATTAAGTTGTAAATTGCATACTAGAATTTTGTCAAATTATTTGAAAAAGAATATAAAATAGATTTTTAGAGTCTCACAGTTTCTACCATAGTTCTTAGCATCTACAAACATTTGTAAGAATTTATAATGGTAAAATTTTAAATGAATTAAAAAACAATAGGAATTCATCTTCTATAACATTTCATTTCATACATATGCACAAAAGCAAAGAAGCTCAAAGCATATTCAAGTTTTCTTAAGAATTAAGAATAACATGAACTTCATTAATCAACAATCATTTATTATCAACCATTGTAACAAAGTACAAACTAATTTTAAAATTGTCATACCATTTAAGATTTTGGTGTTGTATTTGGTGAACTTCCTTTTTCCTTGGATGATTCCTTTGAATTCCCACTAGCTTTAGGGTCCATGGTTTCTGAAAATAAAATAAGAAACTATTATCATAGTTTCAAATTATCAAAGAAATTGAATCTATAAATACTACTAATACTTGCATCATTGTATGTGTAACAAAATGAACAAGAACAATAACAAGTTTAGAAATCACAATAATAGTTAATCATCATGTTGATTATAAAAAGGGTGCCACCCCTAAATAATTTATTATGTTCTTGTAATTGTGTCTATAAGAAAGCTAGCAAAAGCATAAGCACGTTACCAAAAGACAACAATACACTGTGAATAAATAACAACAATAGTAGATACTACAAAAACATCATGTTTACACAAAATTTGTCTTTTATAGTCATGTGTATTCTTAGTTTTCTATAGAGACCATAAAAAGGCAAACACATTGAAGAATTTTTTCTATCACATACAAGAGATTGCCAACAACATTGCATTGTAAAGTAAATCTAATGCATGATGAAATTCCTTCTATCACAAACACAAACACATTGTCAAAAAAAACATTGCAACAATAATATTTCCTAGGACATCTCCATGCTTACAAAATTTGTCCTTACTTTTTGAAGATAATGAGTTTTTAGTCCATGCCTACATAGATCGTTGTTACAATATAAGAAATTTTAAAACCTCAAATGATTAGAAGGCCCTTTGTTTGGAATACGTGGTCTAAGAATGAAATATGGGACAAATAGAAGCATGTTTCCAACAACAACATTGCATTGTGAAAAAAATCATTCTATATTACCCACTATCATAGACACAAGCACATTGTCAATAAAAATGCTCCAAGGTGAAAGAAATATAATGCATGTTAAATTTCATTTTAGCATAAAAACAAACACATAACAACATTGTACGGTAAAATAAATATAGCATGTGGTAGAATTGCTTCTAGAAAAAACACGAGCACATTGCCAACAAAAATATTGCAAACAAAATTAAATGAAGCACATGCTAGATTTGTTTCTAATAAAGACATGAGCACATTGCCAACAACAACATTGGAAGGTGAAAGAACTTTAAGCATGCCACATTTCGTTCTAGAAGAAATAAAAGCTCATGTCAACTTTTCAAGGTGAAAGAAATTTATCGTGTGCTAGATTTACTTCTAGCACAAACATAAGAATCTTGCCAACAACAACATTGCAGCAGGGTAAAAGGAAATCTAGCACATGAAACATATCCTTATAGCACAAACATAAAAAAAAAAAACAACATTGTATGGTTAAAGAAACATAGTACATGTTGGATTTACTTCTAGCATAAATGCAGGGATATTACCAATAACTTCATTGTAAGGAAAAGGAAATCTAGCACCCACAAGATTTTCTTCTAGCACAAACAAAATCACATTGCTAATAATAACATTGTAAGGTGAAACAAATCTAACGTGCACTATATTTCATTCTATGATAAACAAAAGCACATAACAACATTGCAAGGTGAAAGAAATGTAGCATATGTTAGATTTGCCTCTATCACAAACACAAGCATATTTCCAACAATGCAAGAAAAAAGAAATCTAGTTTGTGCTAAATTTCCTTCTAGCGTAGACATAAAAACATTTCCAAATAAAAACAATGCAAAGCGTTAGATTTCCTTCTAGCATAAATAACTAGATTGTCAAAAATAAGATGGCATTGTGAAGAAAATATAACACATACTAGATTTCCTTCTAGTACAAATTCACAAAAATATTGCCAATAATAACATTGTTGAGCAAAACAAATCTAACACAGGTTAGATTTCTTCGTATAAGAAACAGAAGCACATTGCAAATAATAACATTGCAAGGTGAAAGAAATCTAATACATACTAGATTTCCTTCTAATGGAAACATTATCACATAACAACATTGTAGGGTGAGAAAAATTTAGCTTGTGTTATATTTACTTCTAACACAAACATATAAATATTTCTAACAACAACAATGCAGGACAAAAACAATCTAGCACATGTCAGATTTCCTTTTAGCCTAAACACAAAGATGTTACTAATAACAACATTGCAAGGTAAAAGAAATATAACATGTGCTAGATTTTCTTTTAGCACAAACACAAGCATATAGCAACAATGTAGAGTGAAATAACTTTATCAAGTGCTAGATTTATCTCTACCACAAATACAAGCATGTTTCCAACAACATTGTAGAGCATAAGAACTCTAACATGTGATCAATTTTCTTCCAACAAAAACACAAACACGTTTCAAATTAAAATAAATCTAACACGTGCTATATTTCCTTCTAGCACATAACATTATAGCACTGAAGAAACCTAGCGCATGCTATATATTTATTTCTATCACAAACACAAGCACATTCCAAGGTGAGGGAAACATAACGTGTGCTAGATTTCCTTCTAGCCCAAACATAAGCGTATTGCCGATAAAAAAATTATAAGGTGAAATAAATCTAATGTGTAAGATTTCCTTCTAGGATAAACACAAGCAGACAAGCACATTATAAGGTGAAAGAATTCTAGTGCATGATAGATTTACTTCTAGCACATAAAAAAGCATGTTGAGAACAATAACATTATAGGGCAAAGGAAATCTAACATGTGCTAGATTTCCTTACAGCACAACACAAGCACATTATAAGATGAAACAAATCTAGCACGTGCTAGATTTCCTTCTAGCATACACATAAGAACATAACAACATTGTAGTGTTAAATAAATCTAACACACGCTAAATTTACTTCTAGCACAAGCTAAAGCATATTTCCAATAACAACATTGCAAGAAAAGAAATCTAACATGTGCTAAATTTATTTCTAACATAGTCATATGCACATTTCCAATAACAACATTGCAAGGTCAAGGAATCTAGCATATTTCCTTCTAGCACAAACAACCAGATTGCCAACCACAACATGGCATTGTGAAACAAATCTAGCGCATGCTAAATTTCCTTCTAGCACATAACAAACACTGTAAGGCGAAAAAAATCTAGCATGTTCTATATTTACTCTTAGCAAAAACTCAAGCCTATTTCCAACAACATTATCAAGCAGATGAATTCTAACACATGCTAGATTTCATTCTATCATAAATGAAAGTGCATTACTAATAACAACATTGTAAGATGAAAAAAATATAATGAGTGATATATTTCCTTCTAGCATAAATAAGTGCACATTTTCGATAACACCATTGCAAGGCAAAGGAAATATAACCCATGCTAAATTTTCCTATGGAAAAAACATAAGCACATAACAACATGGCAGAGTTAATGAAATCTAGCTCGTCCTAGATTTACTTTTAGCAGAAACACAAGTATATTTCCAAAAGAAAATATTGCGCGGAAAAAATAAATCTATTTTGTGCTAGATTTTTTTATATCATAGATACAAGGAATTCTCAATAGAAACATTGAAAGGTGAAAGAAATCTAACATGTGCTAGATTTACTTTTAGTAGGAAGACAAGCATTTTGCTAGCGACAAAGGTGCATGCCAAAAGAAAACTAGGACCTGTTAAATTTTCTTCTAGGAAAAACACAAGCACAATGGCAATAATAAAATTACAAGGGGAATGAAATCTACCATGTACTACATTTCATTTTAGCACAAGCAATCAGATTGTCAACAACAATCTGAAATTAGAAAACTTTCCAGGCTTTGTGGGTTTTTCTCCATGAAGTTGCATAGAAAATGTAGTAACAATTGTTTTGAACAGGCAACCAACCATGCCAATTTACTCGTATGTAACTCGGGGTTGGGTTCTAGTGGCTTGGTAGAGCACTAACTCATTTAACACAAGGGTCTGGCCAGATAATGTTGGACCGTTTTCATAGATCTCTAAATCTAATCTTGAGAGAACACTGTAAATATTCTGCATTTAGTAAATATTTTTAACCAACATAATATAAGTTGGAGCATACACTTGTATATTTAACATTGGTTTTTTTGGGTAGCAGTGTAGTGCAGATAAGCCCTTGTTAATATGGCTTGTTTGAGTATGCAGAGCTATTGCTTCCCCATTTTGGCTCTGCGCATCTCAAATTCCAGAGAGGTGAATACGTTTAAGCTATGGGAAGGGGTGGATGCAGAGGAAGAAGGGTAAACACGTCAATATACTGGTCTTACATTATTGTTGCATACAATGGTACTTTGATACCTATAATAATAATAACCCAAATAATATTTCAACTACTTCAAATAATAAGTAACTACTAGGTGGGATGGGCAACCCCTACAAAAGAAAGTGAGAGTTCCCCTGTTAGAAACTCCCTTCTCATTCTCATTTATGTTTCTTTGAAATTAAGCAACTCTTTGTGCGTTTTTATGAGCTCTATGCTTCTTTCACTGGTTGGAATTAAAATTTGCAATCAACTTTTCAACAATCTGCACATTTGTATATTTCGTGCACCAATTTCCTTTGATGCAACTCCAATTGGGTGAATACTAAATTAGGCATCAACTGATCAGAGTGTAGTGGACACATTGATTCCTACAAAACCAGGAGCTTTGGATTTTTCATTTACACAACTTTTGGGGATCATTGCATTCATGTCTCGGATTTCTTGGCTGGTATTCATTGTGTTTATACCAGTGGGTTCAACTTGTATATGGTATCATCAATATTACATACTATCAACTAGTGAAGTGGCTCGGTTGTCATTAGTTTCTAGAGCTCCAATCGAACAAAATTTTGGAGAATCAATCTCCGGAGCAACCACCATTAGAAGTTTTGATCAGGAGTCTTGGTTCATGGAGAGAAATCTCTAGTTGATTGATATGTATACTAGACCTAGTCTCCACAATGTTGGGGCTAATGCATGGATTAGTATTCTGATGGATTTTCTATCAAATCTTGCGTTTACATTCTCTGTAATATTCCTAATGGAAATTTACAATGATAAGAAAAACAAGCATAGTAAAAAAACATACACGCAAAATTTACAACACATTAAACACCCAGAAATCTCCATAAACTGCGTTGAACTAAGCCATTTTATTAATATAAATGTTGGGTACGAAGGTAAGATAAAAAAACATGCACCTGGGCTTGCCCAAGGCAAGCTAACAATGCCTAGGTGATGAAATCGACTACTCTAACATGAAATGTGATTGTCCCCAACAATCTCTCTGCTAACCCAGTGAAAATTTGCATTGTTAGCTGCAAAAAATGGTTGCTAGGGTATCCTATGGTGCTCAGAAAATTCTAGGAAATTAACATCAAACTCTCCTCCAATAACCCACAAAAACCCACGAAGGAATCAGCCAAATGTTGACCTCGAAATTTTGGCCCAATTTCCCCCTAGCTCCTCCAGTTGTTGACTGAGTTGGGACCCATGTTTGACCCCTCGAATCTGCCCATAAAATTCTGCCATATTATTGCTGAGATCCTTGTCAAAAACCCAGGAAAACCCAGAAAGGGCTTGCTCTAGTTTTGACGCTCCAAAATTGACCTCAAAATGCTTGGCCCTCCTCCACAAGCACTAACCTATAACAGATGTTGGGCTTGTTGCTCCACCAAATGCTGGAAAATCCCCCATGATATCCCCAATCTAATTCCAAATAACCCCAGCTCCTTAATCCCTTTCACAAGCCAATTGTTGTCTTTGCCTCATCAATGCCTCCAAGAGCCCTTGTGTACTTTCCCCTTTTTGCATCATTGGAGTGTCTATAAGCTCACCAATCACTGTGCATGCGAGTCTAACACTTTCATGATCTTGCTAGCTTCCCCAAAACTAGCCAAGATCATGCTTAGATACCATTTTAATATTCCTAATGGAAATTTACAATGATAAGAAAATAAATCATAGTAAAAGAAACAAACACACATAATTTACAACACATTAAACACCAAGAAACCTCCATTAATTGCACTGAGTTGAGCCATTTTATTAATATAAATGTTGGGTACAAAGGTAAGATTAGAAAGCATGCACTTGGGGTTGCCCAAGGCAACCTAAAAATGCCCAAGTGATGAAATCGGCTACTCTAACATGCAATGTGGTTGTCCCCAACAATCTCTACACTGACCTAGTGAAAAAATGCACTACTGATTGTGAATAATGGTTTTTAGGGCCTCATCTGGTGCCCAGAAAATTCCAAGAAATTAACCTCGGGTTCTCCTTCAATAACCCACAAAAACCCATGAAGGAATTGGCCACATGTTGGCCTCAAAATTTGGGCCCAATTTCCCCCTAGCTCCTCTAGCTGTTGGCTTAGTTGGTACCAAAATGCTAGAAAATCCCCCACAATTTCCTTTCCTGCTCCTTTCTTGCATCCTAGCTGAACCAGAAATGTGTGGTATCCTCCCAGCTACCAAAGATGAGTAGAATTTACCTCCCTAGGGTGGCACTCGTGGTCCACCGAAGAAGAGGGTGACTTGGACCCCATGAAAGACTGCATAGTTCTGGGCAAGATGACGCATGCCCCTGCTACAGAAATTCATACTATTGTGGAAATACCTCATGCTCTTGTCCCACAAACAAGGAAGTTTCATACACCAATTTGGTGTCTAGCTTAGTCGTGACCTTAAAATTGGATAATAATAAAATTATTTACATGCTTCAAATCATCTATTCATCCAATAAAATTTTCCAAAAACTTATATCTACTGAACACATGAAAAATCTAATCCACTCTTACATAAATCCATTAGAAGCACCCCCTCTTCCAGAAACAAACTCTATTATCCATCCATCTATAAAATTCAAATCCACAGGTTTTAATCCATTGCAATTGGAATATCTCAGCAAGAGGTTACAACCTTGGGCGTGCTTTACAACATGATATGTTTATCCATCCCCATAAGAACTTTTGTAAAATTTGTGACACCATAAATGTCTTCTCCAACCAGCTCCTGAAATTATCCTCTGCGGCTTACTTAGAGGACACAATATTCTTTCAATTTCTATCGCAATTACATTTTTGAAAACTATCTAGATTTGTTTGTGGTATGGGAGACAAGTGATGCTTAATCCATAGGTTCAATAAATAGCATGTATTCATCCTCAAATCCTGCAAGGACTATTCTCGTCCTTCTTACAAAATGGTGTTGTATTGCCGTAGATGGTAGTGCTTTAATTGTTGGGGATAAAATTATTTATAAAAATTAATCTTTAAAGCTTGTATGTGCTAATATACATCCAATGTTGATGATGGAAGAATTGATTTCGTACCTTATTCACCACACTATATACTTATGACTTCAACCTTTTTAGAAACTCTCATTCCAAACTCTTTCTACTAGCAGTTTGTAGGACGAGACCAAATGCTTGTGGCCATGCATAATAGGCACATTGGTCAACATCTCTAGCCCAGCTTTAGATAAAGTTTTCTTTGACTTTTGTATCCATGTGATATCAAAAACAAATCCATCATGTCATTGTCAATAACTCTTCATTCGATTCTTCCTAATATGCATGTGATCTCCAACATACTAGATATGGGGAAAGGCCTATAACTAAAGCCTGCCAAGATCTATTTGCAAATCTGAAACACTTTCACCAACCTCCTTCAATACCTTCAACATGTTTTGATCAACCTAGAGATGTGATTAGTTGATACATTTACTACAACAAGGGCAACACCATAAAGGCCACCTCGAATTAATTTCCTCCAGGTGCTATAATTATGCTTTTGACACATTAAATTCACTGTCATTCTTGTTTAATTGTTGTTGAGAAAGGAACTGCCTCTATAGTTCTTTCCTGTCTTCCTTAGAAAACTCACAGAAATATCCATATTTATGCACCTTATCAAACAATGGAAATCTGAGATGATGTGGGATGGGAAACTTGTCCATCATTTCTCAACACCCAGAAAACATTTTTAGTTTGCAATTCTTCTAAAGGATGCACATCGTTGACTAGAATGCAACAACTTGTGAGGAAGTTACTCTCATTTGTACATGCATAAGAGAGAATTATAAAGTAGATAGCAGGATCGAATGAGATGAATTGATATATTACCCATGAATATCAAAGGGTAACATTTTATTGGATATTCTCTTCTAGGTTTCCATCTTCTAGTTGACATCAAACAAATTGGCTTATGATCATACGCAGGTCAGCCTACCCTTAACTTATTTACTTCTGAGAATGTTTCCTTTTTGCTACCATTATACTTGAATGACGTTCAAAACGCCCTCCCCTCTGAGGAGAGTTAATGTCAGTAGCAACTTGTCTTTGAAGCCCTTTTTCTTTTTCCAACTCATTGTCAACAAAAGAAGTCAATGCATCTTTAATTGTCTTTGTGCACTTTACAAGGCTTATTCCTGTAACATGGATCTTCATGTTGTCCATCAGTATTTAAAGATTCTGTGATGCCAGCATCTTTAGGTTAAGGGCTTGTTTTAGGTGCTAAATAAGCATCGACATGGATATCAGATCCACTGCACATAAATATTTTGGGCTTCTGAGTTGCTTTGGTCTGAGAGAAATTGATGAAATACACTAATATCACACAAGAATTTTTCAACGACAGAGTGAATATATTTCTCTTCCAGCAAGCACCAAAATCTCTTGTATTTGTGATACCATTTGGTATAAAATCTGACAAGTTACCTCCTTCCCAGTGCTAATGGTGCTTCTCATTACTCATAAGTAAAACAAGAGAACGAGGGATATTTTTTTTGGAATGCCTTAATGCCCTCTCTAGAGAATGACCAATGCAATCCTCTGTTTTCATTATTTTTAATCACATATATTTTACTTGGTATCCAATTCCTTCCCCATCCCATTCTTGGACATTTGTGGTATCCAATTCCTTCCCCTTACCATTCCTGGACATCTGAATAGATCAGTATTTGTTTAACATCAAAGGTATTTGCATATGTAATGAAATCGCTTGAGGGATTGAATCCATTGAAGGATTATATGTGCCTCCATAGGAGGAGTGTTCTTGCCATCAAGAGCATTAGTTCTCTACTTTTTGGTAAAGAGGAAAAATAAAATGACCACTGCTTGAAAGGTTTCATATATCAACAAAAGCGTATGAGAAAAAAAAGTAATATACAGAGGGTTTTAAGGGGTTTTACTTGTGGCATATGATTTCAAGGAGTGCCAGACAAGATTGAAAGGGACGAAGGGACATTGTGTGTGTCGGGGGATATCGAAGGTATGGAAAGAAAAACAACGTTGATGTGGGATGTAGAGTTCTGCAAAGAGGTTTTAGCACTGCTGCTGCTAAGACCGCTGTAGGGGAAGGCGCGGTGGTCAAGAAAAATAGGAAGAATAAGAAGACATTGTTGGATGCTACCAAGCCCCTCCCCGATTGGGGAATTGGCTCCAAATTGGCTAAAATCTATTGGTAACACAAGAATTTCTACAAAATCACAAGCATCAAGCTCAAAAGAGATTGTTGTCATAGAAAGGCATGGGGGATTTGCCATAGAAATGGTGAACCAACAACAAAGACCCCTGTAAGGATTAATGGTGAAAACAAACATGTGTGGAAATTAATTAATGATGTCCCTAAAAAGACTTCTGAGACTACACTGAAATGTAGATTAGTGATCTAAACATGTGAAGTCAATGCTGAAGTAAATGTTCATTTGTTCCATTGGCTTTTATCAAACTTGATTTGTAGGCTTGGGAGACAAGATTTCTTTGGAAGATAGAAATTTTGAGGCAAGAATAATGTATTTGGCTAAAAAAATATGTTTATGCATCAGCTACCACAACATCTGTTTTCTCCGTTGCACCCACATTTGTCTCTGTTTCTACTTTTGGTCAATGTATGATTATAGGAGTGCCTTTGATAATGGGGAGAATTCTTTCTGCACTTGCAACCTTTGAGAATTCTTGAGTTGACTGATATGCGTGCAAGATATAGTTAGATATGTATACTTTAGAAAGCTACAAAAATAAATATACTTCCAAAAGCTACATAATGAATTATCCCTGCTGAATTGACTGATATGTATACTAGATCTACTCACCACAATGTTGGTGCCTATGAGTGGCTTGGTATTTGAATGGATTTTCTATCAAATCTTCTATTTGCGTTCTTTTTGGTGTTCCTCATTCACTCTCCCAAAGATGTAATTAGACCATGCATTGCAGGGTTGGCAATAAAATGATCCTTACATGCAGATTTCATTACACTACAACATGCATATTTCATTACACTACAACACATTCCTTGCTGAAAAATGATCCTTTAAATAGAATGCAGATCTATCTTATTCCCCATTATTTCCACCACCATCCTATACACTATCAACAACTGACAGAACAACAAGGAGACCAATACTTCTCATTTCTAGAGAAATACCACATATCACGTTATAAATAGTTTCAAAAGGGAATTGGTTTCTTTATACCACAGATGCCAAAGTTCCTCATAAGGGGTACTCCTTTGCGGAACATATTATTAGACTTTGTAGATGGTAAATATATGGGAAACACCAAATGCACTCTATCAACCTTGCAATATGTGCCTCCTCCTTGTAGAGTTATATAAAGTGTTGTAGAACCTTTCTCATAATTTCAACTTAGCTAGTTGTCTGCCACTGAATTTTTACCTCAGAATATCACTTCTTTGGAAATGGCTCTAAGGTGTGTATAGAATTATGAACCCATATTTAAATAGGAACCTCCTATATATCCTAATGAATTTGCAGTGATACATGTGGCACATTGGATTGGAAGTACCACCAAATTGTAGGGTCTATTTGTCAGAACTGCATTCCAAAATGTCATTAGTTAGTGGAGCCACTTAGGAAGCTTATTGGAGTGCAGACCTGAGCCACTTAGGAAGTTGTGTATTAAATAGAATTTTTGTTATCAATTGAACTGGTTGACAGGGCATTCACTTGGGTTTATTCTAGATAGTGGTAATAGAATAGTTTCAAAGTGTGGACCAGTATAGTTCGATTTTATGTGCACAGTATTTGAGCCTGTGGAACTCATTGTACCGAAGTTGTGAACCTGGATGGTATTGGAATTTTTGGACTGTTGCAATATTGTTGAATTTTATTGTTAAACAATGGTATTGTTTTAATATATTGTAACACTGATTGGATTATTTGTTTAATAAAAAAAATTGAAACCCTAGTTATCTGAAAGTCCTAATAGAAAATTTCCCTAGTATATTACAAAAGGAGATCCCATCAATAAAAATACTAGGCACTCTATCATAATACCATAAGCATAACCACTCTATCATAATACCACAAGAATACAAAAGAAAAGAGAGGGACGTTGGAAGCCTCACATATACTCGCTTTTACCTTCACTTTCTCCTCTTAAAATATGTTCAATTAGGATTAGAGGGGTTTCCTTATCAATTCAACCATGAATAACAATGGAGGGAGAAAATCCTTACATTTATTTGAGCTCCATTTTATTTGCAATAGGATATCATTTAGTGAGCTCCATATTATTTACAATAGAATATCATTTATTGGAATCTATGATTACTTGGACAATATCTTTAACTTCAACTTCTTCCACAACATCATCCAAAGATGAAGATATCATATTTGCATCCTTTACATGCAACCTTTACATGCAAGGATGCATCGATGGATTGCAAGAACAAGGTTCCTTTAGGGAAATCCACCATCAAGTTGATGATATTTCTGTTCCTATAATCTATCCACCCATATGATAGTCTTGAGGAGTTTTAGAGGAGTCTGGGGGAGTGGAGAGTGTTACAGAAGAGTCTGTGGGAGTAAATTTTTTACAGTGGTAATTTGGCAAGACTCATGAGTCTGAAAAGAGTGTGATGAAACTGATCTACAGTCCACCAAAGAGCCAAAACACCCTTGTAATTCAACTGTTGAAAATAAATCCTGAGCAAAGCCATTTGGTGCTGGAGCTTTTCCATTGCATTTTCTCTAGGGAAAATTCTATTATCTATGGGATTAATTGTTGTGTGAACATTACTTTCGTATGCTTGATTAGCTCTTGCATTAATTAATTCCAGTACTAAGATTTAATTTTGGTTGACACCCAGAGCATTGAATTAAATTCCATAGCATTGTTGGTTGGCATCTAGCCCATTCTTTCAATTGTAGATCACTGATTTTAATTCATTGCTTGTATATTGTGTAAATTACAAGAACCTACCCAGAATTGCATCGTTTTGTAGTCTCTGTTCACAGGAATGAGATACCAATACAACATTCACATATCTTTTAATTTGTTGGTGCTCTATTTACAGTGTACTAGCTCTGCACTGCACACTCTCTATACAAATGGTAGTGGGTACCTACAACCCCTTTTATGTTCTATTTATGATCAAACGACTCATCCTTGAGCACCGATTACACTCTGTATTGGCTCAGCACCAACACTTACTATTATTATGCTCTTCTTATTCTGAATATGTTAAGGTAGATAAGAAATCATTTGAATCTCATTCCTCGGGGATGACCGGATAACTAGGACCAAGCACAAGAAAATATGATTCTAGAAGTAATTCCTATTATGTCGATGCCATTCCTGGGTGGTGTTTGGATGATTTATATCAACTATGTTCTCATTTATTCATTTATTATGGTTACTATTGCACTAGATGAGTTATCATTTGGAGTTGATGCTTCATGGGTGTTTAGGTAGCTACTATAATTCCCAAGAAAGTATGATGATAACTTTTATTCCTATGATTTGAATCTCATGCCTCATGGGTGTCTACTATCTTCTACCAAGTATGTTCTTATCTATTTTGTATATTCAATTACCTATTTGAATCTTGTGCCTTGAGAGTGCTTGGTTACCTACTATCACATATAATAAGGTTAGAATATTTGTGCTAATATGCCTATTGGAAAAAGAATGTAGAGAGTGGGTTTTGAGTGGTCAATGTGGTCAATGAATGATCATTCTCTGGCCTATGGGATCAATGAAACATATTAACTTGGTATTGTTAGTTGGAATGTCCACTTGGCTCTCTCCAAGACACTATCTTTTTTAGAGAGTTATTTAAGCTATATCTCATACGCCTAGCCAAAGTACATGGTCGACTGATTTTGATGTACAGCCTAAACGAAGCTTCCAGACTTTAGTCTTATAAATTAAGATGAATTATAAATTTACTATTCATCATACTTGCTCTTCAGCAATTTTGATTGTGTACCTCAGAGTACCTGCAAAATGTCTGGATCAACAACTTATTCTTAAAGCTAAAGAAAACATCAGCTCCCCCTGAATTATAGCTCCCTCTGAATATTTGAAAAGAGATCTTGCCCAATGAGACATCTGCAACTAGTTATCAGTCCTAATTACATGGACAATTTTCTTAAAATAATCAATTGGAAAGAGGAGATATTAATTCGTTCAACTATTTCTGTATGAAGAGGGGTTGATATATAGCTTTTCCCAGTTTTTTGAAATACTTCTACTTCCTTTGAACTTTCAGAAGATTGTCATCAACTGTATCTCAGGCTTAATAGCTACAGCCCTCTCCTTTCCTTGGTGGAGCCTACAAATGAAGGCTTGGACAGAATCATAACGACAAAAAAAATGTTCTTATTTGATTCACTTCTTTTCTTTGTATCCTTTCAGAGATCTGGATATAGACATACCAACTTAGATGGACAGAGTTTGAGGTGCACATTTTTTTTTGTTATCTGCTTTTGTACTTTAGGCACAGTTCTCTGCTATATGCATCATTTTGTTTTCTTTATGAGATCTAAAGGCCGTATTCTTATTCATTTATTGGTTTCTCATCTTGTGATTCACATCCACTCTCTGAAGGTTATTATGCCACATAACATTGATAAAGCCCTATTGTCATATTGGACACTATTCCTTAATCAACGTAGTCAAAAGGTTAACGTGTCACTGCCTTGCCTTGCCATGCCCCAACGTCACTGTATTTAAGTCAAGAATACAATCACTGCCTTATTTCCATATTACTATCATCATGCCATCACTATTTGCAATATTGCAGCCAACCTTTATCTTAGATTCTTGCTCAGTCTTATATGACTTCATTCTCTTCCAATCATATAAAGCTCATCATGAGAATTTCAAACTCTCAAAGATTCATTTCAAATGCCCACTGTAAGAAACCAAATGTTCTTATTACTTAATTCTTACACTGCTACACTTGGTCAATCTGATTTCTGCTACTTTAAACAATGGCTGATCACCATTTTAGTCAACAATACTTATGTCCTATGCAACCCTTTTCTTGTTTGGAAAATAAATTGAAGGGGCTAGTTTGAATGTCAATGGAAGTTTCCATAAGTCATAATACCCACTCTACACCCCCTCATTCTACATCAGCTAGTGGAGATAAAGGAAATGCAACTTTGTCTATATAAGATGATGATTAATTTTGTGGAAAGGAGAAATATTTATTCCCTCTTTTCGTTTGCTACGATGGTATTATTGATTGAGTAAATTTTCCAGAGGATAGATGCAATATATAAGGTGAACACTGATATAAAGGTATCATATATATGTAAAGTAATGGCCAAACCACAAGAAATTTTATGCCAGAAACGGAAGAGATCCCAAAAGATTGTGGAAAAAAACTTCCATCAGGATAAATAATATTAGTTTCCCCTATTGCAATGCACTTCCACAAGAGTTGAAGAATATGGAGACAATGAATATGAAAACCATTTGACCACTGCAATAATGTTACTCTTAAACTATTATTGATTGATTTTGATAATAGTGGATATACTAGACATAGCAACAATATCAAATTAGTTGATATTACCAACTGCAGTAAAATAGCCCAAAACAAATGCTCATTACAGTTGATATATTGAACATAGAAAATCATTATGAGTTACATAGTTTGTGCACTAGTCTTGAAGTTCAAGATATAAGAAGTGGAAATGGAAACAAAGAGTTAAAAGTTGTTGTTATTTTCTGCAAAGGTTAAGCATAATGAGAGTAGAGCATGGAGAAGAAGAAATTGAAGATGGTGAGCAAATTTTAGTTTTTCATAGAGGGATTTCTACCATAGCCAAGGTTGCCTCAATTTAGCATTTATTGTTGTTTATGTTACAAACATACACAACTTGGAATTGATGACCATTGAAAATGCCGCAAATAATATTAGGGACCTCTGTTTTGTTTTGTTGGATAAAAAATAACAAATCACTCACTTGCCACTTGATAATGGAGTCATGTATCTATTACATGGGTGTGGAAAGTTGAACAGATTTGACTTGTACTTAAGGCCTAGGAAATTTACATATACAAGACTTGGTTATATTGGGAAAAATAATGCAAAGAGAAGGTGTATTCTCTTAGGTTTTATGGAGAATATGACTAGGATCTCCTTGAACTTTCAAATGGATTATTAAAACTGGAGAGACTTGAAATGAGAGGTTTCCATTTCACTGAATTTGCAATAGTGGTTGCAATGTTGAACCTAAACTCATTGAAGTATATCAGGGAGCAAGGATACAAAAAAATTAAAATAGGTGACAAACGTTTGTCTACATCATGACCATTTTGGAATGTAGAGTTTACCCCGCCTCTTAGAAAGACATGGGATGAACTTGATTGAAATGGAAGTAATGTATGGAAACTGATCAATGCATATTTTGGCTCACTATTCTTTGGTTGGAAGAAGAATAGATAATCCAAGTTTTTAATCCTTCTATTTCCTCATTCTTGCTCAGTATCAACAAATTAAGTTGGTTTATACATTTCATGATTGTGACCTCGATTTATGTACAATAAGTAGTAGGATATCATTCATGTACCAGTAAGTGTACCTTCCTAACAATTTGGATACAAAATTATTTCCATCAATCGCCCACATCCTCCTACTTCTATGTGCCAAATAAATATTTGGGCAGATGAAACCCTTCCATTGTGCTTTCCTTCTACCTCTCATGAGGCTTCTAGGAAAAAAAATATCTGGCATTGAGGCTTGAAAATAAAAATGGAGCAATGTTGCTAAAATTCTTTTTGGTAATGCAACATTCAGTATAGAAAGACAAATATCAAGAAATGCACCATTCAATATTAAAGGACAGATCTCAAGAAAACCCACTTTAAAGAGTTATTATATTAATGATAATATGCAGAGGCTTCTTCAAGCTTAATTTTGATGGAGCCTCAAAATACAGAAGGGAAAGAAGTTAGGATGGGGATTTATTTACAGCGTAATTCTTGGTTGTTTGTTCATTTGCAACAACTCTTGAAAAATGTATCCAATTTCTAGTGCTGGTGCTGAAGATTTGTTTATGGAATCTTGAAAAGAGACTCGAGTAAGGCGATTAAAATGGCAAAGGGAAATTGTATGTGAATATAAGAAGTTTAGGGGATTCAAAAATTATAAGAATATAATGATGGAATTGGAGGAAAATATTTTGTTGTAGCAAGGTGCTTGATAACAAGTTTCATCTACGGTAGACAAAGAAATCAGAAGAATTTCAAACCATTAGTTGGAAAAATGTCTATGGAGCAAAGAATTTGTAGTCCTCTCTATAGAGATTACAAATTAAGGACAAGGCTTGAATGAGATAACTTCCATTATTATGATGTTATGTTGAAGACATAGTAACTGAGGTTGAATTTGTATATGGATATAGTATGAGATGGAAAATTTTGGGTACAACAAAAAAAATGGGACTAAACATCTCGCTGATACAAAAGAAAATATGTTTTTTTTTCTAAATTTTAAAATTCAAAGAATTGTAACTATCATATCCCTTCAAAATTGATACGAATTGTGGCTTCCTTCTTCAATACTTAAGTTTTAAACACAATACTACTGGTGGTTGAACTCATTTATACTGTATTTTTTCCTTCATCATGCTCTGAAAGTCTGGCTTCTAAGTTCTCACCAAATCAAATCCAAAGGGAAACACTTTGAGAATAAGCTAATCACAATATTCATGATTCACTCTAATCCCTTATCCATTCTTTCACCTCATTTGCAGCAATCCAATCTCATCCTGGCCAAGTGCAATGACTTCCCCCATGTTTTTCTGTGGACTTAGACCAAGAGCTAGCTCTGGCACAGGGCATGCTGGTAATGATTCAACTTCGGAAGCAAATTGTGGTCGTCAAACGTGGAATTGAAATACTTACCCAACAACAATAAGCTTTGAGATATTTGTTTGAGCACTGAGCAATATGAAAGACAACTTCTTCACAGCCTTTGCGTATTTCTCACAGGCTTCCTTGTTTCATGAATCCATTATGGTATCTTTACATATGGGTGCAACTTGTGACAAGCTTTGTGTCATACCTTTGTGTCTTGTGAATTTGTCAATGTATTGGTTAATTCAATGTGTCCAAAAACTTTGGAGTTATGAGTTCTTGCATCAACCTAATTCCCAGATCTGCTTGGGGAACATAAGTGTTGTTAGTTTATACAACAATATGACTTCAGGACCAAGGTATTTGAAGGATTCAGGTTCCAGATACCTCTATGAGCTCTATTAGTGTTCTACTGTTGGTCCTAAATTGAGGTCTGCAACATTACTACACATTATTTCACTGTCACAATTATGTTTTATATTAAAGTTAAAAAGTTGTGGCTTTACCCATACTACAAAGAGCAAGAGGGCTCAACATATTTTTGACATCCGAAGCATTGATTATCCCTTAAGATAAAAAGGGAGGACAAAGTGCAAAATGGAATTATAAGTTCTAACATATTTCTGAAGACCCTCTTCTATACCCACAAGAGTACTATTTTAAAAATTGATTACAAAAAATTATGCAAAAGACATTAATGATAATTCCTGTCAGCTTCACTAGAGTTCTTGCACTGGAAAAATTGGATGCCACGGCTTGGGTTCAGAATCTAGGTACATACTTCCACCTGAAATCCATGCGAGAGACTGATGCTATTCGATTTGCTACCCTTCATTTCAAAGGGGATGCCCAAGAGTGGTGGTACCATGGGCTAATCATGTTGGGACATATTCACATCACTTCTTACACAGAGTTCATCCAGAGGCTGTTGAAGAGGTTTGAGAGGAAAGACCTAGAGTTACATTTCAGGGAATTAGCCCATCTAAGTCAAATTGGTAGTGCAAAGGCATACATTACAAAGTTTTAGGGATTGGCAGTGATGGTGACTAGCATTTCAGAGGCTCGGTTGATCATGCTATTTTTGAAGTGGCTAGCAGAGCCATTGCATGGTTGGTTGAGGGCCTACAAGCCCACATATTTGACGGATTCTATCTCTAGGACCCCATATATGATTGACGTTGTGCCCAAGACCCGGGCCGTTGTTCCCACTAGACCCACTGCACCATAGGGGAACCCAGACAGTATACCACCCTAGAGGGATGGAGGACGTGGTCAGATGGACGAGGAGACCCAAAGGGACCTTAAGAGGAGGAATTTGTGCTTTACGTTCCAATAACCTTGGGAACCTGGGCACAAGTGCACCAAGAGCAAGGCCCACTACATTGAGGTGTATTCAGATAGTGAATCATTTGAGGAGTTTGAGGTTTAAGCAGATCCGAGAGATGAGGGAGGACCATCATCAGGGGGAGCACCACCACCACCACCACCACATAGAGGGGGACCGTTTGCCCCATCAGGGGGAGTACTTGCTTCACTTCGTGGAGTTTCGAAGTATTTGACACTCAGGATTAGGGGGATGGTACAAGGGTAACAAGTTTTAGTTCAGGTAGACAGTGGGGATGATGGGGAACTACTTGGTCAATGGTTACTAATCACTTTTTTGTAGTTTATTTCCTAGAGACCAACGTGGTGTTGGGTTTCTAGTGGTTATACTCATTGGGGAGGGTCACCACTAACTAGCAGAAGTTAGATATGGAGTTTGTGGGGCCAGATGGGAAGCTAGTATTGTTGAGGGGGATGCACTCTTTACCACCCCGGATAGTTTTAGCACACTATATGGAGGTAGATCTATGCCATGGGGACATAGAATGGGTGGTCAGCTGAGGATTTCAGAGACAGGGGCCCAACCACGGCCAGTGCAGCCAGACATACAAGCCCTATTGGAGAGGCATTAGGGGGGTTTTGGTTTGAACACCCTATAAAGTTGGAGGAGGGAGTGCATGAAGTTATCACGACCCCATATAGGCATCCCAAAGACTATCGAGATGAGATTGAGAGGGCCATTCAGGAGCTTCTAAGATTGGAGCACATCAGGCCCAATTCAAGTCCCTTTGCTTCTTCTATGGTGTAGGTGAAGAAGAAGGATGGGACACTCCACATGTGCATTGACTACAAGGCCCTCAATAAGAATACATTGAAGAACATGTAACCTATTCCGCGCAATGATGAGTTGATGGACGAGCTTAGAGGAGCGAAATAATTCTCTAAGATAGATCTGCGCTCGAGCTACCACCAGATTCGGGTGAGGGAGAAGGAAATCCCTAAGACTACCTTTCATTGCCACTACGAACATTTTGAGTTCTCGGTGATGCCCTTCAAGCTAACCAATGCTCAAGATACATTCAGTCTTGTATGAATCACGTATTTCCTAGGTAGTTGCGGTGCTTTGTCCTTGTCTTCTTTGACGACATACTCATCTATAGCTAGACGTGGGAGGAGCACCTTCAACATTTGGAGGTAGTACTTCGCATACTAGAGGAGAAACAACTGTAAGCGAAGATGTCCAAATGTGAGTTTGGATTGAAAAAGATGTTGTACCTTTTGTGTGTGATTGGCCCAGAGGACGAAGTAAAGCTACACCAGGAGAAGATCAAGGCCATTTTGGATTGGCCAACGCACAGGAATGTGACTGAGCTTAGGGGGTTCCTGGGAATTTGTACGTACTACAGGAGATTCATGAGAGGATTCTCACAACCTGCAACACCCCTCACAGACTTGTGGAAGAAGGGGGATTTTGAGTGGACACAGGTAGCACAGGAGGCATTTGAGCGTTGCAAGAAGGTCATGAGCAGTTGTTATGTTTTGGCTTTGCCTGATTTCACTCAACCGTTTGTATTGAAGTGTGATGCTTCAAGTGAGGGAGGTAGTGTTGACGTAGGGCGGCCACCCGATAGCCTTTGAGAGTAGAAATTTTCTACCCCATGACTGACTTCATTTATGTCAAGGAGATGTTGGCCGTGTTGCAAGCCTTGGCCAAATATAGACAGTACTTGGTGGGGACTACCATTCCCTCTTGAGTTGTTGCTGTCATCATCCCTGAGAGAGTCCCTTCTATTAGGGCACTCTCTTGCATAGTGACCAGCCTTGTTACAAGTGTAACATCTTCCCTTCCTTCCTTTGGGCCCCGCTCTACCATGGTTTTGATTTCTCGGGCCACCATGGTTCTTCTTCTTTGCATGAGCGGCAAAGGTAGTAGGGTCACTTCCATTTCCATTAGAGGCATACTCCGTCATTATTGTTTCCTCTTGAGTGTATCTCATCAATATTTCATCAAAATCAGGAATCACATTATTATTAAGAATAGTGGTATTAAATACATTCCAATCATGGGGGAGACCTCCAAGCACAATAATAACCATCTCTCGATCAGATATTGCTTCCCCAATAGCTAGGATGTTATTATTGATTTCAGTGAGCCTCATTAAATAGGATTGAATAGATTCATCATTTCCCTTCTTGATATTCTTCAATTGATTCTTGAAGAAAAGGATTTGATTAGCATTGCTAGCCCTGAACATGCTCACCAGCTTATCATACATCTCCTTAGATTTCTTTAGCTAAAAAATGTAAGCAATCAAGTGCTTATGAATAGAATCCCAGATAATCATCTTTTCTTTGATTTCCCCTTTTCTATACTTTTTCTTCGTGGCAACTGCTGCATTTGATGGAGGCTCTTGAATCTTCCCCTGCACATATTCCATGACATATTTGTTGAGCCCCAAAGATGTCCTTTCTTTTCCCAAAATTACACTTCATTCCACTTATCCTTTATTAGTTATAGGCTTAAAAGATCAATAGGATTGATTAAAGTCACTTTAAGAATGCATACAATGACTGACTTACTAAACTTTTGTGGTTTTGTTGTTGTAGTGATTTTTGACTAGACTTAGCTACATAATGCAGCCATTCTGTAGCTAGTCGCATATTCCGCAGCTATCCTTATGTTTACACAGGTTATAGGTGTCACTTAAAAGAAAAACGCGTGTGATTTAATTCCAGAACTCATCTACATCATTCCTTTCCCTCTACGAAGTCTGAGCAAAAATCTGCAAGTGGTTATGCACGTGGAGGAAACCAAAACTAAGAAGTAGACTTCTACTAGGACAAGGACTCTACAAATGTCTTCAGCAAAGTACGAGGCCTCAAACAGGAGTTCTAATTCGATTTTAATTGAAAAATACACCTATCCCTATTTCTTCTCAATAGCAGTTATGTATTTTTCTTATAAGAATAACTCGGTGAACCGAGAGACAGTTAGCTAGTTGATGTTTTGTTGTTAAGTTTTACCAAGACCGTGATACTCTGTTTTCTGAAGCATTTTCCTTTAATGAAAGAAGTACAACTTTGATGCATGACCTGAAGAAGTTCTAAGGAGTTAATAATTCGTGTGCCATTATGGTGGTAGAGGGCCCCTACTGCCTGAAAGGCTCTGTGCATATTATTTAGATAAGTGACTTTAGCTCTATTTCGTTCCTAATTTAGGCAATTTTCTGAACTTCATGTTTTATGCTCACTTACATCGAATAGTGCAGTCAATATTGTTCTCATGAATTGTTCCAAAATATCACTAACACTGAATGAGATAGAGCTATAGTATTTCGAAGGCTAATTGCGCATTAGTTCAATTCTGTTCATTGCATTTCAAGTTTTATTAGTTCATTGCATTCTAGTCCTATTACATTAGACTTAAAGGCCTTCATTATTTACAAATTGCTCTTGTTCTTAGTTTCTTCTAACACATAATTATCATATGGACAAGAATTAGTTATATCCTTTTGAGTTCTTTACTGTTCTGCAATTTCTCATAATTTTACAAACAACCTTTTTCCAAAGCTATTCCAAGAGATCTCTAACCCTTGAATGAGGCCTAATAGTAACATTTTGAGTTGCAGAGTGGGTTAATTTTAGTGTCAAAAGTTAATTTAGCATAGGGTTCCTTACTATGTTGCAGATAATCTTTTCTCAAAGTGTTCCAACAAATTTCTAACCATGGATAAGATTTTCTCTGTGATATTGTAAGTTGTTGTTTACTTAGAAGAACCTCATTGCATTGAACTTATCCATTTCTCAAGTTGTTCCAACATACCTCTAATGAAATGAATTGGATTGAGTGTAATGTTATGAGTTACTTTTTCTTGTCAAACTTTGCAATCTGTGAATTAGCATTTCTTGTTCTTAGGTGCCATACATAGTTTAGAGTATATTTTTCTCTGTTTTAGTGTGACTAATAACTTCTCTTTGCCAACAACTTAGTTCTTTTCCTCTTAGCATAAAAACACAAAACCAAAAACACTAGAAAAACACTAAACACAATGAAGTAGGAAGAAGATACCTAGGCACATATAGTGCACTTCACTTCAACAGTTTACTAGCCCTGGTTGACAATTTATGACATCAATTTAGGAACACTAAGTTGACTAGACAATATTGATCTTCTAGCACCAAATCCAAGGACATCTTCCATGCATGATAATCAAACTTATCAGTCAATTTATCATCAGCCTTGAAACCCTTGTAGGTTGAGGAGGCCATTTTTCCTTGATAGGATTCCTTCCTTCAGTGATTTCTTCTAACACTAGCTTGGACTCTTGGACTTTGTCTTCACCTCAGCTTTGATACCATGTTAAATTTAGATAACCATGGTGTTCTATGCTTGATACAATTTTACTTAAATCTTTCTTAGGCCCAATACAATATAGCAATCACATAAACGTGACAGTAAAATGTTGATAGAACACAATAATAGATCAACAGAAGATAAGCAAAACATAGATCATATTTACAATTCCTTTTGTCCAGTAAAGCTATGAGATATTGTTGCATTATGGCAATCAACAAGATGCTTCAGCTAGAAAAGTCTTTCTCAGTCAACCAATCCTTCATGTGTCACACCCATAGCCCTCAAGGATAGCTCATCACAAGTCAACGCTGGTCAACCTAAAGTCAACGCATACAACAACATAAAATTCAACGCTAGGGCTTCGATCAAAGAGCTCAAATTTCCTCGATTTTAGTGCCCTGTAGTACGACCTCCTAAAATCGAAATTTTGGTAGAAAATTGAGGTCAAACAACAAAGGGTTGACCATTGTCAACGTTGCAGCAACAAGCCCTAAACGGATCCACAGAAAACAACAGTTTTGCTCCACATGTGTGAGGGGAAAAAGGCCTCCAAAGGCTACCGAACCAATCAAATCACAATGAGAGAATGTGTGATGAGATGATGAGAAAATGATCTCCAAGTCTCTCCAATTTATATCCATTAGTGAGGGTGTGTGACACATATATTAGACATGTGAGCCTACATTACAAATCTAGACTACCTTGCACACGTGGAAAAAAATTCAAAATAATTGTTCTTCTCATCTAAACAAGATGATCTTTAGATCAATATTGCACCTCTCCGAAAGAGGAATCCAACAAAAATATTACCATTTTCATATGAGCAATGCAACATGGAGTTTGGACCTAGTTTCCCAAAATTAACAATCTATCCCTCTTGTATTTATAGATTTATTTTAAGGGATTTTCTCCTTAATTGATTTAGGTTCACTCAAAACCCCAACTTTGGGTTTCTTTGCCAAGCTGGCCTAAAGCTTGCCCTCCATTTCCCAAACATTGGATATTTTAGGGTTTCCCCTTTATTAAAGACTATAGATTACGGAAACCAATAGGCCACTTCATCTTATGGAACTAATTTCCTGGGTACATTACAATTGTGCCAAAAGCCCTCACTCCCAGCTTATGATTGATGCATTCACTATTGAAAATATAGGTTGAAAGCCCCTACACGTGGGAACCTTAGGACAGATTTGTTGTTAGAAAATGTTGATGATATATACTTGATAATTTTTGTTCATCATGGGCAGAAACAAAGTGCACCATCATGATTGATGGATGGATAGATCAAACGAACAGAACCTTGATAAATTTCCCCATCTCTCATCCAAAGGCAATAATGTTTCTCAAATTAGTAGATGCCTCAAACAAAGTTAATAGTGCCCAACTAATTTGTGAAATGATGAAATTTTTTTAGGAAGTGGGAAAATAAAATGTTGTACAAATTTTTAACAACAATGTAACTAATTATATGGTTGCTGCTAGACTTTTTTAGCTTGGGAATCCCTCCATATTTTGGAACTCCTGTGCTACACATTGCATAGATTTATTGCTTGAGGCGTTGCAAGAATTCCCTGGATACAAAAAGTTATGTATAAGGCAAAATCCATAACCAAATAAATCTACAATCACACAAATGACCTCAACAACACAACAATATTCATTGAAGGCAAGGAACTTGTTTGTCATACAGTGACCAAAATTCCAACAAAATTCATCTCTTTGCAATTCATGGTTGACGAAAGGGTAAATCTCAAAAATATATGTTTTGGACCTGAGTAGATGGCATCAAGAGACATGGAAAAACACATCAATGCATTTTAATTGTTGCTCTTGTGTTTAGTGATGGTTTCTAGGAAGATGTTGAAGAGATTATTGTTGTGACAGGGTCACTTTCCAAAGTTCTTAGGTACTTAAGTATTAAACTTTTTCAATGTTCACCTTCAAAGTCAAACTTCATTTCAATTTCAAATTTATTTATACCAAAAATTGAATGTTTGACAATGACTTCAATCTTTCATGACGGTTGATGTTGAAAAACCCACTAAGGGTTACATTTATAAAGCGGTGGATCTCACCTAGGAGGCCATCAAAAGAAGATATAATGACGAGGTGGCCAAGTGTATGCCAATTACATGCCCCTCTTACATGCTTCCGAGTAGATTTTAACCTTGCCACTTTGCTAGATCTTTGGTGTGTAATAGTCCCAATTAGCAATAGCTAATTGGAAATATTAATTTTGACTATGTTACTTTAATAAAGTTAAGTTGTAAATAAAGTGGGTAAATATGGACACTTACTCACACAAGATAAAAAGTATTTCCTAAAGTCACTTGGGAGTCATGACTAATTGGTAATGTGGGGCCTAGTGGTCAATCGGCAGCGTGGGAAAAGCGACAGCGTGGGCAACATGGGACCAAGCCAGCACAGAGAGAGATGGACAGCGTGGCTCAAGTAGACAGCGCAGTTGATGGTGGGGCCTAGGTGAGAGCAAGGCTCTCGAAGCATAAAAAGGGAGAGGGTCTCATCATTTTGATTCATTTTTATTATGCATCTATGTTATTTGCTTTTGACATTGAACACACTTGCTGTTTAGCAAAGTCTGCACATATTGTTTAGTACATCGGGTGTCTCCACGTGGAGATCCACACCTCAGCCCCGGGGGACTTAGAGTGCCTGCTCGGGTGAGGAGTTTCACCATCGTTTTGTTAGAGGGAGTTGCAGCAACCAAAGTTGGGAGAAATCACTGGAAGAGACAACACAGTCAGAGGGAGGGAGGACGTAGTCTTGGAAGTAGGAGGTTTCGAATTGAGGGTTTATTAGGGGATTCAAATCGGGAGACTTGGAAAGGGGTAAACCCTTCCCTATTCCAGCATTTTGGTAGATTCTGGGGCCATTGTTCAGAGCAGATCATTCAGGACTAGCGTAACTCATTGTAGGATAGCTTAGTGCCTCAAGGGAGCCATTTTCGAAGGTCATCTATTTCCGGAAAGCTCTCTCGGATTTTCTGGGTATTGGGTGTAGAGGCTATTCCCAGAGTTTCAAAATTTTCCGATGTGGGGAGCAGCCCCAAATATTCCTTTCATTCTAGAAGTAGCAGCAACATGACAACAATACCAACAACACTAGAGATTACACAGTCATTGGAGCAGCCATTTCGGGTTATATTATGAGAGTATTCTTATGCTTTCCTAGTGCAAGCCAAGGTGCCATTGTTCTGATCAACTTTGTACCCATTTCATATTTCAATATTTAATAAACTGGCTCAACGTTCTCTATATTATCTATATTGCATATGATGTCTCTCTAGTTGCTGTATGTCTTTGTTTATGTGTTTTATATTGTTGTTTATTTCTACCTGGAATATTACAGTGGTATCAGAGCCAAGGTCTCGAGGTCGAGACTCGCAGAGTGTGGTGGGATGTAATGTCCCATGTGTGGGTAGGCCTCGCAACCACATGTTCGGGTATGTGTAATGAGGGGTGCTGCGCAAGGTCCCCCGCCCTTAGACGCTCCAGTGGGCCTTTAGACCCCAGCCTTAACACCCTGGGATTCCACCCTCACTAATAGTCTGGGCTTTTGGTGTGGTGGTTGGGCCTTTGTGGTATCAGAGCCGAGGTCTCGAGGTCGAGACTCGTGGAGCGTGGTGGGCTGTAATTTACCATGTGCAGGTAGGGCCCGTAGCTACGTGTACAGGGCCTGCGTAATGAGGGGTATTGCACAAGGGTCCCCGCCCTTAGATGCTCCGATGGGGTTAGGCCCACCCTTAACACCCTGGGTTGCTATCCTCTCTAACAAACTGATCTTTTGGTGTAGTGGTTGGGCCTTAGTGGTATCAAAGCTGAGGTCTCGAGGTCGAGACTCGCGGAGCGTGATGGGCTGTAATGTCCCGTGAGTGGGTAGGGCCTGCAGCCACGTGTTTGGGTCTGCATAATGAGGGGTGCTGTGCAATGGCCTCGCCCTCAGATGCTTCGGTGGGCCTTAAGACCCCACCCTTAACGCCCTGGGATGCCACCCTCACTAATAATCTGGGCTTTTAGTGTAGTGGTTGGGCCTTTGTGGTATCGGAGCTCATAGACTTGGCTCAGCCTGTGGAGCAGACGACCAATGACACCTTCAGGAAAACCATACACTTGTTACCAAGGGAGGAAGTACAAAGATCAAGAACGAAGGTTAGAGCTCACCTTCGGGGAAGGTGAAAAAATTCCAGTATTGGACGCAGAGGAGGAGGAACCAATGGCGGAGGAAAAAGATGCCGGGAAGGAGTTCGGGGAACTTATCCTCAAATCAGTTCAGGATCCGTCGAGACGGATAGAGGAAATGGGGTAGAGATTCACGACAGAATCTAGATAACGTGAGAACCCAAGGGGTTTCCGTATCGGTGAGGGCTCAAGCACATCCCATCATTTGCAAGAGCACATCACAGCACAACAAATGGCATCACACAAAACCCCACGTTCCACAATGCCTACATTCCTTGCCGCAGACACTGGGGTAGGAGCACAGCAGGAGCAGGAGCCGGCCCATATGAGAGATTAATTTGCTGAGTATCAATCCTATGATCAAGAGTTCAGAGATGCCCTCACATTCCATGACTTCATTTAGCTGAAGCGGGACAGCAGACCCCACAACCATCACAGAGGGAATAGGCATTCACATGATGGGGACATGCAGCGTATTGTAGGTAGATTCTATCTACCAACATTTGATGGATCATCCAAGTGTTCGGAAAAGGCTTGGGTGGAGAAGTTGGACATATATTTCCAACTTAACCAGATGGCAGAGACATATATAGGCCATCAAGGTAGCAGCTCTGCACTTGGAGGGCGAGGCCCATGACTGGTGGTTTCACGAGATGGCTACGCTGGAACACTCAAGAGTGATGGCATATGCAGAGTTTACACGGTAGGTGATAGAGAGGTCTGATTGAAGGGATCTAGAGGAGCATTTTTTTGAGCTGACCAAGCTCAAGTAGACCAGAAGTTCGGATACTTACATTTCAGAGTTCATGAGATTGTCCATGATGGTGTCTGATTTATCCGCAGCCAGGATGATCTATATGTTCATCGACGGATTACCTCTCCGAGGGTTAGTTAGGTCGACGAGGCCAGCTACACTCCATGACGTAGTTGGGAGGATGCGGGATTTGCAGGATGCATTACCTCAGACTAGAGCTCCTTTTCCCCAGAGATTGGCATTTCAACCGAAGGGGAAGGACATGAGGGTTCCACCCTCATGAAGGGCCTCTGGATGATGATACCAGGAGAGATCTAAGGAGGAAGAGGCTATGTTTCACATGCCAGGAGCCTTGGGCTCCCGGACCTCGTTGTGCTGCAAGGAAGGCACACTACATTGAGGTCTTCTTCGACAGTAGCGAGGAAGAAGAGGAGTATGAGGAGATAGAGGCAGGAGGCAGCAGTACAGCGCAGAGAGGCGATCATTTGCCACCTCCACCACCAGGAGCGGGAGGTGTAGCTTTTGCACCTATTGGGGAAGCCCTTGCATCTTTGTGGGGAGTTCCCAAATACTTGACACTACATGTCTGAGGCACAGTGCAGGGACAATGTGTCTCAATATTAGTGGACAATGGGGCCACCCACAATTTCATTGATGCCCAGCTAGTAGAGTGGAGAGGCATACCGACGGAGAGCTTTGATGGATTCTCGGTACTGGTTCCAGGTGACCGGACCATGCAGTGTGCCAGGTATGTGCCAGCCTTGGCAGTGACATGGGGACATACACCCTGACAGATCACTTCTTCGTGGTGGACATTCCGGACACCAACGTGATACTGGGGGTACAGTGGTTGATCACGTTGGGGAAGGTCACCATTGATTGGGAGACCTTGGAGATGGAGTGGATGGATAAGAAGACTGGGAGGCATGAGAAGATTTGGGGTATGCACACCTACCCACCACAGACAGTTTCAGCACACCGGATGGAGGTAGATTTCCGGAAGGGGGACACAGAGTGGGTAGTGGATTTGTGTGTTTCAGAGGTAGGATCTATAGGGTAGGGTGTACACCCAGATGTACAGTCCATTCTAGATAGGTATGCCACGGTTTTTGGAGAGATACCACCAGGGCAGCCACCAAATCGGGGGTTTGAGCACGTGATTGAGCTGGAGCAGGGCATCCGGGCTGTCATCACTACACTCTATAGGCATCCTAAAGCATATCAGGATGAGATTGAGAGGTCCATCCATAAGCTCTTAGCTCTTGGAAACATCCGTCCTAGCACTAGCCCCTTTGCTTCTTCAGTAGTGTTGGTGAAGAAGAAGGACGACACATTGAGGATGTGCATTGACTACAGGGCCCTGAACAAGAAGACCATGAAGAACCAGTACCCCATCCCACAGATCGATGAGTTGATGGATGAGATGAGGGGCTCCAAGTTCTTCTTAAATATTGATTTGAGATCTGGGTACCATCAAATTCGTGTGAGGGAGTAGGACATTCCCAAGACCACTTTCAGGTGTCATTACGACCATTTCAAGTTTTTGGTGATGCCCTTTGGGCTAACCAATGCTCCGGCCACTTTTTAGTCATGCATGAATCACATCTTCTGCAGTCAATTGAGGAAGTGTGTGTTAGTGTTTTTTGATGACATCTTCATTTACAACAGGACATGGGAGGAGCACCTCCAACATATAGAGGTTGTACTGCGCATCTTGGAAGAGAAAAATTTTTATGCTAAGCTCTACAAATGCGAGTTTGGGTTGACAGAAATGCTCTACTTGGGGCACATCATCGGGGTGGATGGAGTGAGGGTCCACGAGGAGAAGATAAAGGCCATCAGGGATTGGCTAGAGCTGAAGAATGTGACAGAGCTTCGGGGATTTATGGGTATCTGCACCTACTACCGAAAGTTTGTCAAGGGATTTTCCCAACTTACAGCACCCCTTACAGATCTCACCAAAAAGGGGGCATTTAGTTGGACTGATACAACGCAGAGGGCTTTTGACAGGCTCAAGGAAGTGATGAGCATCTGTCCGGTTTTGGCATTGCTAGATTTTACACAGCCTTTTGTCCTAGAGTGTGATGCATCAGGGGAGGGGATAGGCGCAATTTTGATGTAGAGAGGCCACCCCATAGATTTCGAGAGCTGGAAGTTGCTACCATATGAGAGGTTGTATGATATATACGACAAGGAGATGTTGGCCATCATGCATGCACTAGCCAAGTTTCGACAGTACTTGGTGGGGAACAGGTTTAGAGTGAGGACAGACCACAACAGCCTCTGATTCTTCCTAGAGCAGAAACAGTTGCATGAGAGGCAGAAGAAGTGGGTCTGCAAGATCAAGGCATACAATTTTAACATCGAGTATGTCAAGGGGAAGAACAACGTGGTGGCGTATGCACTTTCCCGCAGACCGGCAACGTTGTCCTTGATGAGTTTGGATACGAATTGGAGGGCTCAACTTCTGGTAGAGTACTCCAAGGACTGTTTTTCCTGTGAGATTTTGGATGGATAGGTAATAGATGACAGGTATAGGGTGATAGACGAGGTGATCTACTACAGGGACAGGATCTTCTTGACTGAGAGCTCCCAGCTCAAGAAGAAGATATTGCACGCCTCGCATGATTCACCATTATCAGGCCACCAGGGGTTCACCAAGACCTATAGGGCCATCAGAGAGAGGTTCTCTTGGAAGGGACTCAAGGAGGACGTACTCCAGCATGTCAGGGAGTGCGAAGTTTGCTAGCATAATAAGGGGGAGATGAACCATCTGGTAGGGTTATTGCAGCCTCTTCCCATACCTAAGGGGAAATGGGAGAGTATTTTGATGGATTTCATTACAGGGTTGCTCACTATATAGGGCAAGGATTGCATATTTGTAGTCATTGATCGGCTGACCAAATATGCTCACTTCTTCACCATATCAACATGATACACTACAGCACAGGTGGCGGGGTTGTTCTTCAGGGATGTTTTCAGATTTCATGGTCTTCCAAATACCATTGTCTGTGACAGGGATAGCCGGTTCATAAGCGGATTTTGGTAGGAGCTTTTTCGTTTGGTGGGCACGGAGTTGACACCGAGTACTAGTTACCACCCCCAGATGGACGGGCAGACAGAGATAGTGAACAAGTGGCTGGAGGGCTACTTGTGTAACTATGTCAGCGGGCATCAGAAGGCATGGTTGCAATGGTTTCACTTGGGGGATTACTGCTACAACACCACTCATCATATGTCCATCAATATGTCTGCATTCTATTAATTATATGGGTATCATGCTTTATCTTTTGCTGACGTGATGTTTGGTGCTATAAAGGCCCCTAGAGCCAAGGATTGGATCCAAGAGAGTCAGGATATACTCCAAGCTCTCAAGGATAACATGGCTACAACACAAAACCAACAGAAGTTGTATGCCAACAGGGGACATGTTGAGAGGCAGTTCGAGGTAGGGGCCTTGGTATACCTATGTTTGTAGCCATATCGACAGTCCACGCTGAAGTAGAAGGGGCCTGAAAATCTCAAACCTCGCTTTTATGGACCTTATAGGGTGACACGCAGAGTTGGAGAGGTTGCATATGAGTTGGAGTTGTCCACTGGTAGAAGGATTCATAACATTTTTCATGTGTCATGCCTGAAGAAGGCATTAGGACAGTAGGTGACTGTAACAGAGGAGCTCCCGCCCACCGACGAAGAGGGGCATTTGGTGCTACATCCAAAGGCCATTATTGACACTAGGGAGAAGCAGCTGCGGAGTAGGACAGTCAGAGAATACCTGGTGAGATGGAGGAACCTACCTAATGAGGATGCCACCTGGGAGAGTGAGAATATTCTGCAACATCCATCATTGCAGTTGCTTGAGGACAAGCAACGTTTTGCCAGGGAGGACTGTAATATTCCAAATTAGCTATTTTTGACTATGTTACTTTAATAAATTTAAGTTGTAAATAAAGTGGGTAAAGATGGACACTTACACTTAGGATAAAAAGTATTTCCTAAAGTCACTTGGGAGGCACGACTAATTGGCAACGTGGGGCCTAGTGGTCAAGTGGCAGTGTGGGAAAAGAGACAGCGTGGGCAGCATGGGACCAAGCCAGCGCGGAGAGAGATGGAAAGCGTGGCTTAAGGAGACAGCGCAATTGATGGTGGGGCCTAGGTGAGAGCAAGGCTCTTCAAGAATAAAAAGGGAGAGGGTCTCCTCATTTTGATTCATTCCTATTATGCATCTATGTTATTTTTCTTTTGAAATTGAGCACGCTTGCCGTTTAGCAAAGTCTGCACGTACTGTTTAGTACATCGGGTGTCTCCGTACGGAGATCCCAACCTCAGCCCCAGGGGACTTAGAGTGCCTGCTCCAGTGAGGAGTTTCACCATCGTTTTGTGAGAGGGAGTTGCAGCAACCACAGTTGGGAGCAATCACTAGAAGAGACATCACAGTCAGTGAGAGGGAGGACGCAGTATTGGAAGGAGGAGGTTCTAGATTGAGGTTTTATTAGGGGATTCATCCCGGGAGACTTGGAAAGGGGTCAACCGTTCCCTATTCCAGCATTTTGGTAGAGTCTGGGGCCATTATTCAGAATAGATCATTCAAGACCAATGTAACTCATTAAGGATAGCGTAGTGCCTCAAGGGAGCCATTTTCGGAGGTCAGCCATTTCCGAAAATCTCTCTGGGCTTTTCTAGGTATTAGGTGTAGAGGCTATTCCCAGAGTTTCAGAATTTTCCAAGATGGGGAGTAGCCCCAAATATTCCTTTCATTCCAGCAGTAGCAACAACACGACAGCAGTACCAGCAGCACTGGAGATTACACAGTCATTGGAGGAGCAGCCATTCCGAGTTATATTATGAGAGTATTCTTATGCTTGTCTAGTGCAAGCCAAGGTGCCATCATTCTGATCACCTTTGTACCCATTTCATCTTTCAATATTTAATGAAATTTCTCAACGTTCTCTATATTATCTGTATTAAATATGATGTCTCTCTAGTTTTTGTATGTCTTTGTTTATGTGCTTTATATTTCTGTTTATTTCTACCTGGAATATTACATGGTGGAAACATTTTGGCAATGATGTGCCAGATCTTAAAAGATTTTCCATTCAAATATTGAGCCATACCTACAATGCTTTAGGTTATGGGTGCACTTGGAGCATGTTTGAGAAAATGCATCCTAATAAGCATAACCAATTAATTTATTAACACAAAAGCACTTAAATAACACTATATCTGTCCACTTCACTCTTTGACTTTGCAATAGGAAATCCAAGGTGAGACATTAAGAAACAAAAGACTCACCTCAATTTATCTAAAGCTTAAACACTTGAATTGGAAGAATTGATTTAAAGTTTAGTTCACATTTTAATGTTTCATGATAATGGTAGTTTTGGATCATTGGGCTATTGAACTAAAATTGGAATAGCTAGATCCTACATCAGATTGGCTTAGATCAAAAGAAGCCCTCTTTTTCACCTCAAGGACTTTGCGAACCTTGAGGGTCAAAGAGTTGAGGACATGGGAGAAACCTACATCTTAGATATTTTACTATATAGTATTCATCGTTAACTCTTCACTTAACCTTTATAAGTAGATGCTTTCAGTTCTTTATTTGGACCCATATTATATGAGATACCTATTAATATATGAAATTTTGTACATTCATTGATAGTGTGCATTGTATGGACACGACTTTATTAAATATCAATGAAAAATACATATTTTTTTTATCTAAAATGTGTATATATTTAATTTTTGTACTTGCCAACTTTTTCACGATTTATTCCCAATCCAATTCAAATGCATTGTTCTTTTTCCCCACAGAGTCTTTGTCGATTCCAGGTCTTGATAATTTTGATCTGGAAGGGACTGGTGCAAATATTTCTAGTTGTAGACAACTGGCTAGCATTGAATATTGGTAATGGGGAACAGATGAGACTAGAGCCTAATCCATGGGTTGGATGTGAGAACACCTATACTCTGTCAAACAAAATATTAACTCTTTTACATGAAATGAATTATCTAAGGTGTCCAAAGTGTTGATCTTGTGACTATATATATCTAGCAACAATGATGGATAAAAACCAATATGGTAGGAATTTAAGGGAACAATGCAGATCAGTTGAAGCCTTGATTAGAAGTAATGTAAGAATCAGAAAGGAAGCAGATGAAATAGTATGATCTAAAAATCCTTCAGTGGATAAATATATTGCCAAATTAGGGAACAAAGCAATGTTTTCTAATGAGGCTCAATAGTCAGAATGATAAGTCCTGATGGTGGAAACCACTATGGAAAAAACAATTTCCATGTGGGTGGCCATAAGGAATAAAAATTGAATTGCAAAATACTCCAAAACAAGAGCAGAAAGGGACCTAAGAGGTGTGTTTTATGGTACTGGGAACATAATAAATGCAAGGATGGTTCCTTACTATCAACAAATATCACTTCCTTATCCACAACATAAGATAGTCTTCAATGCTATATGATAAATGATTGCATACGACCTATTCTTCATATTTTTTTGTCAAAAAATTATAGAGTGAATACCATATACATCTACTTGATAAGGATTGATAGAATAGATATATTATACAGGATGGATAGATCAATATTGTCCCCCATTTTCAAAATATTAAAAAGGATGTATGCTCTTTTCTCCACGACTCTTACAGTCGTATACAGAGAACTGAACACTACTGAAGATACTATAGTAGATTCTTACAGTCGTATACAGAGAACTGAACACTAGAGAAGATACTCTAGTAAAAAAAGGTATATTGCAAAACTTGAGAAACAATTTTCATAATAGGCAATCTGTCTCGAAAGAGCTAAAATTGCATTCCACAGTAAAAAAAAATAAACATTGTCAGAATAAAAAATCACAAAGGGAATTGAAAAATAAGGAAATGCCGGAATACATGAAAACAATTAGGTTTCAGAGGATAAAGTATGGAACCTTGGCATCCATGCAGTCAACACTCTGAGAATAATGTTTGCTGGGATTAACAAGGACATATCCTAAGGACATACCCACAGCAATATAATTCATATGCACAGCTAGAGCCTGTGGAGAACCATGATCCCTCTTGAACATTTGTGATGCAAGTGCCTGTGAAAGATAGCTCATGGAATCAATTTGTAAATGACCTATTGCTGGAGGTCCTCGTTGGATACCCTCAAGTTTCATCGGTTGTGCTGCAGCTCCCTCTTCCAAGTGCAATCCAGAATATGCATCTCTCTTTTCAAGTTCTTCTGTCAAGTTCAATGGCTTAAGAGAGTCTCGAACCTTTTTGCCACTTTTCCTTCCGGGTCGACCATGTTCCATTTTCCCCTTTTTTCATCTTCAACGTCATCAATGGTCCTTCATCGAGGCTACGATTGAGCCCTGACAAATCACTCACATCGTCGTCGCTACTCTGCTGTTCAATGAAAGAATCCAAGTCAAAGCCATTCAAGGCTGGAGCCATGGCAGATCAAGAATTTTGCATACAAACTCTGAGCTTCGTCGTCATTTAGAAGCTCAATTATTTACTAAATTGCTTGAAATTTAGGAGAAGAATTTCTAATTTGAAAACAAATTCGGTGCCAAGATTTGAACCCTTCGCCTTTGCCACCGACCCTAGTCTTCTACCGTTTATCCTTTTAATCAAAAGCAAGCACGCATGGAGGTTGTGATTTCGATTTCTTATGTTTTTATGTTTTTAGTCACGTAAAAATTTTTGGAGCCAGTTCTCGAAGACCTTATGGGTCGTGCCAATGTTGCTGCATACGGGAATAGATTTCATTTCACATTGATGTTCCGTTTCTCAATGTATTCTACTATGAGTGTGAATGATGAGGGAAAACATAAATACTAGCATTTGCTAAGGTGTAAAGATACCCTCAAGGAAATAAATACTATATAAAAATGGAGGAAGTGCGGTTAAGGTGTAAAGATATCCTAAAAGAAATAAATACTATATAAAAATGGAGGGAAGAATGCGGCATGAAAAAATGGAGGGAAATACGGCATGAAATAGACATTGAAAAAAAAATCAATATTTTAAATATAATTTTTAACAAAATTAATTTAAAAAAAATGAAATTAATAAAATAATGTAATAAATATATTTGATAAATAAATATATTTTTTATTATTTAAAACAACAGTTTTATGCTAAATATATTTTTTATTTAAAATATATTTTTTTTCCTATAAATCACATCATTCATATAAAATATATATTGGATATATGTGCCTTCATTTTCAATATGTTTCACCAACTTATATGTCGCTGGTTGTGCTACTTTAATCGTTGAGAAGTGAAAATCTTCCAAATTTGAAGCTAATGAAAACTAAATTTCCATTTTGTTTTAATTGTTGGATACCATGCAGTTGATGCGGACTACTCAAAACATTAATATGTCCCAGTTGGTTTCTAGTTAATACACTAATATCTCCCATTTTTATCATTGCGTCAATAATTTTTTTTGCCATCTGACCAAGTTAAGGCCTGAGTTTGTAGTCTCACTAGAGTTGGTGTTTGGATCTGTAAGTAGAGTTGCATCCGATGTAAATCGACCAATGTTAGCTATAACGTCGTTGTAATACAAGTTGTCCAGGATCGGTGGCATTTGAGGATCCATGACCATAGTCGTGTTGACGTTAATGGGACTGCCTTGGGGACAAATCTGCTTTAGTATCTGAGCATACATTGGATCAAGGGAAATGTCCGTCGTATTCGTGCCATTGAAATTGTAGAGCATGTTGATGAATGAAGTATAGTGAGAGACACCAATTGTGTGTGCTCCTGCATTCGCCCAAACATTATAATCATGGTTTTGCTCAACCATTATTGTCATTTGCAAGAATTGATGCATTGATGAGTTGTAGGTCTCATAAAATACATGAAAATTAACCATCTCGTCCTGGGAAAGACCTTTAGCTACAAATATCTGAGTTAGATGCGTTACATTGAAGGTAGGGGGTGGTAGATTTCCCTATATATTGGAAGCTAGTGTAATATTTCCATCCTTTCTTCCAACAGAGGGGGATGGGAGATGCCTGCGATCAATCATTAGAAATCATTGAGCGTTGTTGTTATCCCATGCTATACTTAACACAATGGTATTATTATGTATAATTTTTAAGAAAAATACAAATGATGCACTATCTCTAGTTGCAAATGCGATTATATCTGCACAGGACACCTTCTTTGGGAAAATCGTCTCTATTTGCAATTTCGCTTCGTTAATAACATCAATTCCTCAAAGACTCAAATTGTTAACCGAAGAGTATTTCTCCGCTTTGAACTAACCAAGAATAGAGTCGATGAGAACGGAACCCTCACATTTCCAAAAGTGCAAGAGCTCCACATCAGTATTTCAAAAACCTATTGAATGTGCAGGCACAGGCTGCATGAACATTATGTGTTTATTTTAAGGGAACACGCCACATATAATCTGGAATATCATGGACTGACATTGACTGCAAATGGTACTTCTTCGAGCTATAATGATGCCTTCAATTTCTCTAGACCAACATGCACGTGGGTTCTCTCGTGTCAATACATTGTACCATGTTGTAATCCCAAGGGACACTGTTCAGATTCTATCAGGGATGACGAATCTGAACAGTGTCACGAAGATAAACCTCATAGTAGAAATGCCTTTGTCTTAATCATAAGTTGCGTTAGCCACATTTTGTTCCATGTGGGTGTGAATGTCATGATGAAGAAGAGTTTCAATGTCGAGAAGTTGGAGTGTTTGTTATATGATTCCATAGAAAAAGGGCTGAATATAAGAATAAGATGGAGAATCAACCTGTTCTACATGTTATTTCTAGTCTCTCATATTTCTTTGTGTATTTCTTCTTTCCCCATTTAAAGGGAAAATTGGGTTCGTTGTTAATGATGAGGGTGAGTAAAAATGTTGTAAATTAAAAAGAAATAAAGAAATTATTTTAAGGTTAAAGAGGTTAAAGATAGTTTATTATTTTAACGTTAAAGAGCTTAAAGATAGCTTATGGGAAAAATTGCTTTACTATCCTTATTCAGCCATTTTCATGAGAAACCTCACAATAAACACTCCTAACTTCTCGACAAACCCCTCGTGGAATAAATTATCCCAAAGAGCTAGTCTTCATAGTATCTGCATACCTTTCCGTGTTGTCTTTGAAGGCCTTGCATTCTAAAATGAAATGGTTTTTTATTTCCACTTTTCCAGAAGAGAAAAAAATACATACTTTTTCTTCCCACATTTCTTTTAGCCTTTTCCAGCGCCTTGTTTCACAACAGAGACTCGTTTCACAATGGAGTTTATGAGAATTAGTCTATAATTGAGCAATAAGAATTTTGGCTCTCCAAGAAATATTGGCCCCTATGTATGCTTTTTTTTAATGATATGAGTGGGATTAAACTCTTCAATACAATATTGTTTCTATCTCCCTCGCTCTTTATCCCAAGTACGCTTGTGAAACTTATCCATAACAAAAAAAATTATGTGATGGTTCATTTATTTTATGTCATGGTTCAGTTGTTGGAAGGAAATTAGGAGATGGTTAACCAATGATAGTTTAAATTTCATTAATAAATGTTTATTTGATTTAAATCATACAAAATAATTTTAACTATGATGAATTTAAGACCACCTAAATGAGATTGATCTTTAAACTAATTAAAATCCAAAGGAGTATATGATGATTGGCATCGCAACTCCCTTAGTGGGCCATGTATTACTATGTGTATTGAATTTAAGACCACCTACATGTTAAAGATCATAGAAGAATTTAAATGGGATTTATCCTAAAAATTATTAGAATCCAAAGGAGTAGAGGAGTATTAACAAGCCAACTTCCCTAGTGGGCCATGCCCTACTATGTATATGTTGACGGGAATATCTGTCCGGCCAACAGCAGGGGATCTCCCCGGTAAAAGGTCCCAATTAGACCTTGAACCGTTTGGAATAGGGATCCCGTCCGGGGTGTGGGTCTGGCTACCACTGATTTCTCCTTTGCTTTAGGTCTCGCTTAAACTCTATAAAACAGTGGATACACACCTAGTCAACTGATACAAGACATATGATTTATGCATTAAGCACGTATATAACACTATGCATAGCGGGAAAATTAATAAAGCATACACGCCGAAGGAGGTGTCATTAGCAACACATCTTTGGGGTTATGCTTTGAAGGTATCTAACCACAAAAGAAATAGTTCTTTATGGTGAGATGCCCCTTTACTTTCTGAAAGATAAAATGAAATGCTAATAAAATAGTTCATTAACATTCATTAAGAGAGTTGATGGTAAACTGAACATCATTGACACAACACAGATAGCCATGACGCATAAATGATGACATGAAGAGTGCAGTTTCATTAATCATAGGATGTTTGAAACTGTACAATGAAATACACATAGTGTTTGCATAGAAAAACACATCAGGTCCATAGGGAGTTTTTCAAAATGCTTGTATTCATGTTTTAAATGTGTAATCCTCTGGTAATACAATATATTCAATTCGAGTCCCAAACCAAAGATCCCATTTTACAAGCTCTCGAAGGAGTATTTATAATGCAAAATTTGCCCTTTGGGCTTCCTTGACCTTTCATCTTCCTGAACGTTGGGCTACCTTGCGACGCAGTCCTTTTGCGACCTACGACCTGAGATGTTGTTGCGACCTGTGACCTGACTGGGTCGCGGGGTCGCAAGTTGTAAGAAAATGAGAGATTGCGACCTTGCGACCTTGTGACTACGTCGCTGGGTCGCGGGGTCGCAAAAGGTAGCAAAACCAAGGATATGTGACCTTGCGACTAGGTCGCTGGGTCGCGGGGTTGCAAAACGGGGGAAAACTGAAGGAATGTGACATTGCGACCTTGCGACTAGGTCGCTGGGTCACGGGGTTGCAAAATGGAGGAAAACTGAAGGAATGCGACCTTGCGACGTTGCGACTAGGTCGCTGGGTCGCGGGGTCGCAAAACGGAGGAAAACTGAACAAATGTGACCTTGTGACCTTGCGACTAGGTCGCTGGGTCGCGGGGTTGAAAAAGGCGGCAAAACCAAGGATATACAACCTTGCGACCTTGCGACTAGGTCACTGGGTCGCTGGGTCGCGCTGTCAGACTTTTAACACGGAGTGCGACTATGCGACTCGGCGACCTGAGAAAGTTCGCAACCTTAGAACTTTGATCATCCCTTCTGCATTTCTCTTTCAGCGATCTCATAACCTTGTTCTCCGGAGGCCAGCCTTAGCCTTCGCCATGGTGAGGTAGCAACTTCTATCTGCCGGTGATGTTGAACATTCACATAACACGAGGTTTTGCGGTTGATTTGAAACCGAGCTTCGCATCCTCTGGAGAGAGCTAGAAGTTCTCTTAATTTGGATGGGCATTACTGTTTCCCTGTATTATCTAAAAGACAACAGAGTAAATCAACATCTTCTCATATAACCTGCAGATAAGCGAATTAAATCAGCCATGTGTAACCTGTTAAATCAGCCTCATGCATACAAACATTTTATGCATGTTGAGGAAGTAATAAATAATAATCGTAGATGCATAAAACGTATATTGACACATAAAATCGGGAGCTTTTAAAGGTTAGCTTGGACCCCTATATAGTCCTGTTCTGAAGGCAATATATGAACAATCGTGCATATTTACTATGTATTCCCCCATTGTTGCAAAAGAATGCTTGAAGGCACGTATAGCTAGTCTTTAACAATTTTCAATGGAGACCACCGAAGCCCGGGAGCTCCCATGCACTACTATGTGCTGAGACAGGTTATGATGCACGACCCCCCAAAGTGTTTCAGGGCTGCGACAGGCCTCGCCATAGCTAATTTCTATTAGCCCTTGCCTTCATCAGATGGGCATCAATTCACTGGTTTAACTGATTTCTTTCACAATGAGGTGTTAAATATGCATTGTTCTTCATATGTAGAGATGCTAGGTTTGCTGTCAAACACCCTGTGATGTAGTTATTTCGCCCAACCTTGAATCGTACGAAGGTGCTGAAACAAAGCATTATAACCTTTTATATGCAGACATTATCTGCCATGCGCTGTGCTCCCATACCTCACGATATGCAATCCTTCAGTGGCCAGTAAAGAGCGTGATCTGTTGGAGAGGGCATTGTGCCAATGCACTGTACTAAACCTTCTTTCACCTCCCAAGATGATCGACTGCCAGAATTTTCATTACATTCCAATGCAAATGACTCCAGCTTGCAGCAAGTGACCTTCTGCATCAAGGCGTTGGAATTACTAGTCGAAAGGCTTTGAATTTAGGAGGCGTGTAGATTGAACTCAGCGTAACATATTGCAGAGGGTGAAAATTGACTTAGGTTTTCTTTGATGTGCAAACACAACCAGCATCAAAGGAATTCGATCTCTTTCCTGCACTGAAAATCGACCAAGCTGAACGTTATTACTGCATGCCAGACCTGAGTGGCTCAGAAGGGCTTCATCTCCTTGCATGTCGGGCTTTACTGCTAATGCAAAACGAACGATTACTGAAAAAGAGTATGTCAGCGACTTCACCGATTAGAAACCTCCGTTTTGGGTATAGCAGCGTAGTTGAGTTCATGCATGGCAGCATGCATGGGAAACTTTCGTCCAGTAACGCGGCATGCAAAATATGGACTCGTTTTGTCCAGCTCGCCGTGGACGCGTGGAAGATCATTGTGGCACTGATTATGGCATTTTCTAATTTTGGAATCATGCGGATTATTACTCCCTCCAATGAAACATAACACTTCACCATTTAAAAAATGGTCCTGGATCGTGATTTTAAAACCTTGGCGTTTCTTTTGACTGGTCTGCGCTGTAGCTGTTATATATGCCATCGTGGCTTTATTAACCTGCAGCTCTACATGTGTTGTCACGTTCTGCTCCGTGGTTTTTGTTGAATGATTGATCGCTCCAAACGTTCACCGCACGGTCTTTGACGTTGGTTGCCATGCGGACTTTGGGACAGCTACGTGAAAAACTCACTCATGCATTTTGACTATCACGCGCTATGTTACAACCTTTTCGCTGTGGTTTAAAATATTTTGTATCATGTTTAAACATGACATGACCATTATATATCCGCCCCATTTTACCACGGTTGAAATGTTGACCGCCGTGTATAAAATTTACTTTTGGCTCCATTGCAATGTAAATATCGAACATTTGGCTCCATGCTACGTGTTTTTATATAGTTCTAATCCGCCATTTTAATCTTTAAAGTTGACCACCATTTGTTGAACCTTTGCGCCCGCTCCACGTTTTACAAATAAACCTTGACCATTAGATATTCGTTCAACACGTTTTAACATAGATCAAAACTGCACCATAGAATTATTTGAGCCCAATGGTCATGAGTTGTCATATGGTTGTGATCCAACATATTACATGGTTTTCAAACTAAATTGCTTTTCATTTTGGCCTTAAATATACAACATCACCTTGCGCCCTTTATAATGTTATTATTGAGTTTTGCTCCAAGATAACTTATGGTTTTAAAACAATGTGCTTCCGAGCCTAGTTTTAATTTGATCATTTACTTTTCCTCATAATAGGAAGGCTTCTCATTTTGAAATACCGAGAGTCGAAATATACTTCTCAAGACACATTGATGGCCCTTTTAATATTAACCCTTTCTATCTCGTGGTTCCGGAGGCTCTCTTTGTGTATGCGTCAATGTGCCTGGCTACCAAAAGTGTATGCATAAACATAACCTTCTAGGTTCAATTTGAAATTCTCCATCTCTAATAGTTTCGTATAGACAATCTTTATGGACATGTAGGAGCAAAGGAGACTAGGGTTTTAAGGCCCTTTCGTTCCTCCATATGTACTCCTTGCAACCTAAATAATTCCACAGTATGTATTTGAAGATTAATAGATGTTGCTTCTTCGAAGGTGCGCTGCCATATTTGAAACTCTGCTATCGACTTGCCACACCCATATGAGATTGTCATTCTCTAGGGAGATCTTCTAAGTCGGCTTTCTTCACCAGGCTATAATTCAGGCTAGATTCATCGAAGTGGAAAAATATGTTCCTTTGCTTGCACCCATCGAGTGAAGGAAGCCTTTGTATCAGTGACATAAAAGGTTCTCTCTGATCAACATGTATCACACTATCCTCCCTTTAACAGTATTGATTACTTGCTCCTGATCCTTCCCTGTTCCGCAACTTTGGCCTCATCGTTGAGCCCAATTTTATTACCCTTGATGTTGTGATATGACTGAGGAGTTTGTCACCCGTGGGGTCGACCTATGTGGAACATTACGACATCATAAATATTCTTTGATAATGGTGACCATAGATAAAACATATGTGACTAGCAAATGTAACAGAGGTATTCAAACCACATGCTTAATGACCTACGGTGAGAGGGCCTTTAATTGTTAATATACAAAAGTTTCCCATTTAAAAGTATGCATGGCAATCTCATTACACATGACACGACTGCGATAAGATTGTTCGATCGTATGCCAGATGATCCCTCCCACATATGGCGTGATTGCAACGATGACATCTGATCATGATGGCGAGACAACTCATGAGGGGTTGGGAATAGGTCGCTGGGATGTCACTGACTGCAGGTTCGATGAAATACCTTAACGACTAAGCGAGCATAGGGGGACCTGAAATTTTAAACATACCCAAAATTTTGGGTGGTGTTGTAGCGGCTACAACAAATGGTGAACCACTGGTAGAATCCAGCATCTCTCTCGATATCGCAACTATAGTCTGAGTCCAGATAGTGATGCAAGGGAATATTGAACAAGTTTTGCAAGCACCCTTTGAATTCCTCTGGCCCTTTATAGGTAAGCCTAATCCTTGTGCCTCAACTAAGTCTCGCTAATCAGAAACACATCACAGAGAAAGCCCACAGACACCCGTAGCTTGTTGATGATGTGAAGAGCAAGGCAATGGGTTTATTATTTTCAGGATTTTTTAAAGTAAGTTTCTGGTGTTGCTCCGCTGCCAGCAGACCTGGACAGTACCCCGGCGGAGTCACTTCAAGAAATCACAAACGTTTCTCCGCTGCCAGCGAGCCTGGTCAGTACCCCGGCGGAGTCGTTGCATTACCTCTTAGCGCAGGAAGCCTTTCTCGATCCTTTACCCTTGTTTGCTTCATGTGCTTACAACACTTATTTTCACGTGCTCATGGCACTTATTTTTCATGGGCGGATGAGGGATCCCGACTTATTTTACGAGCAAGAGAGGTTGTTTCTTGTTTTACAGAAACTGAAAGATATCATGATTTGGGTTTTCCCTAGTGACAAGCCTTCGCATCCCATTCACCACAATAGGCGAAGTGCGCAAAACAGATCATTAAAACATCCGAGACTATGATGGGCACAAGGCTTAGGCTTACGGGTATGGGCCATTTCAAACTCATTAGGTCCCCCACAATCAACCAGCTTGTATCTCCCTAGATAATAAGTTTAGACTCATAGGAAACTGCTGAGAATACGACTTTGATGACCGGTCCTAAGAGAAATCTGCCTCTTGAGATAGCCACCGTAACCTCACGCAAAATAATGGGGTTACTGTTTCAGCAACCGGGGCAAAACAAGACTGCAAGGTGATAGGGTTGCGATGAGGGCTCATGAAGTGGCAGGAGATATTACAAAAATGATATGAGGGAGAGAGCATACGATGCAATGTAGTAGGTGAGGCCCAAGATGCAATGCAACGCCATGTGCGGGAAAGATCAACCGGCTGCAGGTGGAAAAGAGGCGTAATACAAGCAATGATTATTTATGCAACAACAAGTAACTGAAAAGGAAATGAAAGGAAAATACTTGTAACATGATGATGCCTAAAATATTAATCATAAACAAAAACAACAAACACACTTTTAAATCATGAAGAAAAACTTAGCAAATAGACCTAATTAAAGATTTTGAACTAACAAATTTTATTAACAGGTCCTAGCTAGCCTACGCCTAAACCCTAGTTTAACTAATGCTGTGGTGGGGTTATGTAAAATCAGCTTTCTAGTGCAGCCACCACATTAGTTCCTAACCTGCAAGAATAACAACGATCAGGATCAGAGCTAGTATCCAAAAAAGTGTAGCAGCAACAAAACTTACCTGAGGATCAGGTGCAACGGCAAGATGATCATAGATACTTGCCAAAGAACATGCTAGAATAGATTTTGCAGGCTGAATTCCACTCTCATCTTGATAACCAGCAATATGTTCATGAAACTCAACATTTATAAATGACACACATTCATTCATGCACAATCCTAGGTCTGATGGGCGTTGGGTAAGCCACCGTCTATTTCCAAGCACATCAATCGGATAGGGTTGGTCGAGTTGACCGGCAATCTCATCATGGTGTTGAGGATCATCAGTTTTATGGAATGGAAAAAATAAGCAAGTGTCGAGCGAATTATAGATGCATGCGCATCCAAGCATAGGAACCCTAGTTTTGAAAATCCTCTTTCGGGGTTGCTCCTGGGTTTGGTCAGGGCTATGGGGATCTAAATCTGCTTTCAGTGTGGGTTGCAATTCCTCACTGCCTTGAACAAATTCTGGACCTCCGAGCGGGGGGCTTCCCGACTTTGATGGTTTGGCGAGATCAATAGGCGAATAGATGTGATCATGGATTGTGGTGAGTTGCAAAATGTCAGTGGGCTTTGTATCAATTTGGTCAAATGTTTGCGCGCTAACAGATTGATAGATCGGTATATCAGATTTTTTAGATTTGCCAGGGTAGGGTGGATTTACCGCGGTTATACTGGGAGGAGCGTGGTATTTGGGGATCGTCATCTCAGAAATGGTTGGCAGAAGCTGAAGCGCTTCGACTTTCTGATGGGTACTTGAAACTTCCCAAAGCGCATCATCGACTGCTGGTGTCTCCATATGGTCGGAAAAAAGATGTGAGTGACAATCCTCAGCGATATGATTGAATATGTTTTCAGATAAGGAGTGATCACTACAACCATCGATGTGGTCGAGTTGGGCACCTGGCATGTCAGGCTCCCCGAGAGTTACCGACTGGGATGGATCAATAAAGAGGACATCTTGAGGTTTCCCAGTCAGATAATCGCTCCCATGGCTGTCTAAAGATTCCGAGTGAGAAAGATTAGATCTAAAAGATTCATCGATTTTGATCTTTGATGGTGGAACACCGTCTGCGTGCTTATAATTGTCGCCAGTAACAGTATAAGGAAATTTTGAATGTCTCAAAGAAATTACTGGTGTGGGGGGATCGAGAAACCAACCGTGGAATAATGAACGAATAGATTGAGTCGCAGGGGCGTCAACCATACGAGGCTTTCCAACCCGCGCATCCGTGTCATTCAGAGAAAACGATGATCTGGCAGACCTTGTAAGAGAATCAACTTTATGCGGGGTAGGAGTCGATTCATAATCCGTATGTGAACCAGATTCATAGTCCGAATCTGAACCAGATTCATAATCCAAATATGAACCAGATTCATAATCCGAATGTGAACCAGATTCATAATCCGAATGTGAACCAGATTCATCATCCGAATGTGAATCTAATTCATAATTCGAATGTGAACCAGATTTAGGACTAAGTCCAGGGAGACATCGAGTGGGGTCGGGGTAGGTTTCATGAGCCAAAAGAGATAATGAGCCACTGTGGTTTTCAAACTCTGATTCGTCATGGTGCGTGCGGGATTCAAAGGTAGTGCAATAAGTATTATCCTCTTGCCAGCGTCTATCCTTGCTCAGGAATTTCAAGGTCACAACTCCACTGCCCGACAGCTCAGGAGGAGGGGTGAGAGTATCACAAATAGCAATACTCTCCTTGGAGGCCTGAATGTGGTCTGGACTCGGGGAGATGGACACCGAAGCATTAGGGACAAAATCCGAATAGCCGGTAACTTGCGGTTCATCATAGGGAACACTAGGATATAACTGAAATTGTTCAAGGGAAATGAGAATCACATACTTGAACTGTTTACTTAAACATTTCCAATCGAAATCCCTCTCAGGGAACTCAAAACAATAATGAACAAATCTGATAGCGAACTCGTCTAAAGATTCCCGAGGTTCCATTCTGATGTCATTTAACTTTATTACAACGTTATGAAGATCATACCTGTGAAAAGCTTGTTTTAATTCCCTGGCGAGTTGTTCAAACGAGTGGATGGAAGCTTCCAGAAATGTGCAGCACCATTTCTTAGCGCGACCTTCGAGAGTGAGGAAGAAAAGAAAACAAATGAAACCTTCATTTTCAATTTTGTAGCACTCACAGAAGTCATAGAAATCTAAAAGGTGTTGGGTTATAGGTACCCCATTTCGACCATCGAATTTTAACTGGGACAAGTGATACATAAGTTTATCAGGGATGAAGTACCCAGGTTCATAAAACTCCGACAAACATATCGGGAGAATGATTTGGGAATGACCCATTACAGATATGAGATTAACTGCAGGCTCTAAGGGCTCAGCTTGTAATCTGGCCCCCCTTCTTGTTAAACATATGGTCGAAGGTTTGGGCCCTCCTTCTAGTGCCAATTCTGTTGACGGGAAAATCTGTACGGCCAATAGCAGGGGATCTCCTCGGTACAAGGTCCGAATTAGACCTTGAACCGTTTGGAATAGGGATCCCGTCCGGGTTGTGGGTCCAGCTACCACTGATTTCTCCTTTGCTTTAGGTCTCGCTTAAACTCTATAAAACAGTGGATACACACCTAGTCAACTGATACAAGACATATGATTGATGCATTAAGCACATATATAACACTATGCGTAGCGGGACAATTAATAAAGCATACACGCCAAAGGAGGTGTCGTTAGCAACACATCTTTGGGGTTATGCTTGTAAGGTATCTAACCAAAAAAGAAATAGTTCTTTATGGCGAGATGCCCCTTTACTTTCTGAAATATAAAACGAAATGCTAATAAAATAGTTCATTAACATTCATTAAGAGAGCCGATGGTAAACTGAACATCATTGACACAACACAGATAGCCATGACGCATAAATGATGGCATGAAGAGTGCAGTTTCATTAATCATAGGATGTTTGAAACTGTACAATGAAATACACATAGTGTTCACACAGCAAAATACATCAAGTCCATAGGGAGTTTTTCAAAATGCTTGTATTCATGTTTTAAATGTGTAATCCTCTGGTAATACAATATATTCAACTCGAGTCCCAAACCAAAGATCCCATTTTACAAGCTCCCGAAGGAGTATTTATAATGCAAAACCTGCCCTTTGGGCTTCTTTGACCTTTCATCTTCCTGACTGTTGGGCTACCTTGCGACCCAATCCTTTTGCGACCTGCGACCTGAGCTGTTGTTGCGACCTGCGACCTGACTGGGTCGCGGGGTCGCAAGTTGTAAGAAAATGAGAGATTGCAACCTTGCGACCTTGCGACTAGGTCGCTAGGTCGCGGGGTCGCAAAAGGCAGCAAAACCAAGAGGTCACAAAATGGAGGAAAAATGAAGGAATGCAAACTTGCGACTAGGTCGCTGGGTCGCGGGGTTGCAAAATGGAGGAAAACTGAAGGAATGCGACCTTGCGACCTTGTGACTAGGTCGCTGGGTCGCGGGGTTGCAAAACGGAGGAAAACTGAAGAAATGCGACCTTGCGACTAGGTCACTGGGTTGCAAGGTCGAAAAAGGTGACAAAACCAAGGATATGCGACCTTGCGACCTTGCGACTAGGTTGCTGGGTCGCTGGGTCGCGCTGTCAGACTTTTAACACGGAGTGCGACTATGTGACTCGGCAACCTGAGAAAGTTCGCAACCTTAGACCTTCGATCATCCCTTCTGCATTTCTCTTTTAGCGATCTCATAACCTTGTTCTCCGGAGTCCAGCCTTAGCCTTCGCCATGGTGAGGTAGCAACTTCTATCTGCCGGTGATGTTGAACATTCACATAACACGAGGTTTTGCAGTTGATTTGAAACCGAGCTTCACATCCTCCGGAGAGAGCTAGAAGTTCTCTTAATTTGGATGGGCATTACTGTTTCCCTGTATTATCTGCAAGACAACAGAGTAAATCAACATCTTCTCATATAACCTGCAGATAAGCGAATTAAATCAGCCATGTGTAACCTGTTAAATCAGCCTCACGCATACAAACATTTTATGCATGTTGAGGAAGTAATAAATAATACTCGTAGATGCATAAAAGGTATATTGACACATAAAATCGAGAGCTTTTAAAGGTTAGCTTGGACCCCTGTATAGTCCTATTCTGAAGGAAATATATGAATGATCGTGCATATTTACTATGTATTCCCCCATTGTCGCAAAAGAATTCTTGAAGGCACGTATAGCTAGTCTTTAACAATTTTCAATGGAGACCACCGAAGCCCGGGAGCTCCCATGCACTGCTATGTGCTGAGACAGGTTATGATGCACGACCCCCCCCCAAAGTGTTTTGGGGCTGCGACAGGCCTCGCCATAGCTAATTGTTGTCAGCCCTTGCCTTCATCAGATGGGCATCAATTCACTGGTTTAACTGATTTCTTTCACAATGAGGTGTTAAAGATGCATTGTTCTTCATATGTAGAGATGCTAGGTTTGCTGTCAAACACCCTGTGATGTAGTTATCTCGCCCAACCTTGAATCGTACGAAGGTGCTGAAACAAAGCATTATAACCTTTTATACACAGACATTCTCTGCCATGCGCTGTGCTCCCATACCTCACGATATGCAATCCTTCGGTGGCCAGTAAAGAGCGTGATCTGTTGGAGAGGGAATTGTGCCAATGCACTGTACTGAACCTTCTTTCACCTCCCAGGATGATCGACTGCCAGAATTTTCATTACATTACAATGCAAATGACTCCAGCTTGCAGTAAGTGACCGTATGCATCAAGGCGTTGGAATTACTAGTCGAAAGGCTTTGAATTTAGGAGGCGCGTAGATTGAACTCAGCGTAACATATTGCAGAGGGCGAAAATTGACTCAGGTTTTGTTTGTTGTGCTAACACAACCAGCATCAAAGGAATTCGATCTCTTTCCTGCACTGAAAATCGACCAAGCTGAACGTTATTACTGCATGCCAGACCTGAGCGGCTCAGAAGGACGTCAACTCCTTGCATGTCGGGCTTTACTGCTAATGCAGAACGAACGATTCCTGAAAAAGAGTATGTCAGCGACTTCACCGATTAGAAACCTTCGTTTTGGGTATAGCAGTGTAGTTGAGTTCATGCATGGTAGCATGCATGGGAAACTTTCGTCCATGTAACGCGGCATGCAAAATATGGACTCGTTTTGTGCAGCTCGCCGTGGACGCGTGGAAGATCATTGTGGCACTGATTATGGCATTTTCTGATTTTGCAATCATGCGGATTATTACTCCCTCCAGCGAAACGTAACACTTCACCATTTAAAAAAAGGTCCTGGATCGTGATTTTAAAACCTTGGTGTTTCTTTTGACTGGTCTGCGCTGTAGCTGTTATATATGCCATCGTGTCTTTATTAACCTGCAGCTCTACATGTGTTGTCGCGTTCTACTCCGTGGTTTTCGTTGAAAGATTGACCGCTCCAAACGTTCACCGCACGGTCTTTAACGTTGGTTGCCATGCGGACTTTGGGACAGCTACGTGAAAAACTCACTCGTGCATTTTGACTATCACGCGCTATGTTACAACCTTTTCGTTGTGGTTTAAAATATTTTGTATCATGTTTAAACATGACATGACCATTATATATCCGCCCCATTTTACCACGGTTGAAACGTTGACCGCCACGTATAACATTTACTTTTGGCTCCATGCTACGTGTTTTTATATAGTTCCAATCTGCCATTTTAATCTTTAAAGTTGACCACCATTTTTTGAACCTTTGCGCCCGCTCCACGTTTTACAAATAAACCTTGACCATTAGATATTCGTTCAACATGTTTTAACATAGATCAAAATTGCACCATAGAATTATTTGAGCCCAATGGTCATGAGTTGTCATATGGTTGTGATCCACCATATTACATGGTTTTCAAACTAAATTGCTTTGCGTTTTGGCCTTAAATATACAACATCACCTTGGGCCTTTATAATGTTATTATTGAGTTTTTCTCCAAGATAACTTATGGTTTTAAAACAATGTGCTTCCGAGCCTATTTTTAATTTGATCATTTACTTTTCCTCATAATACGAAGGCTTCTCATTTTGAAAGACCGAGAGTCAAAATATACTTCTCAAGCCACATTGATGGCCCTTTTAATATTAACCCTTTCTATCTCGTGGTTCCGGAGGCTCTCTTTGCGTATGCGTCAATGTGCCTGGCTACCAAAAGTGTATGCATAAACATAACCTTCTAGGTTCAATTTGAAATTCTCCATCTCTAATAGTTTCGTATAGACAATATTTATGGACATGTAGGAGCAAAGGAGACTAGGGTTTTAAGGCCCTTTCGTTCCTCCACATGTACTCCTTGCAACCTAAATAATGCCACAATATGTATCTGAAGATTAACAGATGTTGCTTCTTCGAAGGTGCGCTGCCATATTTGAAACTCTGCTATCGACTTGCCACACCCATATGAGATTGTCATTCTCTAGGGAGATCTTCTAAGTCGGCTTTCTTCACCGGGCTATACTTCAGGCTAGATTCATCGAAGTGGCGAAATATGTTCCTTTGCTTGCACCCATCGAGTGAAGGAAGCCTTTGTATCAGTGACATAAAAGGTTCTCTTTGATCAACATGTATCACACTATCCTCCCTTTAATAGTACTGATTACTTGCTCCTGATCCTACCCTGTTCCGCAACTTTGGCCTCATCGTTGAGCCCAATTTTATTACCCTTGATGTCATGATACGACTGAGGAGTTTGTCACCCGTGGGGTCGACCTGTGTGGAACATTACGACATCATAAATATTCTTTGATAATGGTGACCATAGATAAAAAATATGAGACTAGCAAATGTAACAGAGGTATTCAAACCACATGCTTAATGACCTACGGCGACAGGGCCTTTAATTGTTAATATACAAAAGTTTCCCATTTAAAAGTATGCATGGAAATCTCATTACACATGACGCGACTGCGATAAGAGTGTTCAATCGTACGCCAGATGATCCCTCCCACATATGGCGTGATTGCAACGACGACATCTGATCATGATGGCGAGACAACTCATGAGGGGTTGGGAATAGGTCGCTGGGATGTCACTGACTGCAGGTTCGATGAAAGACCTTAACGACTAAGCGAGCATAGGGGGACCTGAAATTTTAAATATAACCAAAATTTTGGGTGGTGTTGTAGCGGCTACAAAAGTATATTAATTTGCTTGTCAAATAATGGTAGGAATATGGTTATAATTTTGTCACAATGTGCTCAATAGATGTCACAGGGAATTGAGTGTAAAATGTCACACGACAAGTTTACGCAAGAATGTCATTTCTCCCTACAAGCAATGTCATCTATGTGTAACCCATAAGGTGTATACTTGTTGGTTTGAGTGGGGTTTAGTCCCCACCAAGTCTTAGGTTCAAACCTCATGGGGAAGGGTTAAGGATGGAAACCACTTTTGGGTAAATTAAACTATCCCAAGGGGTGTCCACGCTTAATTGTGCTTCGCACAATCATGGTGATAGCATCCCATTGTGGGTAGATCATTCTTCCATCCAATAAACAGGTTGGCTCTGCCCTAGGCTCAACCTAGTTACAAAAACAAAACAAAATAGCCATCTATGTGTGTATAATTCAAGGCCACATAATGCACTCCATGCAACTTCCTCTCTTTATTGGGAAATTTTTATTTTTGCTAAAATAATAACTAGCAATTACTCTAAATAGTGCAAATGAAAGCAATAAAAATACAAAGTGTAAAAGTTGAACACTCATAATGGATGCTCTAGAAAATGGAGAAGAAGAGTAGTAATGTTCTGCACTTTCATGGTCAAGACATAAGCCATCAGTGTCACACAATTAAAACATGGAATTTTTCACTTTCCACGCATCATAGAAGAGGACGAGCTAAAAAAAATATCATTTTTTCAAACCTCGAATGCCCAATTTCGAAAGGGGATTTGCAAGGAACAATCAAGAGAGGGGCTAGGGTGGCTAACCTAACAACTTGTGCTATGTTTCATCCATCGAATGATCAATTTCTTGCAAATTACTCTTTCAATGGAAAAAAAGGTATAGAAGTGCAAGTTGCTACTAGACAAGTATAGTGGCCACACACCTTCCAACAAATTAAGAATCTCTAGAAATTTATAAAAATAAGATCCTCATTCAAAACATTGTGGAGGTTTAGAAAAGCATATCAAATGGTAGAATACCGCTTTCTCTTGTCAATCCATGACCAAGGTCCAATTCCCATTAGCACTCAATTCCTTATGTCACAAGATGGAAGCTTGATGATTTGTGAAAAGGGAAGAAGTTAGGAAACAACAAAAAACAATTAAAAATTGAGGTATGTAACAATGTCAAAACATCTAAAATGATGAAGGGTGTGATCTCTTGTTGATAATCCACACCAATCGTGACTACCCAAGCTCACGCTACAAAGAAGGAAGTTATTTGACAATAATCAACAATATCATAAACCATGAAGTCCAACAACAACATTATCCTTGAGGGAATTGATGTTGACGCTTCCTCCTTCATAACCCATTTTAGATAGCATCTTCATACCAATGCCTTTGTTATGTTTCTCAAATGATACAAAAGAGGTGTTATGAACATAAACCAAAGGAATTGTACATGAAATGCTTATTACCTCCTTGAACTTGTCATTCATATTTTCAACTTTTGATGATGATGAAGACATTGTAGATGAATTTAGCCACCCACTTTTACCAACTGACATATCATGAGAACCTTGGAGACGCTTACAAAATGCACATGCATCATTTTCCTCATATGGTCCATAACCACTATTTGAACCATGTCCACATATTGGCTTTACTTTTGATGTTTCTTTTGTTGTCACTAGACTGCAACTTTCAGCAACGTGTTCCTCAAGCACATGCTGCAATTGAAGGCGGATATGCCTCTTCTCCTCTTCGACCATTTATAGAATTCTTCTCAAGTCAATGTTCTCCCTCTCATTTTCATCCATCATCATGCTATCATAATGATATAGAGTACCTGCAACTGAAAACCATTCACGACAATATGACATCAGTCCAAAAAACCCATAATCTAACATGTTTCATGAAATCACTTGTCAGGGTTGGAATTGGTGACTAATTTAGGGATTGCGCGGTTCTAGAGGTCAAGGTTTTGGATTGAAGCTTGATAATACACAATGTCCAGTTTAGGATGGACAGGGTCAAAGGATAAGAGCTCACGATCGGGGCTTGAGGCTTGAGGTTGCCCAATGCGAAGTTCTCGAAGGATAGACTCAAGGAAATGCACAATTGAGGGATTCATGAGGTCAAGCTTGAGGCTTGAGCCTTGAGGTTGCCCAATGCACAGTTTTGAGAGGCCTAGCTAGGTGATTGTGGAGTTGAGGAGCTCAAGAGCTGAAGGTTGAGGCTTGAGGCCTGGAGTTTCCCAATGTGAAATTATGGAAGGAGAACAAGCTGGGAGATTGCACAGTTGAGGGTTTCAAGGTCTCAGGCTTGAGGCTTGAAGTTTCCCAATGCGCAATTTTGGAGGGAGGAAAATCTAATGGATTGTGCAATTTCATAGCTCAAGGTGTCAGGCTGGAAGCTTGAGGCTTGGTACTGTGCAATGTGCATTTCAGGCTGATCGAGAGGCATAAATTAAGTAGTTCTGGAGCTCAAGGGTCAAATTTGGGCATTGTGACTACAAAATGCACAATTTCAAGAGGTAAGGTCGGGGCTTGAGGGTTGAGACTACACAATGCGTATTTCAGGAAGGTTGAGTGAGGTCAAGTTGATCAGGAGTGAAATTTTCTGGATGAGGCTAAGTTTGGAATCAGTGAGACGAAAGTGAACAAGGAAAAAACTTGGGCGTGATCTAGGTTGCGAATTTTGTTTGTGATGGTAGTTTATAAGTTGAGGATCTAATCAACTAACCAAAATGGGTATTTTGATAAAAAGAAAATGTTCTAGACCATATTAGGGTTCCTTTTTTATGAAATTAAAAGAAAAGGTAATGCTATACTCTAGTGGGATGTTATGCAAAATGATAAAATAAAGAGATAGTAAGAAAATATCAAGACTTGGAAGAAAAGAATGAGTTAGTTCAAGGAGAACTTCTTACCAATTTCTTATCAATAGAGTTTATATACACAAGAACAAAATTTGAGACATCCATTTAAGAGTATATACGAAAGAATTATTCAAGTTATCACTCAGTTAAGACTTAAATATATAATACAAAAGGGTAGTAATGTATGCTAATAGTTTTAAGTTATAGATTGAAGAGGAGACAAGCTTATCCGATTTCTTTGAAGGTGGAGGAAAAGTTGTATACCCTACAACAACAAAACTTCGTAGGAAGAGGTTCTATGGGTACGGGGAATACCAAGTTATGCAAGAGGACATCCCAACAATAGTAATGATGACAAATTCACCAATATGCACAATATTGTGGGAAGTCAAAATCTTGGTAGACGTAGAGAATATAAAATATGACAAGGAATTAAGTGTGTAGCTATTTTCTATAGATGTAAAGTAGAATGAAAAACACATCAAAATTTACAAAGAATCACAATCAAGGAAAAATAACTACCCTTCTTATTTCATGGCAAGACTATCTTACAAGCCAACAAATTTCTATCATATCCATGAGGTCAACAACAATTTGTGGTTTAAAATATAGTTATGTTGAAACGAACTTAACTTTAGAACCAAGGACATTTTTCCAAGTCTAACATTTATGGACAAAAAGATATCAATTTTCTAAAGCACATGAGAACCAGATTATCACCTTTCCCAAATTAACTCCCTCTATTGAACATTATAGAAAATCTCCATAAATTAATTATCCTTACTAAACTAAACATTTCATTAAAATTAATCATCAATCAATAACATTACTACTTCACTCCATTTTTTTAACTACACAAATATCATATCATGATTAAATTAAAAAATCAACCAAAATCCGCTAAAATAATATGACATAAAGAATTCAAACAATTTTTATATAATTAATAATGATTTATATTAAAAAATACCTTCAACAAATGGAAAACACACATTACATTTAATGGAATCTAATTCGCGCTGAAAGATAGATTCACGTTTTGTTTAAGTTGTCTTCCAGGATTTCTGTCTTTCAAATATATATATATATATATATATATATATATATATATATTTGAATTATATATATATATATATTTACGTCGTAAGACGTTCTTATTTGAAAACAACTTCCCTAGGTGCTACTGTGTCAATGTCTAAGCCATTGGATCAAATGTTAGACGATTGAAATGTTTTAGGCCATTAGATTCACAAGTTAAAGTTTTATATCTGTTTTTTATAATGTTAGTCTTTTTTTTTAATAAGTTATGGAATTTAGGTTTTGGTGACTTTGTCAAATTACACAAAAATAAAAATAAAACTAAATTAAATAAAAAAATTGACATATTGTAATGAACATTTTAACTAGGTCAAATAAAAAATAAAAATAATACTAAACTATAAAAACAACCCATGGTATTGACTCATAAAATGCATGTGGAATGTGGTTTATGTAAAGGGGGGTATTAAGATGGCCTAACTCTGGATCTACCAAGAGTCAAGAGGGATCAAATGTATTGATATGAAAACCTCATTGATCTCTCTCATCAATAATATAGATCTAAACTAATTATTTAATAAAATTATTTACTAAATTATAAAAACAACCCATGGTATTGACTCATGGTATTCATGTGGAATGTGGTTTATCTAAAGGGGGAAATTAAGATGGCCAAACTCTAGATCTACCAAGAGCCAAGAGGGATCAAATGTCTTGATATGAAAACCTCATTGATCCCTCTCATCAATATTATAGATCTAAACTAATTATTTAATAAAATTATTTTTAAATGTTTATAACCATTATTATTTTAAAATTTCACTTAATAAAATGTATCTAAATTTCATACATCCAAATATACATAGTTTTTCTTGTTCTCTATTATTTTTGTTACAACTATTTTATTATTCCAAAAGTACATGGTTCTTTGTTATATATTATTTATGTTACAATCATTTTATTATTCATGAGTAGTATTTCTTAATGTATAAAAAATTAAATTAATAATGAAATTTTTTAAATATGTGATCTTTTTAAATTTCCAAATTATTTCACACGACATGATTTATCTTGAGAAATAGTGATGAATGTTCATAATTATCATTTCTTAAATAACACTAAATTTACCTTTAATTACTTAATTGTAATAGTTTGTAACTACATAACAGTTTGTAACTACATATATATACCCTTTCTTCTGTTAAAAAAAAACTATATTTCATATTATATGATGTCAAACTTACTCAAATTTTTATTGTGAAATTTTAAACAATGTTTCTCACTACATAATTTTAGCTTTTATAATTTTTTTTTTCAATTCCAAACAAAACTTACAAAAGAAAACACCTACTTAGTTCTTATTGTAGATTATATTTTTACAAAATTGACACTATGTGATTAACAATAGAGTAAGTTGAGACACCGTTAAGGGGTTTTTTGTACAAATCCACAATCAAAGAAAATGGCTAGGGATTTCACAAGTTATTAGTTTATAACTTGATCCATAATAAAAGAAAATGTCTAGGGATGTCACAAGTTATCATTTGCACAATGATGTATTGACGTTCTTAGTTGAAATGGATCCTCTTAGATGCATGGTGGCCAGAGACACTAAAAATTTCAAAAATGATATATGTTATGACATCCATATTGTCTACAAACCATCCAAATTTCCCTTCTTATACAACAATTTCTAACAATAACCACTCAATTTACTCTCCAATTTTTGAAACCCCCACCCATGTTGGGGAGATCACACTGTAAAATCAAATGTTCCTCTGGTCTTTTTAAGGGGTTCATAAACAAAACAGACAACAAGAAAGTCAATATTATGTTATAATAACTGATTTTTAAATCATTGTGACAAACAAAACATCACATTAGCTCACATAATATATATATATATATAATGCTATAAGTATCTAAGACGATAACAAAGTTTTGAATCATCATAACTAGGTGAAAACCAAAACTAAGTTGTAGCCACAAGAAAAAAATCACAAAAACTCACAGACTATATCCAAGGTTGCAATGAACCCCATACATTGTGATGGACCTCATGGGAATTTTAGTGCACATATAACACCACCCTAATAATTCTTTACTCTTGATCAATTTAGAATAACCTAGGATGTGTAAAATATTTTAATAAGATAAACAAAACAGACAACAAGAAAGTCAATATTGTGGTATAATAACTGATTTTTGAATCATTGTAACAAAAAAACATCACATTAACTCACATAATATATATAATGCTACAAGGATATAAGATGATAACAAACTTTTGAATCATGATAACTAGGTGAAAACTAAAACTAAGTTGTAGCCACAACAAAAAAATCACAACAACTCACAGAATATATCCAAGGTTGCAATGAACCCCATACATTGTGATGGACCTCATGGGAATTTTAGTGCACATAGAACGCCACCCTAATAATTCTATATTCTTGATCAATTTAGAATAACCTAGGATGTGTAAAATATTTTAATAAGAAACTAGTTTTGTAATTATGAAATATAAAACTATAACTTAAATCTGTGAATTTACTTTGTATTTTTTTTCTTATGTATATAGAGAAAGAATAAACCAATTTTGGAGTTAAGAAAATAAACCATAACATAAAGAACAATATCTCCTTCCAACAATATCTCCATATTAAAATGATATTCACTTTCTTGTATACCAAGACTATTGTTCTTCATATACAATTTCTGATAAGCATGCAATTGCCACTCAGATATGTAGATGAACTTGAAGTAAACTCTACTTTTTTTAATAAAAATTCTCTTTATTGACATCTATGCTAGATAGATTGTACTTGAATGTATTTAAAATATCTTATAGGATGTGTAAAATATTTTAATATGATAAACAAAATAGACAACAAGAAATTCAATACTTTGGTATAATAACTGATTTTTGAATCATTGTGACAAACAACACATCACATTAACTCACATAATATATATAATGTTATAAGGATCTAAGATGATAACAAACTTTTGAATCATGATAACTAGGTGAAAACCAAAACTATGTTGTAGCCACAAGCAAAAAATCACAACAACTCATAGAATATATCCAAGGTTGCAATGAACCCCATACATTGTGATGGACCTCATGGGAATTTTAGTGCACATAGAACACCACCCTAATAATTCTATATTCTTGATCAATTTAGAATAACCTAGGATGTGTAAAATATTTTAATAAAAAATTGGATTTGTAATTATGAAATATAAAACTATAACTTAAATTTGTGAATTTACTTTGTATTTTTTTTTCTTATGTATATAGAGAAAGAATAAACCAAGTTTGGAGTTAAGGAAATAAACCATAACATAAATAATGATATATCCCTCCAAAAATGTCTCCATATTAAAATGATATTCACTTTCTTGTATACCAAGACTATTGTTCTTCATATACAATTTCTCATAAGCATGCAATTGTCGCTCAAATATGTAGATGAACTTGAAGTAAACTCTATTTTTGTTAATAAAAATTCTCTTTCTTGACATCTATCCTAGATAGATTGTACTTGAATATATTTAAAATATCTTATTTGAGTTACATGCTGGATTGTTAATCACCAAAGGCTTTTCACCCCCAATTTCCTATTTCAATATCTATAACAAAATTTGTATACATGTGAACATATTATGTTGATTTACATATATGTTTTCACCCCCAATTTCCTATTTCAAAATCTATAAGAAAATTGTTTGGTTGATAACTCTTATCATCAATATCTTTGAAACTTCCACGACTTGCTTCCATGGAAACAAAATTTTCCTTTCATTCCTTCACGATGACTTGTTCTCTTCAACATATTGTTTCTTCTAGGCTACTCTTTCCTATGCTATTGCCTTCTTATTTCTTATAGGCTACTCTTTCCTATGCTATTTCCTTACGACGTTTCTTTTGCAACATATGGTACAATTGCTAGTTTAATTTCCATCGTTTATTTCCCTCGTACGGTTTTTCCTTTTCCAAGGAAGGAGGAAGGGTGCTGCCATGCAGTAACAGGTCTCATATCAGGGGCTGTGGAGCTTGTTTATTCTTATGAAGGAGGAAGGGCGTCCCATGCCGTAACAAGTCTCATATCAGGGCGCTGTGGAGCTTGTTTATTGTTGCCTACTTATTTTAGTGATATCAATTTGTAAGGTTGGGGATGGGGTTCGAAATGTTCGTGTCAGTAATATATCGAATCCCCACACCCTCGATGACTCTAAAACCACCAGGCACTCCGCCACCCATCCACCCACCCACCCATCTGACAGTCGGGGTTTCATTGACAAGCAAGTTTCTTGTTCTTGCGAGCAGTAAAATAATCTCTAGTACGGGGCTTTGCAGGTGTGCATTTAGAACAAATGTATGAAAGCTTCTTTAATGCGGGCTCCACTATTGGGATGGTGATTTTTGGTGTGTAACCAACTGCAAGTGTTCGTTGTTCCTTTCTTCCCCAACCACCAGGCACCCCGCCCCCACTCTCCCCCTAAAAGAAAACCGCGAAACTGATTCGCTGATACAGCTTGTGATGTCAGAGAGCACTACAGAGTTGAAAATATAGGGTATTAAGGTAGGTGAATTGGCAGTCAACAGGGCCGATGATGGAGCAGACACATGGCTACATGCTAAAATCCCTCCTGGAATTGTTTACAATTTTTTTTTTTAATTTTCCGAGTTTATATTGAATTTTCAGTGGTGTCTTTTGTCAAACAGTTTGGTTACACACTGCTCTAGGTAAATTTTCACAACTTCAACTGAAGTAAATATGCACAGTAACCGATATGCATTCAACTGAAGTATTCAAAAAGTTCAAGTTGACATTTTATCATACTTTTGGTTGAATTCAAGAAATTGGATTCTGTATTGGCGACATCTAAATGGGTAGACAATTGTATTCCTATCCTATTTGATCAGACAAAACAATATTTTAGTTTGTAACAAATTCTTACTAATGAAGAAGAAATGTAGAAAGGAGGTCAAATGGTTGTGCTATCATCTGCGATGCATGTCTAAGAAGCTACAGCTGATGGATCCCATACAAGGAAGTTTGTCCGTAATTGTTATGGTTATTTAGAAGAACTGGAGTGTTCCTTTTCAAGGAGAAGCTACAGCTGATGGATACCATACAAGGCATTCTGGCCGTAATTGTTATTGTGATTTAGAAGAACTAGAGTGTTCCTTTTCAAGGAGAAGCTACAGCTGATGGATGCCATACAAGGCAGTGTGGCCGTAATTGTTATAGTGATTTAGAAGAACTGGAGGAAGACTGCACTCGAAGTTCGCATTCACACAATCTACATCATGTGCCTGGACCAGCAGGAATTGTGGGTTCAGTTCTTGGTTTCCCACCAAATGGCTCAAAACAACAAATCCAAGTATGCCTTAGCATTCCTTAAGGATATATTTTATATTTATCAATATATGCTTGAGACTTACATTGTCAGTGCATTTATAGAGGTAATGGTGGAATTTATAAAGGTAATAGGATTAATGAACCATGGATTGCAAAGGCAAATAAGGCTCAGAATCATCACACTGAGTGTTTAATGGGAACTAGATGTTGTAAGAAGAAAATGTCTCTACTTAATATGTTAGATACGGTTGGTCCTGGAACTCTTGGAATTGCACTTTTTATATTTTTTCTTTCTTTTTTATAATAAAATTTTCATACGTATCAAGGTGAATGAACCATCTTAGCCAGCATTAAGTGTTAATAAGTGCTATAATCATTGGATTTTCCAGTTCTACGTGGCCTAGGAGAGCCTTATTAGAACAAAGTTGCATAATTTGTTTCACTATTTTTTCTGTTGGTGTGCTAAAAGGGGAGTCGACCCAACTCTTTCAATCAAGTTGGCTAATAAAAGGCTCAAGCTTCTTATCCAAAGAAAAAATAACCAAATCCTCGCCAAGGGAAAGGGGAAATAGGTCCAAGTCCCACGTTTGGATGAAAATGCTTACCAGAACATAACCCTGCCGAAGAGTCTTAATGAAAGGTTTAGGAGAATCCCTTTCAGTAGTATCAGTAGCGCTAAATAGCAACAATATTTGCAAGCAAGCACATCCTACTATAAGAGAAAATGAGATGAGTATTTAAAAGTAGATTCAATAGTAAATTAGATTGCACCTTTTATGTGTGTGTGTGTGTGTGTGTGTGTGTTCAGGGATACTTTATCATCGATTCAATGTTCTTGAGATGGGTAGGGTTCAAATTCTCATCATTAAATACTTTTGATAACCAGGAAGTTGAAGTTGCTGGATTTGGGAATCCAAATTCCAAAATTTCTATACCTAGAGGTGTATTTTGGTGGCTTGGACTGCCATAGAAAATTTCTTTTGTGCTCATCTTCTTCATCATCATAGTCGTCAAACATAGGTTGACTAGCTTTGTGAGAGGAAGAACGCTAACTTGAATTTGTTACACTGTCAAATATTGACATCTTATCCTCAAAAAAGAGCATTGGTTTCATACTATATCCCCCATGATATTGTTGGCTGGAAATATCTACACGAGATGTATCATCCTTTGACCTCGAAACTGCCCGAACTACCATTGGAAATGACATTTTCTCCATTTCTCTCCCTGAACTTTAAATGTCAAACAAATGATTATTCATTCTAGACTTGATATTTTTATAACAACTTTCCAATCCATTGACTTATATTCCCCTTCATTTTGATCATTAAAAGTGATGCATGAAGCTTATCTTCACCTTCAGAGATAATTTCTCTCGAGTTAGCTGATTTTTTATTTACATTTGTATTCCCAAATTCATGTTTTGTAAGATTGATAGCAACTCATATAGCCATTGTTGCATAAACAACTCACTCAAAAATTTCTTGAGCTACACTAGTGACATCCATGTTCACATTTTCTTATTTTATACCCATGAATACCCCAACAATAAATTTTATGGCCATATCATGGCTATTCATCCTACCTTCCATTAGTTCGCTAGCATGTAGATCATCTTCACATATGTCAGAATCATAATATTTTGTTGGATGTGGACTCAATCCTTTGATTTGGAGATTACTACGAGGAGGAATTCAAAATTTCAAGTATAAATGCTAAATAGATATATCAATTGTTGCTGTCTCTCAAAATTATCATTTTTTTGTAAGCATATATGTTTTATTAGATTATGGAAAAAATATACAAGCAAACAATATAGACAAGAAAATATTTAGAGCTAGCATGTCTAAAGGAAACCAAGCTAGTTTAGATGACTTGGGAATGATTCTAGAAATTTTTTGGCTCCCGAGAGGCCACTTGCAAGATGAAAATGGGACTGGGCCTACCCTTAGGGAAACCAAGCTGTACCAGTACTTTAAGCAACGGGGATTTATTTTGACTACTAGATTAAAGGATTTCTCCCATATGGAAACCAGAAACAACAATAGCATATGAAGGAAGTAGACCTATAGAAAAGCAATACTAAATTAGAGGCCATGAATAGAGGAAGTTGGTATGTGGCCATTAGTAATGTCCTTGGACACATGAATTGTGAAATGGTTGTATGGGAAAGCACTCATCTGAACTGATTACAGGGTTCCACCATTCTTGTAAATTAACTAGGAGCAGAGATTAACCAGTAGATGGTTTTTCCTTTCTAGAGTATCTAACCAGTGGCAAATTTTTTTATGGTCTATATCTTTAGCTAGCAGAAAATGTGCTACAAAGGTTTTAGAATTCCAGTATAATTTTGCAGTGTGATAGCGAAATTGTACTAGCTTTCATTGTTGATCTTATTACAGACTCTTGTACTAGCTTTCATTGTTAATCATACAACAGAATCTGGACTCCCTTCACTGGGCGGAGTTACCGTGGAAGCAACTTCAGAGTGAGAAGAAATACCTCTGGAGTCCTTGGTGTGGATTGAGGGTGGGGTTTGTTGAGATTTTGGGTAGCATCGGATGTGCTCTAGCTCCAAAACTTTGTGGAGGGGCTAGAACACATGAGATCTCCAAGACCCATAAATCGTTTGGAGAAATTCCACTCAGTGTAAAAGTTATTCAAATAATTATTTTTTAATGGGGACCCTAAGTCTAACTTAGGGAAATTGAAAAATTAAAGTGAATTAATTTACACATGTGGTGAGAATGTTCTAAGTGACGTGGATCAAGCATTCTCTAATCTTAGTCGTTGATTAGTGATTAGATCACGACCGTTGATTTCTCAGAGAAAAAATTATTAAAGGAAGGCTTGGGGTTAGTTGGAGGATACACACAAAGTAGCAACACATGAGCTAAGTCAACATTTTGGGGTTTGGTTTGCTGAGAATTTTCGAGTGAGCTTGCAGTGCTATTGAGCGGCAGATCGGCAAGGGATATTCAGATCCGAGGCCAAGAATACATATATCAGAGAGGAAAATTCATACCAGGAAACATAGAGGCTAGCATGAGGGACACAACCCAGCGAAACTGATGCAAAGACAACGCATAGGGCAACACAGAGGCAACACAGAGGGCTTTAGGGTGACGTAGGTGTAGCTTATGCTGTGTAGAGGCTGCGCTAGGTAGGAGAGGTTGACGCAGTAGCTGGAAGAGCTGTGCTGGGGTTCCAGTGGGCCAAAAATGGCTCAAATTCAGTAATTCCTGAAGGGTTTGAATCAGCCATATTTTTTGTCTCCGAGTGATAAGGTACAACTGCCGTGAAATTCTCTGTCGGGAAAACCACTACTCGTGCCCTTTATGTATTCAGATTCTTCTTAATAATAAAACCCTTAAAGAGCTGTTGTACCAGTTTTCCTGCATTGGTTTTTTCTACAGATATTTGTCCGAAAAATCATGTGTGTCCTTTGTCATATGTGTGCTATGTTTCAGTAAATGATCTGTATACATGTAGGTTGCACGTTGTGTTTACTTCATTGTTTTCTGAATATTTCTGAAAATAATTGTATAATTAAAACACAAGTAGGAAAAGTAAATCAAGACACTGCAGTAGGGAGCTGTAGTACAGATGTGGCAGTGACATGGACAACATTATAGAAAGCAACAGTACAGTGAATGGAGGGCAATAGTCCAAGCATCAGCAATAAAGAGACCAATGCCAGAGATAAGGGGTTGAGTGTTGCTAGAGCACATTCCTCGCTAAGAGGGAGTGTTGAGATTTTGGGTAGCATCGGATGTTCTTTAGCTCCGACTTGAACAAAATCGGATTTGAAGATTTCTGTTTCCAATTTGACTCAAGAAGTGCGTGTTAAAGGGGCTTGTGCATTAGTTGGGAAAGTTACATAAGCCTTGTGATTGTTGAGCTTATTTCTAGAGTGTATTGTAAGATTAGAAGCCAAATCTGATAAATTGATTGACGCCTTGTTATTCTCCAATTTGGATCAGGCTCAACGAGTCTATGTAGAAGTGATTGAACAATTTGTATGCAGAGAGAAGGGCCTCATATTATTTGTCTCCGTAGCAATCTCCAGGAGGAATTATTGAATGTTCTAAAAGGCCAAATCATTGTGTATTCTAGCAGGGGTTTCAAGGTTGAATTATGCTCAATATAAAAAAGAAATGAAAAGAAAAAGTTTGAAATTTCCCTTTGCTGTAAAAGATAGCATTTTATGACTCTTATTCCTACGCTGCATAGAGACTGGAAGAATTTATATGGCCTTTGTCACAAATAGAAGATGTTGTGTTGAACATTTATAATTTTGGGTATGCTTAGAGGAGAGTAAAATATCTTTACTAGTTGTACGTTTTATTTCTTCACAGGAGGTCGAAGCTATTTTAGAGCCATATACTGTCCTTTGAATATTGCAAGTGTTATGGGAGAATTCTATTTCTTGTGGATAAGTCATGCCATATTACCTTGAGTTTCCTTGTTGGCTATGCCGTATTTTTCACCTATTTAAAGGCCATCAACGAGATCATTCTTAAGTGTGGGGTTTAACATCTAGAACAAATTGTTGTTTATTTCTGGGCTCATATATATATATATATATATATCAGTGTGAAAGCCTCTAATCTGTTGAAGGAAGCATACCAGGGTAGATTATATCTCACACTAGACTTGTATGTCTATTGTTCTATGTCAACAATGGTATACAGTATGAAGTCATAGCTTCAGATCAAGCCGACAGTGATGGAAAAATGACTACAGGACAAATCTTTATTATAGCCCAGTAATGATCTCAGTTGAAAGTAAGTCTTCAGACTATGACCTGGAAGACAATTATTGAAAGTAAACCAACCTTAATCTTAATGGTTTAACGTTCCTTCAAACTTGAATCAAGGATGAAATACCTCAGGAGTCTTGAAGTCTTGCTTCAGGCTGGTGTCCTTTAAGCTCAGGAGCAGATAGGCTCCACCAAGGAAAGGAGATGGCTGTAGTTGTTAGGACTGAGCTACAAATGAAAATCCTCTGAAAGATCAAAGGAAGTAGAAGTATTTCCTCTTGCCCATTGATTATTTTAAAAACTGTCCATGTAACTAGTACTGGTAACCAGTCACATATGTCTCTTTGGGGAAGATCTCTTCTCAAATATTCAAGGGGAGCTGATGTTTTTTTAGCTTTAAGTTGAAGTTGCTGATCCAGAAATCTTGCAGGTACTCTGAGGTACACTATCAAAATTGCTGAAGCACAAGTATAATGAATAGTAAACCTATAATTCATCTCAAGATTGAAGTCTGGAAGAATTGTTTAGGATGTACATCGAAAATAGTCAGCCATGTGAGGTAGCTCTTTAGTGAATCTTGTTGTAGAAGAAGATTATGAGAATCTTTTACTTCTCACAGATACGGCATGGCTCAGATCAACAAGAATGGAATCATACTTGAAGAAAAGGTTAATCTCAAATTTGGAGAAGGATTGAAGATCATGGCCTTGAGATATGTCTGTGATTCTATGATCAATTTTCCTCTATCTTATATACCTTATTTTTTCAGTCACAGAGGGAGTAAGCTCAACATCTTCTTCATCCAAATATACAAGAAGTTGAGGACTATTAAATCGCTTCTATAATCTCAAAAGGAAGGCATAGACTATGTTGATATACTTGCACTTGTGATTTGATATACTACCATCCGATCTATTATTGCCCTTACTACTATGCAAGGATAGAGTATACATCAGATGGATGTGAAGACTATTTTTCTGCATGGTTCACTAAAGGAAGAGGTGTATGTGGAGCAGCCTCTGGGGTTCGAAGTCCAGGATAGAGACACCCATGTATGTAGGTTGAAGAAAACCCTTTATGGGTTGAAGCAAGCCCCTAGGGCTTGGTACGAGAGGATAGATAGCTACTTGATGAAGCTGGGCTTCACTTGAAGTAATGCTGATCCGAACTTTTACTTCAAGGTTGATAAAGAAAAGCCTCTCATTCTAATTCTCTATTTGGACGATCTCTTCCTAACAGGCGCTAACCCTCTCATTCATCATTGTAAGAGGGAGCTCGCTTCCGAGTTCGAGATGAAGGACTTAGGACTGAGGCATTACTTCCTAGGCTTGGAGGTCTGGCAGAGACCTAGCAAGATTTTCCTCTCTCAAGGAAAATATATTATGAAGCTATTGGGCCCGCACTAGCAAATCCTACTGAGTATCGTCACTAGTACATTTGGCGGAAATTCTGACACTTGGTTCCGACGCTTTTGACCAAATGTCGGAAATTTTCCCAATAAGACCAAAACTAAGGCCCAACAGGCACCGTAAGGCTCATAAGAACTGATGAGCTGTTCGCGGATATTCTCACTAAGCCCTTGTGGTAGGTCAAGTTCCTAACCTTTCGTGAGAATCTTGGAATCGTGGAATGACCCTATTTGGAGGGCCTTGTTGGACGATGAGCTCTGGGAGCTCCAGGGGGGCTTTGGGGATAGCTTCTTGATGCTATAAGCAACCACAAGGTTAGGCTTGCTGAACCTAGTTGGTGTGCTTCCACCCCACTATGATGGTATTGAGTTGGTTTACCTCTCTCTGATATATGCCCCGTATGCATCCTACCCATGGAGTTTCAGACTCATGGAAAGTACCTCTCATTTGGCCAATGAGGTGGGAAATGTAAATAAAGACCATAGCAAGACCGATGGATGCATCGAAAATTGTCGTACTCTCTATGTCTAGGATGGCACGGTCCAACCACTTGATCTGGGATCAAGTATAGTGAGGTTTCAGACCTCCAACTGACTTCGAGTTAGTATATGACTCTCTCGAGTCCTAGTGAGGTTTTACCGTTTTAGACCTCCAACTGACTTCAGGTCAGGTAAACCAACTTCGGGTTGGTATGAGACTCTTTGTGAGTCTTATAGAGGTTTCGGACCTCTGGGTTGAATCTGTCAACCGGGAATGATGTCTTGGTGACTGACCCACTTCTGTTCTAAAATAAAGAATCCAACAAAGCAAGTTATGGCGGGATGACGCACGATGTTTGGATGGCACTGGTGGATGGAGTTCTCCCTAGTTGAGGGGGAGTGTTTATTTTTGGAAACTAGGTCCAAATTCCATGTTGTGATGCTCAGTTGACGATGCCAATATTTTTATTGGATTCCTCTTTCGGAGAGGTGCAAGATCGATCTAAAGACCATCTTGATCGGATGAGCAGAACATGTATTTTGAGTTTATTCCACATGTGCAAGGTCGGCCTGATTTATCCCACATGCATAAGAGATGTGTCACAAACCCCCCACAGATGCCTATATATTGGAGAGACTTGGAGTTCATTTTACACACACATTTTGGAGGCATTCTTTTCTCTCACGGATGGTGCTGCGATTAGGGCTTCTCATGGTAATGCGATTAGGGATTCTTGGTGCAATGTCTTGATGGAGCGTTTTTTATGAGCAGTCTTGGGGTTGTGTGACACATTGGGTTGGCCGACCTTATGGAGACTTCGCTGGTTGAAGCATCCTGTTGATCACCGTAACGCCACCATTCTTTATCTTTGTTTTTGGCTTGTCTTCCATCGATCCATTGGTATGTTCTATTTGCATCTTACTTTCATGTGATTGAGCCCTAGAAGTTTAAAGTAAATTTGCATCTAGCATAGAACATCTTCAGAAATTAACAATGTTTTAGTAAATGATTTGTATATGTGTAGGCTGCAAGTTGTGTTTACTTCATTGTTTTCTGAATATTTATGAAAATGACTTGTATAATTAAAACACAATTAGGAGAATTAAATCAAGACATTGCAGTAGGGTTTTTGTAATTTTGTATTCATAAATTTTCACAGGGTTTATATCTCTATATTTCCTCAATGGCTTGTGGGTGGAAGTTGCATACCTCTGGAGCTCTAGAGTAGACTTTTTTGCAGGCATATCAATTTTCACTAGATTCTAGACTCCCTTCACCGGGTGGGTTTACTGTGGAAGCAGGGTGGAAGAAATGCCTTTGGATACCATGCTGTAGATTGAAGGTGGGGTTTATATCTCTGGATTCCCTTAGTGGCTGGTGGGTAGAGGTTGCATATCTCTAGAGCCCTCGACTAGCTTGTATTTGAGTATTCTCTGCTTGAATGGTGGAGATAGGATAAGCCTCTAGAATCCCAGGATATCTGGCAACGAAGGTGTACTGTCCCAAGCTCAATCACCCATGTGCTTTTAAATAAATAAAATCTTATGTACAATCCTTGCTAAATCTAATCATGCTAAATTTATATAGGTAATAAGTTGCTCATGAATGACCATGCATAAATAACTGCGAATGTTGAAATTTTAGGTGCATATGAGGTAGTATGCCTGGTTATGCATGCCTACAAAACATGGTTATCTTAATATGATATTGGTATAAAATGGTGTATAGGTTCATAATATTCCTATCTGTAGTTATCTTAATGCAATATGGCAAAGAATAGTCCCAACCTGAACTTGATATTGACCTGTTGGAGGGACACATTCTTAGTTATCAATGTATCACTTAGAATTCAACATATGATTGTTCTGGCATATATTCTGCTACTGTAAATCTCATACCATAATAGCATGTACTTGAGTATTCTCTACTTGAATGGTGGAGATAGGATAAGCCTTTAGAATCCCTGGATATCTGGCAACTTCAATGGCTTGTGGGTGGCAGTTGCATACCTCTAGAGCTCTGGACTAGCCTTTTTTGCTGGCATATCAATTTGCAGTAGACTCTAGACTCCCTTCACCGGGTGGGGTTACTGTGGCAACAACTTTAGGGTGGAAGAAATACCTTTGGAGACCCAGTTGTAGATTGAAGGTGGGGCTTATTTCTGGATTCCCTTAGTGGCTGGTGGGAAAAGGTTACATATCTCTGGAGCCCTCGACTAGCCTGTACTTGAGTATTCTCTGTTTGAATGGTGGAGATAGGATAAGCCTTTATAATCCCTGCATATTTGGCAACTTCGATGGCTTGTGGGTGGAAGCTGCATACCTTTGGAGCTCTGGACTAGCATTTTTTTGTTGGCATATCAATTTGCAGTAGACTCTGGATTCCCTTCACCAGGTGGGGTTACCGTGACAGCAATTTCAGGGTGGAAGAAATACCTTTGGAGACCCTGCTGTAGATTGAAGGTGGGGTTTATATCTCTGGATTCCCTTAGTGGCTGGTGGGTAGAGGTTTCATATCTTTGGAGCCCTCATGTTAAAATTGGACAACTAGGTCCAAACTCCATCTTGTGATGCTCAGATGAAGACACCAATATTTTTATTGGGTTCCTCTTTCGAAGAGGTGCAAGATCTGTCTAAAGATCATATTGATTCGATGAGCAGAACATTTATTTTGAATTTATTTTTAATACTTTCAAAATATGTGCAGGTTGGCCTTAAGGTTTTACACCCCCAGCAAATGTGTCACACACCCTCAGTGATTGATATAAATAGAGTCAACGTTGGAGGACATTTCAATCATCTCATCACACACATCCTCATGATCTATAAATGATGCCGTAAATCTGGATGATGCCGAAAATGGATGCCGTAAATCTGGATGCTGTAAATATGGATGTCGTAAATATGGATGATGCCGTAAATCTGGATGATGCCGGAAATGGATGTTGTAAATATGGATGATGCCGTAAATCTGGATGATGCCGAAAATGGATGCCGTAAATATGGATGATGCCGTAAATCTGGATGATGCCGAAAATCTGGATGTGGGATTCCTTTATTGAATTATGTTGATTTTTATTGAGTTGTCTTTAAGGGCTATGTGTGTGACTCTTCTGGTTGGCTGACCGTATTGAGACTTTGTTGGCTGAAGCATCCTGTTGACTGCAGTAACATATCATCACATTTTTCTGTTTTTGGTTTGTCTTCTGTAGATCCACTGGTATGTTCTATCAGCATTTTACTTGATTGTTTATGTGATTGCTGTAGTGATAAGTAAAGTTGCATCAAGCATAGAACATCTACATAAATTTACATGGTATCAAAGCTGAGGTGAAGACAAGCCCTATTTGTAGCAATCACCAAAGAAGAAAATGGGTTCCACAAACTATGGCTTTAAGGAGGATGACAAATTGACTGGGAAGGATGACTTCCATGCTTGGAAGATGATATTGGATCTCAAATTGGAAGACCAAGATCTCATGGACTATGTGCAGGGTAAAATCCAAGAACCTCCATCCACTGCTACTGTTGCAGCCAAAAAAAAGTACAAAAAAGGGGAGATCAAAGCAAAGCTGATGATTAGGGAATCCATTCATAAGAGTCTGGTGGCCTACATCTCTGAGCTAGGCACATCCAAAGAGATGTATGATAAGTTGGTCCTCATGTTCAAAGTCAACAATGCAAATCAAGTGCTATTCTTCAAGAATCAATTGAAGAATCTGAAGAAAGGCAGGGATGAGTCTGTCCAATCATACTTTCTGAAGCTGACTGAGATCAGGAACAATCTGCTGGCTATTGGGGAGACAATAGCTGATCGAGAGATGGCACTCACCGCACCTGGAGGGCTCCCATCTGAATATCATTTGTTCAACACTACCATTCTCAATAATAATGTGATACCTGACTTTGATGAGGTATTGTCGAGATGTGTTCAAGAAGAGACAAGAATGAAGGAGTATGAAAATGAAGGGAATGCTGCCTATGTTGCTCATTCTAGAAAGAAGAACTTTGGTGGTCCAAAGAGCAAAGGAAGAGCAGGGGCACAAGGAAAGAAGGGCAAGTGTTACACTTGTCATAGGCCAGGTCACTATGCTAGAGAATGCCCTTTCAAGAAGGATTCTTTGATGATGATGACAACAACAACAACCAGAGGGATGGAAATCAAAGGAACAACAAGTTCCAGGGAAAGAGGAAGGCTCCCTCCGATGGAAATGATCAACCTTTCAAAAGGTCAAGAAATTCTAGGTACGAGGAATCAAATGTTGTTGATAAAAAGAAATGAATTCATTCTTGTATTTTCCCTCTCTGCTGCATCTCCACCTGACACTGTGGATGTCTGGCTGATAGATAGTGGTGCCTCAAGGCACATCACTGGGTTCAAGGAAGCACTCTCTGATATGGTTGAGAAGGATACTAATTTGGAAATTATCCTTGGAGATAATACCACATATCCCGTGAAAGGGACAGTGACTGTGACCCTCCACTTGTCTCAAGGTCAAGTCTTGCGCTTGCAGGATGTACTTTATGTACCTAATTTGAAGAAGAACCTTGTGTCTATATCGACCATGGAAGACAAAGGTTTCAATGTGGCATTCACTGATGGAAAGGTGCACATGTGGAAGAATAGCTTCAAGGAAGCTATCACATTTGGGTCTAGAATTGATACACTCTACCAGGTTGGAGGAAGTCCACTGGGAGCAATGACATGAGATGCTATCTGACAGATCGATAATGGCACTAAATATGAGTCGAACGAGTTCAAGAACTTTTGCAGAGGAGCTAGCATCCAGAGGGAGACGACAATGTCTGTGGGCTACAACAAAACTTCGAAGGCCTATAAAGTATATGTGCCTGGTCAAAGGGAAGTGGAGATATGCCATGATTTTACCTTTGACAAAGATACTTTCCTGAGGAAAGTAGTCAATCTTCCAAGATCTGAGGAAGATCATGAAGCAAGGCCTAGAAATCAAGAAGAATCGAAGGATAAGTCGATGCCTGATATTGAAGGATCGATGGACCCGATTGATCCACCTCCTTCACTGGGAAAGAGACCATCATGGCTCAGGGACACTCTCGAGGATGCTAAGGGACATATGGCCCCAAGGGGGACATTCCGTGACAGCAAGAAGCTGAGTAGATACCAAAGGTATCTAGCAGCCATGAGTACTATTGAACAATCCGAGCCTGGATCTTTTGAGGAAGCCATAAAGCATCAAGTCTGGAAGGATGCTATGCACGAAGAGTATGAGTCCATAATGAAGAATGATTTCTAGGATATGGTTCCAAGATCGGAGTACAAAGCAGTTGTCACCTCGAAATGGCTCTACAAGATCAAGCATGGATCTGATGAAAGTGCTGAAAAGTTCAAGGCAAGATTCATTGTCTGTGGCTTCTCTCAAAAAGAAGGCATAGACTATGATGACATATTTTCACTTGTGACCACCATCTGATCTATCATAGCCCTTGCTGCTACGCAAGGATGGAGTCTTCATCAGATGGATGTGAAGACCGCATTTCTGCATGGTGCGATAAAGGAAGAGGTGCATGTGGAGCAAACTCTGGGGTTCGAAGTCCAGGATCGAGACACCCATGTTGGCAGGTTGAAGAAAACCCTATATGGGTTGAAGGAAGCACCCAGAGCTTGGTACGAGAGGATAGATAGCTACCTAATGAAGCCATGCTTCACTCGTAGTAATGTTGATCCAAACCTTTACTTCAAGGTTGATAGAGAGAAGCCTCTCATTCTGGTGTTGTATGTGGATGACCTCTTCTTGACAGGTGCTATCCCTCTCATTCATTAGTGCAAGAGGGATTTCGCTGCTATGTTCGAGATGAAGGACCTAGGACTGATGCACTACTTCCTAGGCCTGGAGGTCTGGTAGAGACCTGGCGAGATTTTCCTTTCTCAAGGAAAATACATTGTGAAGCTTCTAGAAAGATTTAGTATGATGGACTGTAAGTCCGTGTCGACCCCAATGGAGCTCAACTTTAAGAAGTTGAGTGGCAGCGCTGCTGGGCCCGTGCTAGCAAATCCTACTAAGTATCTTCAACTCGTAGGGTCCCTGATGTTCTTAGTGAACACCCGTCTGGACGTATGTTGTGCAGTGAACACTTTGAGTCAACACATGGTTGACATAACATTCACTGGGTTGGTGCCAAGAAACTCTTGAGATATCTCTGAGGCACGATAGACCATGCACTGAGATACACTGCCGGGAGTATGACACTCCATGGATATACTGATGCCAATTGGGCTGGAAGTGTGGTGGATCGGAAGAGCACATCTGGATGCTACTTCACACATAGATCTGCTTCGGGCATGAAACTGAAGTCGGTAGCCTTGAGCACCGCTGAGGCTGAATACATTGTAACATGTATGGCCTGTTGTGAAGTCACTTGGTTACGAAAGCTCTTCAGTGAGTTGTTCGAGCATGTGCTAGATGCCACCGTTATCCTTTGTGATAACTAGAGAGGGATTTGTTTGTCATAGAATCCCGAGTTCCACTATCGATCCAAGCATGTTGATGGCTGGTACCACTTTATCTAGGATATGGTACAACGAGGCGCCGTAAGGCTCGATCATATAGGAACTGATGAGCAGGTCATGGATATTCTCACAATGCCCTTGGGGAAGGTATGTTCCTAACCTTCCGTGAGAATCTTGGTATCATGGAACGACCCTATTCTGAGGGTCTTGTTGGACGATGAGCTCTGGGAGCTCTGGGGGGCTTTGGGGATAGCTTCTAGGAGCTATAAGCAACCACAGGGCTAGGCTTGCCGAACCTTGTTGGTGTGCTTGGTCCCCACCGTTATGATGATTGAGTTGGTTCGCCTCTCATGATCTGTGCCCCGTATGCATCCTACCCATTTGAGTTCCGGACTCATGGGAAGTACCTCTCATTTGGCTAATGAGGTGGGAAAAGCTAGAGAATAGTAGAAAAGACTGATGGACGCATCAGAGATTGCCGTACTCTCTATCTAGGATGGCACAATCCAACCTCTTGATCTGGGATCAAGTCCTAGTGAGGTTTCAGACCTCCAACTGACTTCGGGTCAGTGAAACTAACTTCGGGTTAGTATATGACCCTCTTGAGTCCTAGTGAGGTTTCGGACCTCCAACTGACTTCGGGTCAGTATATGACTCTCTTGAGTCCTAGTGAGGTTTCATACCTCCAACTGACTTTGGGTCAGTGAAACTAACTTCAGGTTAGTATATGACTCTCTTGAGTCCTAGTGAGGTTTCAGACCTCCTACTGACTTCGGGTCAGATAAACCAACTTTGGGTTGGTATGAGACTCTTTGTGAGTCCTATAGAGGTTTCAGACCTCTGGGTTGAATCTGTCAGCCGGGAATGATGTCTTTGTGACTGACCCACTTCTGTTCTGAAATAAAGAGGCCAGCAAAGCAAGTTACGGCGGTACGCATGATGTTTGATTGCATAGGTGGATGGAGTTCTCCCTAGTTGAGAGGGAGTGTTAAAATTGGAAAGCTAGGTCCAAATTCCATGTTGTGATGCTCAGATGAAGAAACCAATATTTTTATTGGGT